>JAHDVE020008978.1:0-395645 GCA_022606495.2 Halesus radiatus | reverse complement strand
TACTATTTACAGAGGTTCTACTTCATATATTGGTGCCTTCTCTTTTTGAAGGTCGGATATCATCAGGAACAACATCCCGCAGTCCCCTCTTAGTCCGCAGTAGTCATACAGTACAGTACATCACTACACAAGTAAGAATCTTATTAAAATGATTCTACTGTAGAGGCAAATTATTTTTAAGAGCGCACGTTTGAATGTATTTGTGCACACAATAAAATAAAGAATACACACGAGAAATGCCTTCCATATAGGTGGACTTGAATGGAAGCTGATGAAGCCACAGACATAACACCTTTTGGTTATAAAGAATTTTTTTCGAATGATGTTTCGAATGATGTTTCGAATGATGTTTCGAATGATGTTTCGAATGATGTTTCGAATGATGTTTCAAATTATGCTTCTCATGATTTTTCGAAATATTTCGAATGATGTTTCAAATGATGTTTCAAATGATTTTTCGAATGAGGTGTCGAATGATATTTCAAATTATACTTCATATAATTTTTCGAATGATGTTTCGAATGTTGTTTCAAATTATACTTCATATAATTTTTCGAATGATGTTTCGAATGATGTTTCAAATTATGATTCATATGATTTTTTGAAATGTTGCGAATGATGTTTCGAATGAATTGCTTGTGTAATATACGACCAAGGCATCGGAATAATTCTTATTTTATTCAAAATCCGATTCCCACCCGAGCGACTATCGATTATTTCTACACGTCCTTCTATTATATTGACACGTTTCGAAAATTGTTAGTTAAGAATTATAGCGCTTCAATCATGTCCATCATAAAATGTGAAAATATGATCGAAAGAATGCTTCTGATAGCCAATAAACCGATTTAGCTTAATTTCGTCTATAACATTTTTTCCTGGCTGTTTTATCTTCTCTCTTGGCCATTTAAAGCAAATTATTGAATCAAGCTTCCATCCAGTCGTAACTCTTCCGAATCAAATGCGACCTTTCATAGACAAATTAATTTCTAATTTCATATTAAAATTAATGACTTTCCATTGTGGTCGGTGGTAAGTGCGCAGTGTATTTGGACTTCAGACAGCTTAATAAATCTGTCTAAAAGCGCTGAAGCATGGTGGTTACATTATACGGGACTTACCATCATTAACAAATAAATTAGCCTCCGAGGCTGCTCATTCAAGAAGGATTTTCATCGACTTAAAAAACTAAGTATTTTGACTTTCGTATTAGGTATTACGCACCCACTCAATAATTCAACTCCGTACGCGCTTCTATAATCTTTCTTTTAAATTGTTCCAGTGAGCTTACTGCATATCTTATTTAAGCATCTTTTATAATAAATTCAAGCACGAGCCATAAATATTTAAATTGTCATCGACATATTTATTACCATAGAAAATAGGGAGCTTCTTATTTTAGTTAAACAAATTACCCTAGCTTCTGCCCACACTTGGTAGCAGAGGCGTGCAGTCCATGAGCCTGTCTACCTTGAAAATGGCTTGGGAATATTGTAAAGATGTTTGGAAAGGAAAGACGATTTGGTATAGACAGCAAAATATGCAATATGATGAAATGGGGCTGTCTCCTATTTGAATGAAAATGTTTAATAATTAAAGAGTTATTAACGAGTTATTTTGAACGGCCTCCGGCCTCTGATTACGAATTCGAGGGTCGCGGGTTCAAATCCCGGCGTTCACAAGTAAATTTTATTTAATGAATTTGTGCTGTTTCACAATTTTTTTTTTTTTTTATTTTTTTTTTTTTTTTATTTTTTTTTATTTTTTATTTATTTATTTTTTTATTTTTTTTATTTAATATAATAATTTTTTTACAGAGAGTATATAAAAATAAGACATGATTCATATAGTGTAACAAAAAATATAATATAGCTATTCCTCACCATAAAGAAACAAGGTTCTTGTGTTTGGTGAGTGATTATCGCTTAATTAATCAAATCATAACTTAAAATATTGTTGTACAATAGCAGGAAAATATGAATTTGTCGTGTAAATTTTGTAATTTATCACTAGTAATAGTATTAAAGAAAATGAAAAGAAAGTAGAAGAAAAGAAGAGAATCTAATAATAATAAAAATTTTAAAAAAAAAATTTAAATTGTTAGAGTAGTTTGAGGTAATTTTTTAATCTATGTTGAAATTCATGGATATTTTCTATAATTTTAAGATCAGATGGCAGATTGTTAAAAAAGTTATTCCTAGATATAGGTATGTGTTTTGCGTATGCTTAGTATTGAATGGCGGGATTTTAATGTTTTGTTGATACCTTGCGGATATATTAAATTGTAATTTATTTAACGTTTTTCTTTAAAGATTTGAATAATTGCATATTTTTTATAAATTTTATCTACTGTAGGTACATTGAATATTGTAAAAAGCTTTTCAGTGGAAAATGATGATGGTTTTTTTTAAATTACCTTTATTATCAATCTTTGAATTATTTTAAGTGGACTTAAAATATTATCATATGTTCCCCCCCAGCCAATAATTCCATATTGTAAAATAGACTGAACAATTGCATAGTACACTCTTTTTAGGTTTTCTAGTCTAAGAATATTTCTTAGTCTTATAATATATATATACATTTTCTAATTCGTTTAACAAGTTCACAAATATGTGTTTTCCATTTAAAATGCTGGTCTATATATACACCAAGGTATTTAATTTTGGAAGTTGGACTAAGTATTGAACATGCTTGATTACAATTGATTCTGTTGCAGTTACTTTGGTGTATTATAATTTTTATTTCTGGTTTTGATTTAAATTTATTGATAGAGAAAGGATAAATTTTGTTTTTCCAGTGTTAAGGGAGAGTAGATTATTATCGAACCAATTTTTTAATATATTAATATCAGTATTTGCTAGCTTGTTAATAGAATTCCAGTCAGTACCTTCAATTATTATGACAGTGTCGTCAGCATAAGATATTATTTTCCGTTTAGCTTTTGCATGAATATGTCATTTACATAGATGATAAAAAGTAGAGGTCCCAGTACTGTACCTTGAGGTATGCCAAAATTACTTGTTTTTTTATTAATTAATTAATTAATTAAAAAAATAATATATAGTATATTTGCGCAAATTCCAGAATGGAAGATACTTTCAGTAACGCCCTGGCGAAAGACTACCATTTAGAATTGAAACGTTACTTGAAATGGCTATTAGCCGTGTTTGGTGACCAGATCCAAATAGGTAGGTATTTTTTCCACCTTCCTCTTCCCCTTCTCTTTCCGATACCTTCAGCCACACAACATTCCCCAATTGGGGATGCCATAGATTCACTGGCTACAGACGGTTGGGAGCAGTTGGGACTTCTCTAAAAATGACAAAGATATGAGCTTTCAAACTGAACTGTTACGAGTCACAAATCGGTACAATTCGAAATTCGAATGACCGCGCCAGTCATTTTATGTAGCGTGACGTCGCATGATTATTGTTCGATCGCGGCTTATGTCTTCGGTACTAGTCGGTATTTTCCAAAATTTTTTAAAGGTCTACCTTCAGCATGCTCTAAATCAATATGATTACATTTGTAAATCATATGTTTTAGGAGATAACCTCAGCCTACCGTTGGTCGTAGAGCATTGCACGCCACTGACTAAAAGCTCACTAAAGAAATGAACCGATAAAGGTGTGTTGTGGGCATTTATTTCCGTGTGCTCGAAGCAAGGTCAATTTTTTCTTACTTCTGATGAATAAATAATCATTTTCATTGGCTTATGTAAGTTGGCGAAAACTGCTTTCTTTAAAATCGGTAGAGATCATACTTCTAGAGATAAACTGTTCAGTGTAGAAGCTAGAATCAATGCACGTTTACACGATCCTCACTAAGCCTATATTTTAATATTTATTCTTTAAGTAATGTAGAAGCAATAATGTACATATGTACTGGAGATTTTAGAGTTTTTGTTTAAATTTGTAAATTTTGAAGTTAAAGCTAAAGTACGCAGATAGATATAACAAATAATAAAAATAATAATAACGTTTTAATATCTTCTTTTTTTTATAACAAAATAATAAATAGTGATATCCTCACTGGGATTTCCCGTGCTGAGGATTTCATTTGCAAAATATTAATTTACATTATATTAAATTAATGAAAAAAATTAAATAATTATTAGGTGAGGTGTTTTAAGTACAGTTGAGTGTTTTCGGTGTTAGTTTGTATTTGGTGTTAATATATTTTCTATTTCAGATCTACCTATATAACGTATCCAGTGTTTTATTTGATTTTAAAATTTATTATGGTTGTTGTGATTGTTAAAGGATAGTGGGATTTGGTGGAAGTGATATTTCAACATCTAGATCATTCAGCCATAATTTTACTTCTTTTACGTAGAGTGATAATTTATTTATCATATTAGTGTCCCTGCGTACATATGTATAAGTGTGTGAGTATTTATGTATTTTTTATTTATGTTTTTTCAACTTTGGTACGGCAAAATAAATTTGTTTAGTGTGTGGGTACATTTATTGAGCAAGGAAAATATGATCCATCCCTAACG
The DNA here is from genome assembly GCA_022606495.2 of Halesus radiatus. NCBI lineage: Eukaryota > Metazoa > Arthropoda > Insecta > Trichoptera > Limnephilidae > Halesus > Halesus radiatus. The sequence goes on along the minus strand of JAHDVE020008978.1, from coordinate 391,141 downwards.
CTACTACCCGTGGCTCTATCCTGCCGACTTTCTCTCGGGTATGCTCAAAATGAACCATCTGCGGATCGGAAGGGACATACACGTTGTTACACATTTCTTCACACTGATTCGTGGATGATTTGAAAACTCGGCTATCATGGAGCGCATTCATTTCTATGTTCCCGATGGTTATCTTCGTCACCGACAGCATAGACTGTTTTATCTCCCAACCTGCAGAACCAACTTGTATGGACCTGCAGGTGGGCAGGGTAATCATGTTGTTGAACAAAATCAATTCGGATATTGTCATATTTATCATCAACGAAGCTGCTTTTAAATGGCAAGCTTTATTGCCGGTAGTGTAAAGAGTACCTATTTTTAATTATTATTTATTTTCTATACAATGTTTATTAATTTGATAAAATTAGTTTTAAAAATAATAAATTAATTTAATACAATTAATTACCCGTGGATCTCATGAATGTGCGTTGACTGAGAAAATATGTGTTATTAACCAATGGAATAATACTGAAAAATGTTGGGCAGTTAAATTGTTTTTTAAATCTCCATAACTTATGTCGGAAATAAGGTACTAAAAATATTTACGTTGACTTATATAATTCAATCAGAAAGGTTGATCAAACTTCATACTTTCCATTAACGCTGTGGTGTGTCTCTGTAATAACTATAATTATGTAATATACGAGCCTTTATAGTAAATATTAATTATGTTTTGTGAATATTAATTATGTATCGTAAAATAAAAACTGTTTTGCACTGATCTCATAATGCGTTAATTAAATTTTAAGTATACAGTATGTATTGTACACTTAAATAAATAATTTAATAAATATTTAAAAATTTACTTTCCTACTTCAGTTATCACGCCATGATCTCATGATCTGCTTTGAGGGGATTCACTTGGTAAAATTCGAATGAAATCGTGCACTCCTTATGCAGGTGGCGAAAAGGTTGAAATTCCCGCTTAACGTCACCAAAATGCATGTTTTATATTATTTTCTAAACACAAGCAAAAATATTAAAATGTTTTTCGGTCATATTCTAAAAAAAATTTTCACAATTAACAATATGTCAATATCCGAAAAGGACTTTGTAAATAAGAGATTTCGGAATTTAAATATTTTTTTCTAGGCTTATAAAAAGACTCACCAAAAAATGTCCAGTTAAACCAAAGGCGAAGGTGTGTTATATTTGCAGTATTTAATTAAATAATCTACAATATTTCTAGGCCATCAAATTTTCAAACCAAAAATCCAGGATTTTGAATTACTTCGCAATGCATCGTCTTAAATTGAAATAGTAAAAAAGATTTCAACACATTTCACTAGTATTTTTGAAAAATCAAATATTATTGGTGGATGGCATATAGGGTAATTTCAGCGATTGTCTTAAGTGGGGTATAATTTTATCACCGTAGGTATTCGTGCATTCTTGATCACCCCATACTATGTTGTTTCTAAACCTTATTTACGTGTGAAATAAATAAATCTACTTTGTTTTCCCACGCTGCGGTTTTATGAAAAGGGGAGATGAAGTAAAATAATGAATATCATTTAATTCAATTAGCAAACATGCGCGGTTCTCTACAAATAGCATTGTAGCTATGCCCTATGAAAGCCCGCCGTAAGAATTACCATATGTTCGAATAAAACAATGAAACACTTCCACAAATCTTAACTTCCCTCTTGGTACTTCCTCGCTACTCCTGCGGCCCGGGGGCCTTTTCCCAAGTTTCCGGCCACTTAACTCCTCCTTTCATCCGTTTCCGCTCGAAAGCCTCCCCGAAAGCCTCCCGCCGTGTTTTCCCGCCATAGATCCATGTTTAACATTTATAACTACATATCCTTATCCACCGGAAAACATTGAATACAAAAATAGTCCTTAGATTTCCCTTCATTGGGGGTTAATATAGCCCGACCGCCCTTTGAGATTTGGGACTTTTCCGAGTGAGCTGCGAAGGGTGGGGATTGAAGCCGTTGCCATGGTTACCGGCGGCTGTAGGGTGCTTCCCTCCCCCATTTCCGCGCCCCTGAGAGGAAGATCACGTGATAACGACTGCCATGGCTACCTTAGTAGGTGTTTGCGGATGCTGCCTCCAAATTTAACCCTACTTTGTGAATTTTGTCAATAAAATGAAGCTTTGAGAGGGCTATCTAATAGGCACAAATAAATTGTATGGTACGTGTCTTCATGTCACTTTTAAAGAGCAATAAACTGTGAAGGTGCTACATCTGTATTCACGAAAAAGAAAAAAAACACATATTTTTGATGCCATGGATAGACAAATTAGTAGAATATCACATTTAATGAATATATATATTTAAGATAAGCAATGCACTTTATTAAGTTTCATCAGCATTGCTGAGAAATCTTTTTTTAAAAATAATATTATTTTCAATGTCGCAACGAAACAACAAATTACTATACTTAAATAAGCAGGGTTATGGAAATGACAAAGGAGATGATTGATTGAAATGCATGTTTTCCATGAACAAAAGATTTATAATTATTTTTATTTTACAAATAGTCTTAATTTATTTTTTACATTAAGTAGAAGCATAAATATTATATAATAGTGGGAAGTACAGTACCTAAGTACCTAGTTTATAAGGGTGCAAGAAGCAATTGAATATTTATTTGAAAAACATACGTGTGATTTAGTCAAATATTAACTGCACTATAGATTCATTACATTCATCAAAGAAAAGTGGTTGTGTTTTCAAAGACCTTTAAATTTCCCTGTAATCTTCCCATAAATATTTCGAAAGAAAGAAATTACAAAGTGTTTAATTTTTTCCACTGTAATGTGAAATTAAGAAAAAAAAAACTTATTCTGAAAAATCTGTAGCGAAGTATTGGATTCATTATTACTGTTTTGTTAATAATAAAATAGATTTTTTCAGTTAGGTAAAGGTAGTGATTTAAAAAATGTCATTAACAGTAATTAAAATTTTAAAGTAAGACTTATTCACTATAAAATAATCAATGTGTTATTAAAACACTAACTTGAAGAGTTCAACTACGAATTGCACTGGGAAATTTTATTTACAAACTTATATGTGTAGATAGATACATAATTTTCTTTAATAATATATGAAAATCATAGCAGTTGATAAAAACATGAGCACATACATTTTTTTCTTTATTTCAGTATCAAGAACTGTGCATGGAATATTTTTTATTGATTTAAAATGAATAGTAATAAATTATCTTTTTACTTATTTGAAGAGATAAATATTTCTCTCCAAGCCCTTAATAAAATATGTAATTTTCATTTGCATCTGAAGCATGGAGATTTAAAACCGCTTATGTATTCCTATTCTTACGTTAAAAAAATTAGGTTACTATAATATTCATAAAACATACATTAACGAGTAACTCTAGTGTTTTTTTTGTTTTAAATAATTTATTTAACCGGCATTTATTTACATTTATAACGATAGATATTTATATATCATTGCTACTTTTTACAAGCTCATCTCGATTAAAAATTTGCAATAATTAAAGTTAATATACCTCCTCCACAATTCACACTTTAAGTCTTTATTATTTGACAAGTATCAAATGCTTACATAAATATTCTAATAAATTATGTAATACTTAAAATATTTTCTGGCCATCGAAAAGCCATTATCACTACGAAACTGCTTAATTTTATTTGTACAGTGTACACATCGTGTCTGATAAGTTATAGTTTTAAACTTAACTGTGAGTTTTTTTCATTTGGCACACTTGAACTTTTAAAACATTCCACTCAACTGAACCCCTCCCACGAGAACGAATCGGAGAATAGTTTTCATTTACCGGAAAAATCGAAACTCAAGTTTTCGCCAAACTCGTGACTAGATTTATTTGAAAAGTCCTCATTCGATCTACCGGTTAAATTTTGACCCCCGTTGCCCTCGAATTCATTACTCATCACACCACCAAAATCTTCGTGCTTTCGAGAGTAATCCTCTAACGTTTTTCTGGAATAATCGTGGCACAACTGTCCAGCAAAATTGTAGCTGGAGCTTCCAGCCATATCCTTATTCGCCTTTCTTTGAAATTCTTGATTCAATTTTTCGGCATAGTCTTCTGTTCCAGAATATTCTTCAATCGGTTTAGAAGCTAAGCTGTAATTCAAACTGCATCCAGCATCTTTATTGGTTCGGTCGCTTTGATCACGAATGTTTGCTTTGTTGGCATCGTTCATCAAAAAATCTTGTCTAGAAGATGGAAGCTCATAATCCTGCCTCGTGTTAGTCTGTCTGGATGACCCTGCTTCGAATTCTTGTCTGGGGTTAACTTGCCTCGACGTTCCTTCGTCAAAATCTGATCTTGCGCTGGTCTGTCTGGAAGTTCCCGGATCATATTCTTGCCTTGAAACGACGCCTCTTTGAGTTCCAGCTTCGAATTCTGATCTGGATGTGGTTTGTCTAGTTACTGCATCGAATTCTTGTCTAGAACTAGTTTGTCTGGAAGTTCCGGATTCGAACTCCTGTCTCGTGCTGGCTTGTCTCGAAGTTCCCGGATCATACTCTTGGTTTTGCATCCAGGGGACGTATCCCTGGACTTCTCCACACCGTGCGACATACTCCCTGGCCCTCTCGACTTCTTGAGGCGAGGGTCCTTGGCGTTACGGACGCGGCTGTTGGTGATGGTGTTGGAGCTCTCGGCGCAGTCTCTTGGCGGCTGTCTCCTCGGAATCGGGTTCGCTTCCTTCATCGTCTTCAAGAGTTGGTTCTTCACATTCTTCTCCCAGTTCCTCCTGCTTGCGCTTAGCGGTGGCCATCTCGGCAGCGTGCTTCTTCCTCCATTTTGTGCGGCGGTTCTGGAACCAAACCTGGAAGTAAAGAAAATTCCTTTTTAGATGTAAAATTTATAGTCAAAACAACACACACAAATAGCTAAAAATTGGGACATCGGAGACATTAGTACCTACTTATGCAGGAGGAAAAGAGAACGCAATCTTATAAAAAACATCCCTTCAACAAAGTACTACAAAGAGTATTATAGAAATCGAGTATAATATACAGCGTCGTCATAGATTATTCTATCTTCCTGCCTGTAGGACCAACTTGCCAATAGTTCTCCCGGTGGAGAGGAGTATATTGCTCCTGAATAAAATCTTTCAGAATATCGACATATTTTGCGTCAGTGAGGAGAGATTAAAAAAAAATCTTGAAAAATCTCTCATTGACGTGTTGATTTAATTTATTTGAATTTTTTCCTCCACATCTTAAATTTTGTAAATATTTTTGTCTTACAATTATTTAAGTATATGTATTTTCTTTTATATATAAAATATTTTTAAATCATAAGAAACTTAATCAAAATATTACAACATGCTTTGTATCATAATACGCACGTGTAATACACAAGTTTCAACCATAATTAATATTTTACTGATACTCAAGCATGTTATAAGTACTCCATTCTCAAAGTAATGATATGCTACATCCAAGTTTATAACTAATATTGCATCAAAACCTAAGTGTCGATATAACCCCCCATAACTTGTAATGATACAAGGGCGGGTGGAGGATACCAGGCTACCAGGCTAGCAGAGGTAGCAAGGGGTAGCGGGAGGGCAGCAAGGTAGCATGGTGTTCCTCCCCATCCCCAGAGGAATTGTTAGAAATTAATTTCACGAGGATTTAGTCGCCGTGCCGTCGCTCGGAACAAGTATTATTGGCGAAGCCCTAAGAGAGAGGATTCGCTGAAATTAATTGCGTATTAAATCTGAAATGAGACTAGATAATTAATTTCGCGATACAAATTGTCCGCTGAACTCGAGTCGGACTTAACCCGGTCTTGCCGTGATCCGCGGATTTAAAATAATGGAAACCCTCTGTAGCCGGATTAAAACATTACTAAGTGGCTTTCGCGTTTCATTTGATTAAATAAATACAGAGGTTCAAACTGTTCTGCCTACAACACAGGAAGCTAGCAGCTAGCTAGTTTTCATCTCGGCAACATTTAAAACATTCTCAAATAATATATTATGGTCAAAATTGTCGTCAATATTATTCCAAGTTTCATATTAAACTAGATCACTACCTTTACCACCCTCTGCGCGAGATTCTGTAAGAAAATATTGCGTCTGGTATATATATATATATAATATTTCAAAGCTCTTAATCTTACGATAACTCATTTCATGATGCCAGAGCTCTCGCAGTTCGATCAATGAATCTCAGCTCTATACACAATAATTACTATATTTCAAGAATTGCTCTAATGTGTAGGTTAGTTCCTTTGTAAGTTGATATACGTCAGCTGTAGTAAGATAGATGATGCTTGCACATGGGAAAATCCACTTTTATGAAGTAGAACCTTCAATTCACAACAATTAATGCAACATTTATCTATCAAATTTCCGAATCTTCTACAAGTAGTATTAGTCCCAGCCCTTAACAGAGTCGAACAACTCAGGATTATAATATAATATCAGTCTCCCTGTGCAAAGACTCGACAGCCCCCGCCTGCCGTCTCCCTCCCACCCCCGCAGACAGGGAAGACGGGATGATGAAGTACGTGTAATATCTCTTGAAAACTGCCTGTCTCAACTTTGATGGAATGTCTTGTTATATTGGACCCGTGAATTAATTAGCAACTCGGCCGGAATGACTTGTCTCGGGGTGTAATTGAACGAATTTGTTTAATTATATCTTAAATTGTACCCATCAGGCACTACAGATATCTATATTTCATTAGGTATCTACGTAAGTAAATAAGTGTAATTCTACTTGTAATTTTGTTTTTTTTTTTTGAAAATCATATGAATCGTTTGTAAACCTATTTATCTGATCTAACAAAAAAATATTCTATTTTTATTGGAATAACTTATTGAAGCTTATTAATCTCATTGTAGTATTTTTTAATCATTGAAGGTAATCCTATACTTGTAGAAGATGTTCCATGTAAATAAAAATTGGATATGTATACCCGAGACACCATCTAGATTGCAAATTAATTTGGATGGAATCCTGCAGTCAACATAGAAAAATAGCATTAAAAAATATATGGGAATTAATTGAACATAACAGTTCCTAAATTGAAGTGCGTTATCGACCAAGATGAAGGAGAGCAATGGGGTGACATTCACTCAATTGGTTAGACCGTAGGTCCCGGAGAGACCGAGAGATCCTTAGTTCGAGTCCCGGATGCGACCGTTACCTTTTTATTCTGTCTCTTCAATGATTGAAAATATTCATTCAACTAGATAGGTCATGATGTATGTGAGGTAGTTGACAAATAATATTAAATTAAATTTCATATTGAATAATTTTAAAGTTCATTTAATCATTAAATCTTGTTATTCCCTATATTTAACCAAAATATTTCAGAAAAACGTACTTGATTCTAATTAAATCAGAATATGCATAAATTGTAACCACAAATCAGAAATAGAAGCTTTCATTCACGTAGACTTGTGGTCTATATATTAATTTTTAAAAATCGTTTTGATGCCACAAAAAGATTTCATCCCCGAGATTGAATTAATGATATTAGCTGATTTTTTTTAAACTACCTATATAAATGATTTTTATATCTGGAAATATATTTTGAACCATAACGACATTCTACCTGATAAAATAAATACTCGTGCATGTTTGTCAGAATAGTTATAAAATAATGAATTTGCTTTAAATATTGTTAACCATAACGTGATTCACAGTTATGCCTGTAATTTATAACACTTGTACTGTTGATAACAAATAAATGACTTGTAAATATGCGAATCGGACCGATGATTATCCCTAATTACACTTTTATAGTGTTGTATTAACAACTAATTTCTAGGTACGGTCCCAGCCGCCGGCTCTACCCGTAACTTTATGCAAAGGGGAGGGGAAGGAGAAGGGGATGATTAATGAACATTATATGAACGGCTAAGTACCGTGTAATTTGCAAATACAATGCATAATTACCCTTGATTACTCTCTCTCTCATCGCCGTACAAGACTACAAACACGCGAGCGGGACGGGAACACAAAATCAACCCAACCTTACAAAATACCCCTACAACTTCAAGACAGATCCGGAGTAAGCTAGTCTTCCCACTTTCTCGCGAGTCTTTATAGATTCCCGAAGGACTTTTATCTCGTTTTTACGTATCGTATTATTCAGTATCCAAAGCAATGAGCTGAGTTCGCTGGAAGCTTTTGTGTACCGAGCTTACAAAGTTCCGGATTAGAGTGAATTATGAACGAGACGTGTGAATAAAAATAATGTTAATTAATCGGAGGATAAAGGGAAAATTTAATTCGCAATTAATAACAAAATTAAAACACAGTTTAATCCAATGAATAATTAAGAAGAAGCGGGAATAATGAGTTCGCCCGTACTCCTCGAATGTACCCTACTTTCGAAAGCTTTTAAAAAAAAATAAGGTTTGAAACTGACCGATTAGGAGCAACAAAATAAGATAAGTTGTATTACATTTATTTTTACGATAAATTATTCTCTATTTACATGTATAAAAAAGGTGTAATTAGTAAAGAATTTTCACTTTTGCGATAACGAAGAGTTACTATAAAAATCCCCCTAGTTAAAAAAATTGTATGTGAATAAAAAATATACAATTTTATTTTTTGAATAACACTATTAAAAATAATTTTAAAAATTACGTTTTTGGTGTTTTATTCAATAACTGGAACATAACACCACTTTTGTTGCAAAATACCACAGCTTTCAATAAGAAATAACACGACTTTCAGTATAAGTAATGCGAATTTTGTTTTAAAAAAACGCGGAATTTTAAAAAAATAACGCGAATTTTACAAAAAAAAAAATAAGGCGAAATTTTCAGGTCCCTAGTATTTAGTAAATCTCTTCATGTTGATTTGGACGTAGGTACTTCTAATACGAATTCATAAAAAAATAATGGGTTTTTATGTGCCTACCGAACAAGGAAATCAGCTGTCCAGAGCTGGTAGAACTAGACCCTTCCACAATATGGGGGGTTTTGTTTGGCTGACAGAAGTAGGGAGGGGAAAGTATTGGATAAGTAAAAGGTTTGGAAGAACTTGGCTGTTAAAATTTGGTTAGTAACTCAATTAACCTTTGGAGCGCCGAGCTCCCGCGATCTAATACTTCCGCAGTGTACCTAGGGTAAATTTGCGAGAGTCTATCATCGATATATTATACTTGTTTTTTGCATAACGATATTTTTTTGTAAATTGTACCGATTTATCAGATAATGTAGTTTTTAAGTAGTTTCTCCAGAGTAGCTACTTATATTCAGAGAAATTGAAGTTGCCAATCGGATACGCCTGCGTTCAACGGTTACAAATTTCGGGGCATTGAAAGTCGTAAACCATTTCGTTGTAAAATTATGATTTTAAATATTGAGCGGTGTTGCACACCGTCTCACTTTTCAAGCCAACGTTTCGAACAGCCTTGTTGCGTCTGTCATGATAGACAATGCAAGCCTGTCCAAAAGGTTAACTCGAGAAAAAAAGACGAAGCAGAAAAGGTGTGCATACAAATGCTATAAGAGCAGTGGTAAAATTGTATAAAACGTAGAATGTTTTGGGTCGATATTCTATATTTGAACAAAAAAACTGCGCATTTGAATCAGGGATCAGCATTATCACGTGGTATTTGAGTGTCTCCGGGTAAAGTGTAAAGCACATAATATTATGTGTATTAGTTAGGTTATCATTAGCCGTTAGCATTTAGCAACTAACTAACATTATTAAGCCTAAAGCGCTGTCCGTTAGCCCTAACGACCCAAAGCTATTTGCTAAATAAGTATTCTAACGGTCAATCCATATTTTACCGAAACGTTCTGCGTTGAACTTTAAATTGTCTAATTTTAAACACTCGTTAATGACTATTGTAGAGTGCGCTGGCTTCGGTAAACTATGGAATAATGGAGATGTATGTATCCGGGCGCCATCTTATGTCTATTAGGGTGGGTGGTGGAATAAGGGCTACCGCCTTCCTCCCTGGTTCATAATACTAGGTAGCAAATATAAAATTACTAAAGCAGTTTTTTTTTGTTTTAATGTAATCAAGCTAATTATTAAACTTTTAACACTTTAACAATCTCAGGTGATTGATGTTGTATTATTTTTTTAATAAAACATTTTATTTTCAACGTTATTGATTGTCTTACTTTTTTTTGGCAACCAGTTCAACATCCCTTGCCGTAGACTCAGAAACAATAAATTGCTTTTCCTCAATCAAAACTCTACTAATTATGGGAACCATTCTACACTGTCTAAAATTTTGAGACTTTTTAACTCAAGCCAGGGTCTTGAAATTTTTGGTATCAGTCTAAATAATTTTTGTCATCCTTTACGAAAATAAACTCCGATGAATACATTTTTTTAATGTCTAACGTCATGGACTCTCACATGTATATTTTTGTCCTATTTTTGTTATTACTTCATTAATATATAATTTATGTTCTATTATTTTTCGGTAGCTCTTGTTTTCTTCATTTCATGCTGTGCGTTTTGTGTAACTGGACAATGGTCCGTTAATATAAAAATAAATACATTATTTTGTTAAAGTATTTTTTTTGTCTTTCATATATTACGATTAGTGTTTGACACCAGACCTAGGTATTTATTCATATAAGCATTAAAAGATCGGCGGTTTTTCTACATCAATCAAAAATTTTTTTTTGTTGAAATGAAATTTTTTCTAGTTATAATCCTACTGCAAAAAAAAAATGACGGTCACTATATCAAACGAACCATATAGAGGCACATAAATAAGACTTAAACAAAATTCACGCAAGCTAAAACTTGTACGAAACTGGATCAAAAACACGTCAGTTGAATGACCTCTGAAACAAACAAATCAACAACAACAAGTGCAAGTAAAATCCTGCGAAAATACCTCCGTACGGCTTATAAAAGCCCATACACGTGATACATTCGGATTCATTCCCGCTCACAGCTCGGACCAAGTAACATCTCAACTGTAAACGCTACGTCACGGTGAAAATCAACCGGACTTGCTCTCATCAACACGCTATTCTACCCTGGACCTGCTCATCAACACACTATTCTGCCCGGACCTGCTCTCATCAACACGCTATTCTACCCGGACCTGCTCTCTCCAACAAGCGAAAGACTCTACTCTACCTGGACCTGCTCTCCTCGATAAATAATACTTCAACATATACCCTTCATTCTTGTACGGGCTCTACAAGTCTCGTACACCCACTGTAATGACTTTCAAGTACAAACTCACATTTCTTATCTTTATAATTTGAATCTATGTTTCCTTTCAAACTAAAATGGTTTAAATAGAAAAAATGATTTAAAAATGATCAAATCTTGTGATACTCAAAAAGATATTAATCAAAAGAAAAAATCTTGCAATTTTGGAACGCCTTCAGTACATAAGCGTACATGTATATTTACTGAATACTTTGTAATAAAATGCACTAATTTTCACGATGATTACTTAGAATCCTATATCCTAGCTCCTTTTTTTAGAAACCTATTCAAAAGAAATTATTCCATCCATGTTCACTTCCAAAAATGGTACAAAACCTTTTTTATTGTATAAATACGTCTATTGAATGTTGAAAAAAAAAAAAAAAAATTTTTGTTATTAAAGCAGTTGGCAGTAGGCAGCCCTGATAAGGCTGTTGGGGAGGCTCCATTCGGGTGTCTAAAATGGCTGCAAATAGCAACTTTAACAGGGGTGGTCATTAAACGGTACTGGAACGAATTATTCCTGCTATCAAAATACACTAATAACCCAGAGATCCTCAAGGCATAACCATTTAGCCCGTTGAACAAAATTTGAATTGCTTGCTCGCTTTGTTAACGTGATTTACTAAGGCTGAGGATAATAATATTAACAGGAATCCCGGCTTTAATATTATTACAAGGATTTACTCTATTTATTTTCGGGGACATTAATTAGGTTTATATTAATTTTGTTTTATTAATACTGTAAGGATTTTATTGCTCTTCGAAAAAACCGTCTACTCTGTGAAGGAATGAGCAAACTTTTTAATAAACAAGTTACAGTAGTTATGACGAGGACAAGTTGCTGTGCCTGCTTTACCGGTATTTGAAATAAACGTACTCTGTATCATAGCTATTTACGTCCGGCATTTAAAAATTTTTTGCATCTCAATTCCTAACTTTTTTTTCCATCATGATCTACGAGTATGGAAGTTTGAAATATTCAATTAAATATTACATAAAATACCACAATTGTTTTATCAAATTGTCTTCAAATATCGGTTAACTCGAGTAAATCGTTAGAGATATACACATTAGGTATGCTTAGTGGTTTTATTTTGGATCAAATTAAAATCAATCAGCTAACATGGTGGATATTTATTTTTTAAAGAAACCTTCATCTATTAATTAATATTATTTCCATCTTGGTATTATTTAGCGTCTATCGGTCCATATAATTTGGAAAGCAATTAAGGCCGGGCGCGGTAAGGTGGGGGGGGAGGTAGGAGGGGGGTTGAAGATGACCACTGTACACCGAAAATATCAACCCCTTTTAAACGAAAATAGATTCAAACGCTTATCGATTACGAAGCCACTATTTTTAGCTATTTTTTTTTATTTTATTTAAAAAACATTTTTTTAAAGATTTTTGGGTTAATTAAGGAGCATACAAATTATTGAATAAGGGGCTTAATAAAAGAAAAAAGCATTCTTATGACTATGCCGGTAACGCAGCAAGAACAACTGACGATCTTGGATGAAAACTGAGTTTTGGAAATATAATATATTTACTTGAATTTCATTTAAATTTTATTACACTTTGAATCCCGATGAAGGAACCATTAATTAGTTTCAAAACATGTTGATATTTATACGATTAAAAATAGTGGTTAAAACTAAACGTACTACAATTATTTATTTTAAAAATTGTGCTCGTCCATGAATGAGACGTATAAAAAGACCTACGGAAAACTGCCGAGGATGGTTGAGGAAAGTCAAGATGCAAGACTGGACGCCCGAAGAGCTTGTGAGGAACGAACGAAAACCGATATTTAAATCTTTCTGAAATATTAGATAAAGGTGTTACTTGCGGATTCGAAAGATGTCTAGTAACACTTCTCTGACTGTCAATATTTCTGTAGGTAGGACGCTCGACTAGCAGTCGATTGAATCGATTTCTAATCTCATCCCAGACACCGACTTATCTGCAATTTTAAGATCCTTAATAAAAACGTCCGGTAATAAAATAAAAAAAGTTCCCAAAAAGCATCAATTGGTAGAAATAAACCAAAATCATATATGTTTTTGCTTATGTTTATTTATTTTATTCGAGTTTTTAATACAGCAGGACTTGGTGAATAGTGCAAACCCAATCTGCATATTACATGAGATATGGTTCACAAAAAAGTTAAAATAAGAATATAAAATTATGAACACATAAAAAAAAAGAAAACAAATTAAATTAAATTAAGGGATCGTCTTTTAGGGTGGTAACCGCACCATCTGCATCCACCGCTCATTGAGTGAAGAGCTGAGCCACTATCCACGACATTGGCGTTGGTTGACTTCCTTGTCCTGCCCTAGAAACTGGTTAGTCGATGGCGAAGTAAGGCGGGGAATGATTGGGCCCTCCCGTAGATGCACTGCAGAACCTTGGAAGTTGCAGAAGTTGCCCGTATGCATAGTTGTAGCACGCCCTCAGCTTGTCCCATTGCGCCGCTGAATATCGTATCCACATCTCGGATGTCTATAGGACTGTGCAGTATGTCTTAAAAATCAGTTTCCTGACATCGTAGCTTGAGTGATAGAGCCGATCTATATGTAAGTGCCTTGGAGGTGATATTTAATAAAAATGGCGATATCCAAGTAATATTATTATTTTAAGTATTCAAGTAGACGTTTCACAACACTCTTATTATTGCACTGTACAACAAAGAGCCTTTGAGGAAACTGGTCGCAAGAAGGCTGCTAGTGCTCACCCTCGCAGGAGGCAGTGCTTGTGTAGGTGGCGTGTGGGTGTTTTGGCGTGTGGGTGTATCGGTGCGGTTGGGGGGGGGTGGTTCTGTCGCAAGGGTTGCGGCGGTCATTTATCTGCGGTGGCAGAATGAAGTGGAGGGTACTTACGTACACCATTCCAGATAGCGAAGAGGGTGAAAACATTAAAAGGCTGTAGCCCACTGCCGAACACGTGTTGTTTTCTAATTTTAGCTGGCACAATAATTAAGGGCACAAAATAATCTGAGACTATTTTGGAATTTGATTGAAAAAGGGACTAGAAAATGAGGATAGAAGTGTAGTTTTAGAGAAATACAGATATATTCAGTGATTATTGTGAGACTTCAATCATTGTGTTTTTAAATAAAAATACAGTAAAAAAGACGGCATATTAAAATTATTGAATTCAAATAAAATGCATCTGAAGTGTTACTAGCAAGTGAATAAAATAATTAAATCAAATCATGTGAATAGTTGATATACCGGAGGAGTATTTTAGAGTATGAGATGTTGAAAGAATCTGAGCGTAGAAAGGAATGTTCATTATTCTTATCTGCCTTCCCTGGTAAGGAAATGGCGTAATTGTACTAACAATAGTAAACATAAAATGTGTATAGTGCATACCTGTATAACGTTAATGGTTCCTATTATATTTTTCAGCATTCTGAGCAGTTTTTATTGTTTCTTATATCAATAGAATATAGTATTTTGTACAAGAAACGTCTAACTATATATTTATAAAAAAACGTTCATTTATTATCGTAGATTAGATTTAGCAAATAATATTGGCAAGTGCCTCAATGAACCTTGCATTCATCCTCCTCTCAATAGAATTAACATTCCCTTCGCGCTCGCGCCTCCAAACCACCCCTAAAATCTCAGCCCCGTCGTAAGGCTGTACAGGGTAGGGAGAGAGGGAGGAAGTGGGCCACCCCACAGCTGCATATGTAGCTAATGGGGCAAGGAGAAGGCTAATTACCACCCCCTGTACCGTACTTCCTCCACCTTTTACTGTGTGGATGCCACTGAATGTTGTGGAGATCCCACCTTCTTTATTGGGTCATTTTAGAATGTGTTTTCTTTTTGTATGTTTGTGCCTATTATTTCACACGCGGCGCAGGACCTTAAAATTAAATTGTCTGTTTTCCTGTATAAATGTGTAAGTGCTAGAGAGATTTAAATACCTTTGAGGGTTCGCGAGTACCGTCAACAGCGAACCTAGAGTTTTTTAAGACTGTATTTATTTTAGAATTTGATGAATGAAAATATTAAGCGAAACGAAATAATTACAATATTTCATACAATCCTGATAAAGAAGCAATTGTATCCGAAACCAGTGTGCGTGAATTAAAATGCGATATACACTAGATAATTGTGTTTAAATAGATACATCAAATCTTTTCAAAAAAACTCTAGGCTGTCTGCTTCATATTTTTTTTCTTTATTCTTCGTTGCTTATCCTAACGAAGTAAACCAAATCTTGGTAACACGAAAAAATTGCCTTCGTGGTTGACGTAGGTAATAATTTATTTATCTCTTTCTGAGAGAAAGTCACATTTCATTAATGTTTCTAATAAACCGCTGTCACCAAAGATTGTGTCAGAAATACATTGTGACATATAAAGCTCGAGGATATTGTTTAACAAGAAGATATGTATTATGTAAAATCAAGATATACAATTATACATATAACCCGAATGAGAAAAATGGTGTCAATTTGCATTTTGTTCCAACCACAGGACGTTGACAGATTGCATTAAATTACAGGCAGATGTTAAGATTTTAAGGATACACAAATTGTGACTGAAATTCCCAAAACAGTAAATAGAGAAGTATTTGAATTATCGTGTGGTAACCCCGCTACTCCTAAGTTCCACACTATTTTTTCCTGTGGAATAATTTGTGATGAATTCAAGACCAAAACAACAGTGAAAATTTCATGATGTCAAATGTAGTCGTTCGAGAGTATTAAGTGACTTTTTTTTACTTTTCTTCCTCTCCAAATCTAGAGACATTGATTTCCTGAGAAGCTGTGGAAAATGTAATTTTATTTTGCATCTTCTCTGCATAATTTCTATTATTATGACGACAAAAAACATCAAAATCTTGCATATCCAAGTATTTGTTTTTTAAAGATCTAATTCCGCACTAAAATAATGCCCACTACGGGGTTTGGCCATGTTTAATTATGAGGCAGCACGCATGGACGAGGGCGTATGGGCGATTGCCCGCCACGCTTCTCCCCGATCCTCCCCCGGTGGCTGCTAGGGGAAGAAAGTATTATATGACCAATGAAATCAAATAGCGAACAAATAAAAGAATAGCGGAACAATGCTTCTGATATGCGGACCCGGGCAGGGCCGGAGCTTTAACTTATCTAAAGAATTAACCACCAAATAAACCCGAGCTTTATATACTCTTTCAAGGAAGTACATAACCCACTTTAAAAAAAATATTTTTACATTTGTTTCCTGTTATTAATATAGATTTTTTGGTTTTTATATTTTCGCATTCATATTTGCTTTAAAAACTTTGTTAAACCTAATAATATGTACCAATAAGTAACAGTTCCATAATGAGTTGAATTGATAACTCACGTGCAACTTCGTTGAATGTCTTATTTGAAGGAAAAAAATTAAAAAAACTTTTACGAACAAAATTTGATTACACTTTCAGTGAAATTAGTAAATAAAAATAGGTTGGATTATTGATTTGCATCCCATTCATTTTTTTAAACAATTCAAACCAATCTAACTATCGCGTATTTTTTCCGCAGGGGTAGGGAGAGGAGATGCACCGCCACACAAAGTGTTCTGTGTTGAAGCTTTATTCACTGGACGTCGATTATAAAGGTAACGTACATTTTCTGCGATGTTATTTACGTAAAATTGTTGCCAGGTGGTGTCGGAAAACTCTATTTCTACTTTGTTTCAGTGACTATCGACTAGTCCTTTTGTACCTTAAATTAGTTTGATAAATAAAGTGTCTACTTCCAAGTGAAAAAAAGAAGTTATTTAACCTTTTGATGCTGGCAGTGTTTTACGACGGCCTAACCCCAATTGCTCAAATAACGCTAAACAAAAACTTAAAATTAATCATAAATAATCTCTCACTAATGATATTTTGCCACACAGTATTAACATCATTCAATTCATTTTTACGACATCAAAAAAATCCAATTGTCGTAAAACTGTGACCATTGTATCGAAAATATCATCCCTTAAAATGATATTCAGCCCCCTCCCCTACTCCGATGGCGGATGGAAGTTTGGTAGCCCATCCTGTTTTATGGTAAAAGCTACAACTCCGTCGCGATGTTTCATTTCCAATGATTCAATTAGTTAAGTGCTGCAATAACTTTGTGTATAAACTTGTCAACTTTTGTTTGCGTCGCCCATCCCTCGCGGTACTAAAAATCCATCCGAAAGACATCCCTTTTTCTTTCTAGCCGAGTAAAGGCCAACATAGATGGCTTTTTCATCAAATTGATGTCGTTAGCCGACAATAAAAATATGGAGAAAGGAAAAAATTGTATATGATAAAAAAATGGGAAACAATCGAACATCAAAACAGATTTAACGGCCTGATGACCGATAAATTAATAAGTTATAAGTCGTAAAAAGGAATTAAAAATATAATAGTAAAGAACTTATTTCTGGTTTATGGTCTTCGATATATATTGCTTTATTTAACGTCTCACTAAATTGTGTTAAACCGAATGAATGTACAAAATCGACATCAATTATTTTAACTAAATAAATTTCTTCATTTAATGCAAAACTAATCGGTGGCATTAATATCAATTAAATGATTACGAATTATTTTATTAAATAAAACAAATTTGTTTTTTATCACAAAAATTGGTAAAATTTAAAATTCAACAGAGCATATATACAGTTGAGACAAAATACAAATGAGAATAAGCGGGAGATATAATATAAAATAAAACAATGGAACAGCGAGGGGGAGATATGCTTTATTAAATTGTGGTTTAAAAAAAATTCTTAACCATCGATTTTTTTAGTCACCTATAAAATGGAATGTTTAATTTTTATTTTGATGCTAGTTTTACAACCCGGTTTCGTCCGTCATTTGATTTCGTGCAGTATATAATATTATCTTGATGTGTTCATTAAATTTACCAATCATATAAACAAGCGCAGTAGATAGCTAAATGCGAAGATTCGCATTTGATTCTTACCTCTATAAGTAGGACGATTTTATATAAGTATATCGTATTATTTAAAATTCTTTCAATATAGTATTAAAGTAAAATATGCGTTCATTGAAGAGTTAGATTTCTTTGATTCGGATTCGCACCTACGGGAAGCACAGAACAAAAACATTAAATCGAATTACGGAAGTGCAGAAAAAAGATTCGCATTCGCTCGTTTTATATTGCTTCCTCCCGAATCGAAAAAAAACCTTTGAATTTATTTTGAAATGGATTATGGGCTCCGGTTCATACGTGGACTGCCCCGGACAATAAATATGTCAAAAATCCCGGGGTAGGGATCAGCGATAAAACAGATAAATCCATCCAATTTTTTTTCAAATTCGTTTTTCCACGGAGGTATCTACATATCTACCATAGACACCGCCGTGTTCGAGTAGCTATGTGGCTTTGTGTAGAATTCACCTTTGCGGTATAAAATAAAACAACATTGAAAAATTAACCACCCATAAAACACATACAAAGAGCTCCATGTGTATGGGTTTTTTGATATTTTTCATAACAATTATTTCACTAGTAACTTGTATTAAACATAAAGCTTTTTACGATACAATTATCTTTGTTTAAAACATCGATGTATTTAAAGTATAACCTTTTAATTGAATGAAACTAATGATTATTTGACGGTCTCCATGGTTGAGTGGTTACGATCGTTGACTATGAATCCGGAGGTTCAAATCCCGGCGTCCGCAAGTAAATTTTATTTGATTAAATTGCGTTATTTCACATTTTATTATTTTAAAATAATGTGTAGTATATTCGCTGCACGTTCCAGAGCGATAGATACTGTCAGAATTACCATGCTGAAGACCACCATTCAGAATCGAAACGTTGCTTGAAACGGCTTTAGCCTTGTTTGGTGACTAGATCTGAATAGCCAGGTACCTCTCCAAGTTCCTTCTTCCCCATCTCCTTCCCCTCATCGATACCTTCAGCCTCGCAACGTACCACAATTGGGGATGCCATATTCTCACTGGCTCCAGACGGTTGGGAGCAGTTAGGACTCTTGTGTGGTAATTCATTTTTTTTATTAATGACATCAAAAAGTAATTATACATTTATTGAAGAAACGAATAATTATTGTTCGAATTACGGTTTGGGTATTGAAATAGTTATTTATTTATTTTAAGGGGCCCAAATGGGCTATAAAATAATAAAATAGTTTTATAATGGCAATGTAGGCCTAAGTAATTTGCTTAAACGAAGATTTAGGATGGGTTAGAATGGAAGTAGTACCAAAACATTAATATTTCGATGGCCTGACTATTGATCCCCCGACAGTTGATACCCGGACAGCTGTTCATCCTCCACCAGTTGATCCCCAGAAAATTGATCCCCCAGACAGTTGACCCCGCAGACAATTGGTCCCTTTATCAGTTGATTCCTCGAATGCTTGATCCCCGAAAGGATTATTTATGTTCCCGGCAGCGTATGCAAAGAAAATATATGGCTGTACGAGTATAACAAAAGTCGACATACTTATATTTGCAGGCGTCTTGAGTTGAAATCCGTTACAAACATATTTTTCTTAACATTAATGTCGTGTCACCGAAAGAGTATGCAGAGAGGATATACTGACGAATAACAAAATACGACATACGCATATGTGCGTATTTTCCTTAATCCGAATGCACATATAAGAATGTAGTCTTTTTTATTCGGCGGTATATCAAATTCAAAATACTTAATAGGTAATATTACTTCTTTTTGTGGAACTTGAGACCTGGGGTTAATAACATGTTCAAACACCTTAAGTACATATTGGAGGAGCACGGTGGGTCTGGAGTTTGCTGCGATATCCCAGTGATTAGAGCATTTGCATGGATAATGGAAGATTTCAGTTTCCACAAAACCTTTTTTGTGAGTTTTTTCTTATGCACGTGGCTTAATAAATTTGATAAGTAAATTTTTTAAGTTGAACGGTGTGTTTCCCACATTTCAATGCTACGTTAATATTTGTCAATTGAAATGAGTAAGTCAGATCATGCGTTCATTCATATGTATTTGTAATTTCGATAAAATCCATCAGATTTACGATTTCTATCACTCAGAAAGATTTGTAACAACATTCAGTGAAGCGTAGAAGCCTTCGTAAAGCCATCGCGCAGCCCATCAATACAGCCTTCCGCCGATAAATTGACGCCGCGATGACGTCTCCACCAAATGAATAATCGCACAGCCACGTCAAACCAGACAGCGTCGCTTTCATTACTGCTCCGGCTCGAATAACACGGGAAAAATAAAAATAACACGGCGCAAATAAAAACAGCACATAAAAAATGAACCGCTCTACGCCGTAGCGCTGTGTTTAATTCGCGGTGGACAAAAAGTTGATTAAATTTGACGCTGCTACGCGACCGCTGGCTGCAATGTATGGAGGTTACGATCGACGTAGCGGCCAAAGCTCGTAGCTCGTACCGTTCGCCTCTGGATGCACGCTAGATATTTTTATGCGAGTTTTTCAATTTGAAATGGATCAAAACCTGTCGTATTTTTTAAATTG
The DNA here is from genome assembly GCA_022606495.2 of Halesus radiatus. Lineage (NCBI taxonomy): Eukaryota > Metazoa > Arthropoda > Insecta > Trichoptera > Limnephilidae > Halesus > Halesus radiatus. Next base: position 370,485 of record JAHDVE020008978.1, on the reverse strand, counting down.
TAGAAAACCAATTTGTGAGAAAGGTGAATTATTATTCCATTGAATATCAATGTTTGACTTGCTCCAATCGGTGTTTCAATCAATGTAGATTTGTATCATTCTACAGAATTATAAGTGTTAAAGATAAAAAGTGTACTTACTTTTATCATCAAACAGATATTAAATATTACTTTAATAGTATTGAATACAGATTAGGTACCATAAAACTAAAATAGTGGAAAAATATTACAGAACCTTTTCCTTGTCTTTTGGGTTTCATGTTTCATTTTGAGATTTGTTAATATTATCTTCAATAATTAAAAATATATTACAATCAGGTTTATACGCTTCCAGTAAATATTAAAAAAATACAACGTTTCTTTTTTTATTATTTTCTTTTATATATTTATCTTTTTTAATGTTTTGCCTTTTTCCTTGGAAATAGCTTTCAACCTACCCATTTTAATGATTTTCTATTGCTATGATTTTTTTTCTTCCTTTGAATGATTGTTACATCGTTAAACAGTTGCACGTATTTATTTATTTTTTAAATTTTGAATTAATATGGAATCTTTAAAAAAATGTTTTAATTAAATAATAAATTCATTGTGAATGCTTTTTTGGCGAATTCGCTAATCAGACACATATTATGGAGTAATATGGATAGTACGGATGACACCTTTCTTTTACCTAGTACCCATCCAAAGTGAATGTCATATATTTTTTTTAAATTAAAGGTTTAGTAAATATTTATATTATCTTGGCGGGTTTGCGATAAGCCGACGTAGCTCAAAGGTAGAGCATCTGAACGGCAAAATCAGAAGGGTGCAGGTTCGAGTCCTGTCGGCGACATTTATCTTTTCTCGGAAGGTTTTTTCAATTTGGATGAGTGTTTCAGGCTAATAATTATTGTTTATAAAACATTTGATAAATGTTTATTTTTTTGTTCAAGAAAAACTAGAAGGGGTACCTACACTACCTATCCAATATAAACAAATTAATTTATATATGATCCAGAAATAACATACAAATTACTTAAATTTTGATTATTCATTTGGTTAGTTCATTAATAACATTGCTAAAAAAAGTAACTTTTTATCTGTTTTTTTTTTTTTCAGAAGGTGAGTGCTTTTAAAACAACTCAATTTTTCTTGCTTTCTACCATCTCACCATACAAACTTTTAAAAATCATATCAAACAATTCTGTGACTTTTATTTATTAATTTTTGGCTACGTTATTCTATATACATTCTTGTTGCGCAATCATTTTAATATATAATCTATATTATAAAAATATATATTTTTTAAAGAAATACAAACAGTAAGCGGAAGATGTTGCGTGTGTCGTGATGGAGGATTTATCCAGTTGAGGAATTGAAGTCACGACACCCAGACATGATACCAACTCGGCCACTGGCCGGTCTTTAAACAAATAAATGTGAATACAATCGTAGTAAATATTTATCGATTGCTTAATATCTCTTTGGGTTATTAGGTGGGTACTATTTCTTAAATGTAAATACCTTTACGTGAATCCTCATAAATATGTTGAAATATGGAAAATTGAGAAGGGTTATAAGTACCAATGAATTGTAGAAACGAATTATTGTTAAAACGACTGGTACCATTTAGTTAGTCCTACTCGATTAAAAAAGGAAAAATAATACAATAAATATGTCTCTTATTGGCTTTTATGAATTACTTACAATATGTTTTGTTATGTTAAGGTCAAAAAAAGTTTTGTTTTCTTTTCGGAATCCATAAAATACTCGTAGCATTTTATTTCTAGTCATAACTAGACTTGCTCGAATATTATTCTTGGTAGGAAGTTTTAACAGATTTTATTATTTTTCTTGAAAATTTCATACGTTTTCCAATTTTTTTTTTCTTAGTTGAGCGTGATTATTTGTATTTTGAATGTTGTAGTTCCTACTTTGAAAGTTTAGCGGAAACAGAACTTGAATAGGGAGGCACCTCCCGACCGGCTTCCATCCTAAAGTGAGGTTATGGGTGGAGAGGTCTGGGGGTAGGTAGTTGGGGTAGGTAGGTAGGCAAGTACCTATCTAATTCCGTAGAAACGAAGGGGTAATTTAAAACACCAACGTGTAAAAGCAGTGCCTAACAATACTTTTTTTTTTATTTACCCACCAAAATAGGAAAAAATAGGAAAAAAAACGTGTCTAATTTTTAAAAATCTCATTCATAACTGTAAATTTTTATTTCCAAATGTAACATTTTATTCTTTGTTTTTTTTTTCGTTTTTACTAAAAAAGTTGTCGTTTAAAGGTAGGTAGGTCAGTTATTAGGTTATTTTTGACCTTTTGAAGGAAAATGATAAGAAAATTTAATAAAAATGTTTGAAGAGTAAATAAGGAAATCAATTAAAGAAAGCTCGGTGATTAGTGTTGTGAGGAGAGATGGGAGGCGCTTACTGCAAGTGGCGAGTGGCGCATATCGATTGCCGGGTGACATTCTTTATCAGCGCGGCGGAGGGCGGCTCCGGCGGTGGAGGGGCGTGGCCCCGCTCCGTCCGGCCAATGGGGAGCGCCCCCGCCCGCCGCCAGCCAATGGCAGCGCGCCCGAGTGTGACGCCCAAGGGAACTCTACCTACGGCGAAGCCTCTTCGGTCTCTTTTTATTTATTACCATCGCGAGTGGCTCCCGCCGCAGTCGCTCGCGGCGCAGTCACAGAGCTTCGGAGCTCTCAGTCGCGTGTCGCGTCGCTAACTGTCAGCATCGCTTCCGTTCCGCAGACGTACATACGTATAGATACCTGAGAACCGTCAGATCAGACAATTCTGTAGTGCGATGGAGTCCGCCGCGGACTCGGCTTCTACGGGTAGCGACCGCAGCGTGTCCCGCTCTCCGCGCCGCTCTCCGCTGGCGCCGCTGCTGCCGCTCAGCCCGCCCGGGCCGCCGCTCATGCCGCCGCGCCTGCCGCACTTGCCGCCCCCGGGCCTGGGCCTGCTGGGCTCGCTGCAGATGATGCACCACGCCTCGCCGCTGGAGCTCATGGCGGCCGCCCACCATCACGGCCCGCCGCGCTCCTACAACAGCCCGCCGCCCATCAGCAGCTCGGATCCGGCCGCCAACGAGTGCAAGCTGGTGGACTATCGCGCGCAGAAGGTGGCCGCCTTCATCATCCAGGGCGAGACCATGCTATGTCTGCCGCAAGCCTTCGAGCTCTTTCTCAAGCACCTGGTGGGCGGGCTTCACACTGTGTACACCAAGCTCAAGCGCCTGGACATCGTGCCGCTGGTGTGCAACGTGGAGCAGGTGCGCATCCTGCGCGGCCTGGGAGCCATCCAGCCCGGCGTGAACCGCTGCAAGCTGCTGAGCTGTAAGGACTTCGACGTCCTGTACCGGGACTGCACCACGGCCAGGTACGTGCCACTGCCTACTGCCCACTGTCCACTGCCCACCACCCCTGCCCAGTGCTTGTTCTCCGCTAGCTGTTTTGTTAATCCCTATTACTTCGTGTGCGCCTTTATTTCAGTCGAGTTTATTGTTTTGTGTTTTCCCTCCTCCTCTACGAAGCGTAACGTATAAATATATTATTCCTAGTGGTAGATAAAGTGGTGTTAATTCCCGCGCTTATTCCCTCCGAGGGCGGATTAAAAATGTAGATGTAAAACGGTGGCCGGCGAAAGGGTTGAAGAAAGAAAGCAGCTCTGCTCTGGTTAGAGTTAGTTACGTATTAATGGAAGTGGGGACCGAGGATTTAATTGCCTGGTTCCGGGCTCCGAGCCTCCCTCGCCTCGCCATGCATTTTTAAATACTCATTTTTACCGTTCGGTTTAATTTAAGAATGTGAGACGAAGAAAAAATTAAAAAACATTATTTTTTATGCCGGTCGTTCCATGCAAATATAATGCAGAATGGTGTCGTGTAGGCCTAATATCGCATTACCGCCCCCCACCCACGTCCATTGTTTAGGATTTATTACACCGTATTTTAATTATTATTTCATTGCATTATTCATCTCTGTTGTTTGATTTAAATTACCGATGAATCATTGTTGTTTGTCATCTACCTGCTCGACTGCTCGTTATCAATATTTGGAAATATAATTAAAAATCAAATTTTTCTGAATACAGTCAATCATTCATTCTTACAAATAATTAGTTGAATTAACATGCATACATAACAAATCCATTTATTACAAGAAATACGAAAATACTGACCAATTAGCAGTTTCTCAAAAATTAAAACCATATAAAAACGCAAAAAAAATAAAGAATTTTTATTTCATTCATCCCTCGTCTCAAAACGGCAACAAATAATAACCCCATTCTGTTGTAAAACTTAAACCAATCAACTGCGGCTTTAATTAACCTTTTTATGATTAAAAGAAACACAAATATTATACTCGGAGTGTTTTTTTTCATTGCCGGGATGATTTATCTCGAGAGATGTAGGCAGTGAAGTCTCACAGACGTAATATTATAAACTGACTGCCTCCAAGGATGATACAAATAAGAGATGAACACAGGTAGAAATGAAGTCGGATACCTTTGCTTTGTCGTTAGCGATGTGAGATAGGCAGGTTTAAAAATTCTCTTTTTTTGTAGAAAAATGTTATTACTGAACATGATGTAAGAAATGCATTTCAAAACTAGATTGTAATTTAAGAGGATTTTATTTTTTGCTAAAAACGTTTCGTTTCGTTAATGTTTCCCTCAGTATTCAATGATTTATATGTTAGGTAGGTACCAACGTACAAGTAGGTAACAACTGTTCGGAAGTTTATTAGATAGGTAACTTTAAGTAACAAGCTTTTAGATTTATTTCATAACGGCGAATTGCAAATCAAAAGGTTTTAATTGGTTATTTATTTTCGTTTCTGTACCTTTTTTGTACAGCTTTTTTTCCTTTTAAAAGTTTCCCTCGACAACATGATTTCTATGCAATATAAAATAGATAGTTGACTTATTTAAATTATTTATCGGTGCCTACCTGTGTAGGTTAATATCTACCAAAGTAGGATTTTTTCTTCATTCCAACAAATTAGGTAGGTACCTTTAATTTATATTAAAAAAAAATTATTGCCCTTTTACAGAAAATTTACTAGTATTTGTAAGTTTTTTAAATGCCCGTTTTATCTTCGGTGTGACTTTCCTGTTCTAAATTTAACCAAACGAATTAAACCGACAGACTTTGGCATATTGCTAAAAACGGTAAGCACATCGGCAAAAGATTATTAAAAAAAAAAAAAAACAATCGTAACTTAAGCAAAATTGCGTTATAAAAAAATTACCTGAGCATTAAAAATTATTTTTAATGTGCATAAATAATAATGGGATGTGAATAGCAATGCGTGCAATACAAATCATTGTTCCATGTTCTAGTACAGTTATTTCTCATATTAAGCACTGAGCACACATTGCGCAATTATTTTATTATTATGCTGGCTACTTCGCGACCATTAAATCTTAAGAGTGTCATTCACAGCAGAGAAAACAGCGAAAAGGCGGCATCGGAATGAAGCTAATTAAAATTAAACTGTGTTTACTTTAGTAATTTTCTTTAAATTATCATGAATATTTTTTACGACTTGAATATATCGTAGATGTGTAGTGTATATGCCGGTAGCTACCTGTTTGTATTGTAGTAGGTAGGCACATTTATACATAAGAAAAACTTTTTTTTTAAAAATAGGTACCTAACTAAGTAACTAGTAATTATTGTTATAATTTTTAAAGGATCATCTTACGCGACTTCCTTTCTTAATTAATTTTTATTCTATTTCAAAAAAATATTCGCTATTATTCCCATCCTGTAAAAAACTTCTTTTTTTTTACTTCGGGGGATAACTACCCACAGTTTAATTAGTTTGGAGATGGATTCGTATCTATCTATACAGAAAATATTTTTGCCGATGTACCTACCTTAGTGGATAGACGAAATATAATTATTTTTTTTTTATTAAAAAGAAAGACAAATATTACCCGGTTACGAATAACCAGACAAAATTTGAAAATCTCCTTCGAACATCAGAGTAAGCGCAAGATGTTGCTTATGTCGTGATGGAGGGCTTTCTCAGCCGATGAATTGAACTCACGACGCCTGGGTGAGACCCAGACGTGATACCAACTCAGCCACTGACCAGTTAATTTACATTTATATTATGTCAATGATAAATACATGAAGGAAAAGCTTTGGTCTTTTTAGACACGTGGGTACATAAAATAGATATTTATTCAAAGTGATATTAGACATTGTTAAATAAAATATAATTTAAAAAATACTACCCGGTTTCATTCGAGAATTGAAACAAGAAACATGACGTCAGTTTTATTTTTTATTTTCTTCACAATTTAACGGATATTTCATTAAAACTCTTTGACTCATCATTGATATTAGATGAGGAACAGATGTAGTTGATTTAATTAGAAATATTCCAGGTGGATTGAGCTAAATAAATTTCTTAATAAGAGATTTTGTTGCTTCAGCGTAGATATTCTCTGCTTTGCTGTTAAGATGTCATACATTAAATGAATGCCATTAAATGTAGTTCGTTGTTTGCTCTCATTTAATTCGAATACCATAAATTGCCACAAATAAATAATGAATACCCAGTAGTGATAGAGTGTTCAAGGTTTCGAAATCGATACAATCCACAATATTATTCTAATGATATCCAATCGTTTGTTTCCTCGGAATAGAACGAATAGTGCTGTAGGTTATAGACTGACCGAATCAACCAAAATCGATAAAATAAGGATGTCTCCTGTTTTATTTTATTTTATAAAAAGTATTATATTTGAATAAAAAGTATTAACGGCAGGAAAATAATTTTTTAGAAATCTCATAAAATGACGGATCTTTCAAAGTGAACTTGGGCGAAACGATCTCTCGTGACATCACAAGACGCAATTTAGTACAATTCACAATTCGAATGGCAGTCCTTTATACTGCCGCACCAATCGTTTTATGCGCCATGACGTCACACAAATATCGGATGACCGCCTGACGAGATTCTCTCAAAATATTACAATGTTGATGGCTTATATCTTCGGTACTATTTTGGATACTATCCAAAAATTCTAAAATTTATGTCCTCAATATGCTCTAATTAATGTGACTAGATTTGTAAATAACACGAAATTTCGTTGTAAGAGACAACCCCATTCTCAATCTGATTCCAATATATTCCAATATATGACGTACAGACAAACCGAATCAAGATCCGAAATCGATACATCTCACAATCCTCAATCCTATTCCAATGATATTAGACTATTTGTTTCCTCCGCTGTGAGAATTGAGAAGTGATTGGGAACTGATTGCGGTGATAGATTAGGGCCAGGGCGCTCGCCCCGCGGAGCCCGGAGCCGGGCCCGGGCCCACATTTCTCGCTTCACTAATTGCCCAACGAAGATGATAAATCGGGGGTATTAGGTTACAACTGGTGGTATTCCGGACTTTAACTGCGAAGGACCTTATATTGCTTTCAAAGTAGATAATAATAATAATAGCAGTAAATTTATATAGTGAAGTTTTGTGAGAGTTCGCCTCGCTTTACACTAAATAACCCAACCCCATATAATATATAATAATGAGAAAATAATATTAACGGATAAATCTTAAGTAGGAATTATTAAATCAATATGTTTGTTTTTATTTGGAAAAAAAAACGCGTAAAATTGGCTCAGTTTCTTCTGTCTAGAATTTACAGGGCAACGCAACTATTTCAAATTTTGATGTCTTTTATATCATAAGATAATATAAAGCTTCGATAAATTCACTAAGAAATTAGACAAAAAACCATATCGTGTGCTCTATATTTCAAATAGTTTAATTTAAAAAAAAAAACCTCTTAAAATAGTTTTGATATTTATGGCAAAGCCAAATTATTCTAAAATTGTAATGGAAATGGGTTTCAATGAATTGCGTATTCGTTAAAATTTTATTCAAAATATCTGGATTTTAAGATGAGTTAAAGTGAAATACGTCACTTTAATTTGTATACAGGAATATAAACAGTTTAACAGGGTTGAGTGTGGGTAGGTAATTTCTTGGTGTATTTATCAACCATCGCCTTTTATACTTATGTACAAGTGGGGCTTTATTTAGGAAAATGGTAGAAAGTTTTACACACTAAAAACTATTGAAAATTAATATAATTATTCGATGGTCTGCGTGGTTGAATGTGTACGATACTTGGCTACGAATTTGGACGGATCAAATCCCGGCGTGCCAAAGTAAATTTTATTTCATTAAATTGTGTTATTTCACAATTTATTCAATTAAAATAATATGTAGTATATTTGCGGCACTTTCCAGAGTGGTAGATACTGTCAGTATCGCCCTGGTGAAATACCACTATTCAGAATCGAAACTTTGCTTGAAATGGCTTTAGCCATGTTTGGTGATCAGATCTGAATACCCAGGTACTTCTTCACGTTCGTCTTCCCCATCTTCTTCCTTTCCTCAATACCTTCAGTCTCACAATATACCCAGATTGGGGATGCCATAGTCTCATTGGCTCCAGACGGTTGAGAACAGTTGGGACTCTCGTGTGGTATCACATAAATGTATTTGTACCGAAAAATATAAAATTTCTAAAATATTCAAAGAATGGTCGAAATTAACCAACCTACTCACAGGTTTATTTTGACGGTGATATATGTTACATGCATTCCACCCCCATTTACCTTCTGATTTAAAAATAATTCCAAATACAGAAATCAACGAAAGGGAGAGGAGGTATTCAGCATTTGAGTAATTCTCCACAACTGTGGGGTATTTACCTGCCTTATTTTCTCTATAGTTCGTTCATCATTGAAATCCTTGGTCTCCTCTCACCGCTAGCATAGGCAGTATCGCCTTTCCGGCGGATAAGGAGTTACCTACCTGCAGAGCCTGCGAAGTTACGACCTACATGCATCTCACTTTGACTTTATTGTTTTTGCAGACTTTGCTATTGCCTCACCTTATCCGCAGGAGATTTACTCTGATTTTGTAAAGTGTGGAGGGTATAGTCTTTTTGTAAGATTCACCGCTTGTTTTTCCTTTTGCTACCCCAACCTTTACCCCGCATTTTCATTCGTTGCCATTACAAGAAACGATGGAATATTTTTCTTATTCTGTCTTACCTTATAGGTAGGTCGCGCCTATTCAATAGATATGACTATCTATCACAATGAAGTGTAGACCATGAGAATTAAAATTAAATATCTTTATAGCTTCTCCATTATTCAAAGAAAGGCATTGGTTCGCTAACTGTGTAAGAGTATTTAAGTTTGATATTCCCCGACGGAAAGTTTTGTGCTGTGTTCTCCATCGATTGCTTCTCTCTGATTTGCTTATTTTGTTGTGATTAGAAAAACGGGGCTTTTCTTTTTTTCTTTATTTTGACTATTTACACATTAAAAACACATTAAAATTGACACAATATAAAAAAACACAAAATAATATTATTTCAATAATCAAAAGCCACGCTATCACTTATACTAAATAATAATTAAAACTAAAATTTAATCATTGTAGAAAATAATATTAATCCCAAATGAAACATGAAAATGGAAAAAAAAAACAACAGAAAATAAAAATATTTCAGTCGCATCTGGGACTCAAATCCAGGATCTCTGCCTATCCGGGGCAACCGCTTAACCAACTTAGCTGATGAGGCCAGTTCAATTTATGTCATCTTCATCGATATCATATCTCAAATTCAAGATTTTTTAATATTATTCTCCATTTTTATTCCCATATCATTTGCAGCTGTCTTTATAATGATTACAAACTTCTAATCGAACACAATTGCAAACTAGACACTGTCTCTGATTAATATCCGATTTTTTTTTATTTATATGAGACATCTATTTACTTTTTATAAAATTCTAAAGAATATATTCAATTTTTAATTATGAATTATTTTTATTGATTATCCGTTTTCATGCTTCATTTGGGTTATGTTAATATTATGTTCTACAATGATTAAATATTAAAATGAGGTTTTTAAATCTCAATAAAAATAATTAATAAGTAAAAAATGAATAAAACTAAAATACTTGCGGAATTTAATAGTAACACTAATTTTATTTTCTTTAAATAAAATAAATTAAAATGAAATTGAGTTCTGCGAATTAAACACAGTAACAATTAATAATAGCCAAACCATGCATATAAATATTTTGTACAGAAAGGTTTGTTAAATTTACTTATAACGTGGGCGTTACTATTTATATTATATGAGATATGAAACGCATTCAATATTACAAACAAAATAGTAGGTATGTAGTTAGATAAGGTTACGTTATTAAGTGAAACACCACCTGACGGCTATAGGACTGAACTTCTAGACTCACCACGTTAAAAATATAATGAAACAATAATTCATCCTATCCTTGTTAAGTACAAGTAGGCTTAGACGCCTCCCAATAAGTATATCTAGGGGCGCGGGGTTAAATAGCCACGGAGTTAGCAGTAAGATTTATCTGAAGGTTTCCACGGGATGCCGGGATGCTGGGCGGGTGGCTGCCAGGCGGGAGATTTATCTGTGTTCCCACAGGTGACCTCTCTGGGGGAGGGCCCGAGGAAGGGCACACGGAGGGTCGGAGGGTTGACACTCATTAACCGCTACCACTAATCCTGATCTGGAACGGTATTGATCATAATTGATACTTTTAACTTTTGCAGAATCCATGCTCAATTTGAGTCAGGTTATTTTTAGTAAGCAGAATGGATGATCATTTTGTACATGGTTGATACAAAGCTTTGGCAGGTTTACGTTATGGCTAGAGGCGCTTTATAAGCACGGCGCAAGCCTTAAAGTTTTTTTGCGTAAACTTGTGTGAACGTAATTAATCAGACATAAGTTTCAAGTTCATCGTAAAATGATTTAATATAGAGGCGTAGCGACTATTTGTGTACATACGAATATGATTAATACATTACAATATGTTGTACAAATGTTTTCGCTCGTGGCGCGTGTGTGATTATTAATGACACTTTGAAAAGAAATCTGAAATATATAAGTAAGTATATACGAGTATGACCTAGGTTTCATGTGAATGGGTTCGGGACTGATTTTCTAGTTTGCTTCGGGCCCGGAAGTTTATCGCTACGCCAATGATTTCGCTAATAAACTTCAAACATTATCATGGCAGCAAAATAATTCACGCCTTCATTATAATTACACACCAATTATTGCACTTCATTTTCTCAGTACGAGTATGCTATCATTTTCTCGTGTTCTGTGTTAGGTTTATACGCAGGCATAATGTCAATAGATTTTAATATAACATTGAGTATTATTGTTAATTCAAAGAAGTCAGGTAACGTTGAATGAATTCTTTGACGTGGACGAGTTACTTTTCTTTTAAAACACGATTTATATTGGTGCGTTACCTATTGACTTGCTGTCACAATAGAAACATCATGTCAAAGAAATATTTCTTCCTGTCGCAAACAATGTTTTGTATTTAACCCTTTCTTTGCAGGCAAATTTAACAGATAACTACCGAAGTCTGCATAGGTAGGTAACCAGTGGCGTGTAGTTCACAAAGGCTGAAAAGCTGTTCCAACCCTGAGAAAAACAAACCGTTATAAAAAAATTTAAAATTTCAACAAATTTCTGATCAAAATGCACGCTCATTTATTCAGTTGACAATAAACATCAGCAGAAGATGATAATAAAATAGCCATTTTCAAATATTCAATGCAAAATTCATACCTGAATATACACAGCCTATCTTTGGTCATAGAGCAATGCACGCCACTGTAGGTAACCTACCGAAGTAATGTATCAATTTCCTATAAGGTACGAATTATGAGTTTTCGTTCTTACATTGGCTTGTGACGACTTTCCAGTAGTTCCTTTTAAGATAGACAATAAATTCAAGTAAAAAATATATCTTTTATAATTTACAGTGAGACTTCAACATTAAAAAGGTACCGAGATACAACTTACAAGTTAGAACCCATACATTTATTTTATATCAAACAAGCAATGTTCCAAATGAATGCATCCGCTTTTCCGGAATCCCCAAAAGAGCAAAGTTTCCGCCAACGGATCCGAATGGGGAGCTACAAGCAACAAGTAGACGATATCATTCATTCGTATTCCGGCGACAGTCGTAGTAGGTGGGTTGTAAATAAATCGTCTGATTCCCCTTCCGTCTCGCCTTCTCCTCCCCCTCTCCAACCCACCCCGAATTCCCCGCCGGGATGCATCCAGACCCATTCCCATTTCATTCATTCCTTCATTCTCCCATTCATCCGCATTTCGGCATTTGTATTTGTACTACGGACTCTGCGCAATCGTAATGCGAGTGTGGGACGTCTGTGAATGTGAATGGAGTGGCCCGTTTTTCAAACATTGACACAAATAAATTTTATTTACAATGCAAGGAGCGGGGTGATAGATAATAGAGCCTTAACACACGGAGCGTTCTTCATAGAGCTCTCTTTAATCAATCATGTTACGAGTCACCACAGGCAACTTAAACAATTAATTGGTACATATTTGTTATTTGTTTCACTGTAAAAATTAATTTTTACAAATGTTTACAATGGGCATAGAATGAGCGCACCTACTAGCTAATCGTTCTCGTAAAAACACAGTAAGATTATAAAAACAACCAATATATTAAATAAAACACGTCGCTTATGAACTAAATATATACTTCTGAAAATAGAGTGAATATTTTTTAACATCTATCTAGTATTCCTTACAGTTTTTGAAGAAATGACATATTTATGTTATTTTCATTATTATTTTTTCTCTGTGTTTTGTTTTGCTTGGTTGTTATTAAATAACAAATTTCAAAGTTCGGAGGTATTGCTAAATTTCACAATTATTTTGCAGAATAAGGTAGCTTCTCTTATTCTACTGAGAGTAAAAATGATAGTTGATAATTTACGAGAAGATACCTAGATATCATTTTTCCCGTTAGCCTTGATTTCGCAAAAATATTTTTTTTCCAAAAACTGCTATTAGCAAACGGAACCACTTACAATCCAGAGTATTCGAGTCCATTTCGACTGTCTGTTTCCGCCCGTGCACTTATTGCGGGCGCGGAGGGGCGCCGCGACGCTCGTGCCGTCTAACAGACGCCCAAAGCCCGACGCCAAAATAGAGAGGCGTTTCTCACTCTTTCGTAGTTGAATTCAGCGAAGTATTTACGATTGGGCGGACGCGATGAATCCCGATTTATTTTAAAAAGAAGATTTTTAAAATCTAGCTGGTTAGGTAGGCACAAAAAGAATCACATAGTTCCGTATCTAGTATGCTGATTCATCGATTTTTTTTTAAATATTGGCATTTTATAATCACGATATTATTTATTACTTACACATTTCAACCAGTCTGAAATATTAAGGATATTTCTAATACGTTGCTCAATAAATCGATGCGAAAGATGGGTCGAGATACCCACAGTCTATAAAAACAACAGTTTCTTCGAATATCATATCTTTAGAGAATAATGTACAGTGTACACCAAAAAACATGATCCAATCATCTCGCCAATAATTGCACCGTTTAAATTTCCATTGTTTGATAACAATGCAAAAACTTAATTAACACAATTATAATTAAAATATTAGTTCTAAAAACTTGAGTATTATTAACTACCATTAGAGTGCGGCTATAGAAATATCATTAACACCTGTGCATAAGTTGTAGTTTGCTTTTTGTCCTTCTATTATGATGATGCTGACGCCTGTCGTGTGCGAAAAATAATATTGAAGACGCTTTTAGTGGGCTATATTTTTGTTGAGATATTCCTCTCCCTAAGAATTTTGGAAGATATCTACATACAAAACATGAAAAGTATTTAGAGAATTATCTACTAAATTTGGCCATTTTTTTAGTTGACTTTCTTATCTGTACATTTTTACTATCCAGGTAACCTATACGCATTTCAATTGTTTGGTCTTCACATTAGCTTTTAATTTAGTTCTATTGTTGCTTAAGTTATATGTAATTAACTGTCTAGAAGTAGATTCACCTAACTCGAGTTTAAGCCTGATTATCTATGGACAGATGTTCAGTTGGGTAGGTATAAAATATAAAGTTTTCATTTTATATTTTAATACCTAGTCAACCAGAGCAAATTGCACCTTGTACAAGATGTCCGAACACCCAAAGTCCCAAGTCGACTAAGTCTGTTGTGACGTAGTCGTAGACACGTAGAATATTGATTTTATAGTTGTGACAGCTCAATATAAACACAGGCGGTACCTTCCTACATCAATAATCAATAGGTAGATAGATGGGTAGGTGCCTACCCAAATTGTGGGACCGAGCCATGACGCGTCGATACTTAAATTAACAACTACATCTTTATCATTATTTTTTACTGTTTACCTTCGGATCTTTTCCGTCGTCCAAGGGATGCTTTTAGTAACACAAAATATCCAAGTTCAAACAAAACTTCCGTAAATTCGTATCCAAGTGTCTGTGTTTTCAATAATGGTGTATTTTTTCCGCTTATTAAGTTTTCTGCTTACTTTATTTAGATGTAATCTCGATTCAAGATCAGCAGGAATAGCTACCTATTTACCTATTTGAGCGTCTTAAAAAATCCGTCAACAGCTTTGCATTTAATTGTGTCATTGTTGAATATGACGTATTAATGTTACATGTTTTCTATAATTTCACAATCAAAGTTGGTGTTTTCCATTTCTCTAACATTTTATGAGCAAAATTCATATTTTTTTCTTTCAGAATATAATTATTTTAACAGTTTCTATCATGAGAATTCCGCTTAAAATTATTCATCCATGAAATCTAATAAGTATAACTCTTAATTATTATGATGTATGTAATGTAGAAAACGTACATTTGCCATTAAAAGTGTCCTCCCCAAAATAAAATAACATGCATTATGATATTTATAACATAATTACAACGCAGTGAACCCACCCACGGTAGAGTTACAACACTTTGATTTTACTCCTATTATTGAGATCACATTGTGAGATAGTCTCGCAACTGTTTGCTGAGAAATAATAAGCATATTTAAGGCTAATGTTGTTGCGATTTGATGTTCTTTGTCTATTATCAATCTCACGAATCTGTTGAATAACAGAAAAAAAATATATAACAACTTTTTTCTTGAACAGAATTATTGTTCATGTGGGCAATGCCTCATTTAATTTTGATTGAGAGTTTTATGTAAATGCGGAAAATACACCTTTTTGTAATTAAGTGGAGATAAATATTCATTGAGCACCTTAGTGGATTGTGTTCCTATATGAGAATCGTGGTTGGCCATGGAAAATGAAAACGCAGGCAGATAATGTAACGGAGAGACGCATTTTCATCTGAGAAATACCGCTTTGATTAACGGTATGGAGCTGTGCATATACCATATACGTGGATGCTTTATTTGCAATCACAAACGATTGGTTTTCTGAAAAAATACAATCTTTCTTTGTCGATTATCTAGTTTTCCGGTTTTCAATAAAAAAAGTCGTCTTATCATTTTCCCTGCTATACCTAGGTATCTTTTGATAACCAAGTTAATGGGAATCAATCCGTTGACCTTGATAAGATTTTAGAATTATTTTCCTCGCGCACCACGGTGGTCGACACTTTTCAACTATTTGCTTGATTAGAATAATGCGTGGTATTTGCGTGGTACTTGCGTGGCGTGGATTATTTCCCCAGTGTTGGCACCAAGCCGCAAACGGCAAACTGGTTAACTGCTGAGAGCGCTCTACTCTTGTCTGTCTGACATTTAAACCGTGCATAGGCTTGTTACTGCACACTTAGTGCGTCGGGTAATTGCTCGTAATATTTATGACCACTTCTCTGCATAACCTTCAATTACCGTAATCAAATGCGTTTTCCTCCGCTCTGACGGGGATATAAACATTTTATTGAATGCGTATTAATAACATTACCAGACCGAACACAATGCCAAAATAAATTACACAACAATGTGGAAATTAAAGTTGTCTATGAATTAACCTTACGGTTCTGCAGTGAACTTGCAGTGGTGAAACAATGACTTGTTGTATTTCCGGCTTGATATTTAAAGCCTTTATTACAATAAAATCTGCAGAGGTGATGTCTACTTCACCTAAAATCTTACATTCCTCTTTAAATGTTTAGGACTTTTTGTGCAATAAAATCATGTTTCACTTATTTTAGTTTTTTTATCTGCTTAATAGATTAGAGAACCTTTTCTCATTATTATTTTATATTAATTCTGTTTCCGCAAAGATTCCTCGACCAGCCCAAGTTTGTAAGATGTGGACTTACCGATGGATTGAGTTCGTCCGAGAAGCTCTTGGGATGGGTTATTGTTGCTTGATAGCTTAAAAATGCTAATGTTTAACACTGATATTATGTTTGCGATGCATAATACAATGGTTTAGCAAGGCTTTATATCTCTGCAGCAGTTGAAGGAGCGAGCTAGAGTGATAAGTTTTAGCTGAAATTTTTTTTTTTTTGTATGGAGATTTAGATGTTAAGTAAATAATCTTAATAAAAAAAACTGATTTTTCGAAAAAAATATAAATTATTTTCGACTCAAACAACATCAATATCCTTGTATTTTTAAATATTAGCACTCTAGCTCCCTCAAAAGTCACGAGCCGCCACTGCTATACAGTAA
The DNA here is from genome assembly GCA_022606495.2 of Halesus radiatus. Taxonomy (NCBI): domain Eukaryota; kingdom Metazoa; phylum Arthropoda; class Insecta; order Trichoptera; family Limnephilidae; genus Halesus; species Halesus radiatus. Next base: position 353,933 of record JAHDVE020008978.1, on the reverse strand, counting down.
GTTATTGAAAGGCTGTTGTTTACTGAGAATTTGGTGATAAAAGAAGAACTAGTAATGCAATTAATGCATTTTATAACTTGGGCATGTGAAAGGCGTAGAAACGTAAAGTAAATTGAGGAAGTTGTCTATTAATCGGTTGCCTTCACAAATTCTAACATGAAGTTGCAATCACATTCTGAAGTGATCTAAAAATGGGTAAACAAAGAATGACATTAAAAAATGAAAAATAAAAAACACTAATAATCAAATAAAAAGATCTTACCGTCGAAACCAAACCCATTCTAATCTGAATTAAACTAGTTTAATTTGCAAAACTTATTATCTTTAATTATTAGTTTGTTTACTACAATTTAAATAATACTAAGAAATGAAATAAAAAGAAATACGGGGGGAGCAGGACACCCATCGCCGATATCCAATATTACAAGTTTTAACTAACACCAGCATTCAGTATGAGTATTGATAGATGAAAACGTGCCGTAATAATTAATTGTTTGATACATCGTTTTGTGTTCTGTTTATTGATTTCGAAACACGTTCCATTAATTGAAATGGAAACCACCTGTACAAGAACGAGGTGGGATGATTTAGAGACTTCATGAAAGATGGTCTCGGGGTTTTAAATGAAATAATTGATGGCACTAGATTATACCACTGACCGTTTACTTCTTATTTTGTGCCTAATTTACGTACGAAAAAAAAAACTCCGAATTGAACACAGTAACATAAAAGTAATTATTTTTTTATTGGAATTACTTATTAATGATTATAAATCTTATTATATCTTTTTTTCATTGCAGATAATATTTATTAATCCCATATTAAATATGTAACAGAAAAGACAAAGCAATTAAAAAGATAACGATAGCATTTGGGCTCGAACCCAGGGCTTCTCGATTTATCCGTCATTTTGATCGATATCGTACTTCAATTAATGCCCATATATTTTTGGCTGCTATCTTTCTGTATTGGCTGCAAGATTCTACCCGAATTTATTTACATCTTAATAGTGCCTCGGATATACATATCTGATTTTTATTTATATGGAACATCTATTGACTTTTTCTACAAGTCTAGCGGATTAATATTAATTTTTTATTGAAGCTTATGAACCTCATTGCAATACTTTTTTAAACATCACCCAGTCCTGGGTTAGAGTCCCAGATACAGTCATCACCTTTTTCTTTCCTGGGTCTTTTCTGTTTTATATTTCATTTGAGATTTATTTAGAATATTATCTTCAACAATTAAACAAACAAAAAAATATATTCCACTAGTATTGGGTATTGAGGCACTCTGCTAAAATGAACTAATTCAGCCGCACTGTGTATCTGACATTAATAAATACGTTCTATAAAAAAAATATATGACTTATTCATTGTTTCGCCGTACTTGTACGTAGCCCAGTTTGTGTCTCTGAGAAAACTGTAAATGATTACTTACCAACAATAAAATTTATAAATGTACCGTAATAAGTGGTCTAAAATGCTATTAATTCGCTTTAAAGCGTAGATAACTCTTTGAAGTGGGTGTGATTATCAAATTCTTATAAAAACATCCCATTGTTTTATAGGAATCATCAACTTAGATCCAACTAAAATAATTCATTCAAATGATTTAGTTGAATCGTTATCTTTTAGGAAACGGCTCGAAATGGTTTTACCGTGAACACCACTTGTTCACAAATTGTAAGAATTTTTTACAAGCCATTAAACTTGAAACTTGTTTTATATGGGGAGATAAAAAATATTTCTTTTAATTAACGGCCGACTGATTTACAAAATGCGAACTAAAAAGATGATTTCTCCTATTTTAAACTTTGTTTTGGCGTGTATAAAATGTTTACAGGATATCACAATCTATCATAACACGTATTTATGCGAAATCCAAAAAAAAAAAAATGCCGGAGAATTATCACCATTAAAAAATAATAAATTTAGCCTAAGTTTTTTGTTATGCATTCTCAAGAACCACGTAATTTGGATTATACTAGTAGTAGTTACTATTCGGTTTCGCACGTGTTTCGATACTGTTTTTATCAAAACGTATTGTGTTTTTGTTTCTAATCAGAAATCCATTTTGATATGTGTTGTATTGAGGTGTTATATTAAAAAGCACTTGTAAATGTAAAGTAGATTTATTGTTGACACACGTTTAACAAGTGACTCTCGGAGGTTATGTCCCATAGACAAAACTATAGAAGTGATCCATAGTGTATATTATTATATTATACCTACAATATGATATTTTTATTTAAAAACCTTTGACCTTAGTCATAAACATTTGAAATATTAATGGGACTTACTCCTGACATAAATGCTATAAATAGCATAGATTTATTTTTAAATGTACCAGTCTGAAGATGTCCGTGATAGGGTGAAACCGGTCCGGTCTGAAATAATCTAGTGGGAGGAAACATTTGAAAAATCTAGCAGATTTCAAATTTTTTTACTGGTTTTCAAATAGTTGCCTGAGAGATTATAGAAAAAAAGTTGCGCAAATTTAATAACGCCAAAGCTCACCAATCGACAGATATTTATTTGGGCGGATTTTAAAAGCGATTCACTTTACACCAACAGGTACCAATAATCTATATTTATTAGTAGCCGTAGCTATTGAAGTTAATTGTTACATTCCACGCCTAATGGTGGCAATAAAATTTATGTAAACCATTGCTCGTTGCCGGAAAAGGAGAACAGCTGATGAAACGCAGAGAACATAATATTATGTTATTAGCTAGAAAGGCCTCAATGTTAAATGGTTAGGCCGTAGTTAAAAGTCATAAATAAGTCTTCATACCTAATAGTGACTTTTGTAAGTAGAGACAGATTAATAAAAAAAGATGGTGCTGGATATAGGATAGGTATTACTAGCCAATCAGAACTCTTTTTGACGAAAATCGACATTTGTTTACAGCTATCGGCACTATCATTATGACGGCCTCCGTTGTCAAGGGGTAAAGTTCTCGACTACGAATCCGGAGGTCGCGAGTTCAAATCCCGGCGTGCGCAAGTTAATTTTATGTAATTTTTTCGTGTTGTTTCACAATTAATTAAATAAAAATAATGTATATTAATTAATTCATTCATTTGCGGCATGTTTCAGAGTGGAATATACTCTCAGTATCGCTCTGGTGAAAGAACACCATTCAGAAATGAAGCGTTGCTTGAAATGACTTCAGTCGTGTTTGGTGACCAGATCTGAATAGTCTTCCTCTCCCAACTTACTACCTGCAGCTTCCCAACACACCCCAATTGGGGATGCAATAGTCTCACTGGCTCTAGAAGGTTGGGAGCAGCTGGGATTCTTGTGCGGTATTCTGTAAAAAAATAATAAAAAACTATCAAAAACTTTGAATTTCTTCAAAAAATTTCAACTTTTGTGTCACATGTTGGATTACATGTATTTATATTTTTTCGTAAATATTAAAATTAAAATAAAAAAATAGAATCGGTTAGATTTTTAGTCATTATGTGATTATTTCAGAGCTTAGAGCAAATTCTTAAAATGTAAAATATCTCGCATTCTTTTCCGCTACTATTGTCCAGACAATAAAAAAATTAATGTTTATTTAATTAATTGGTGTGACCAATTAAACAATGAGCCTCTCAGATCATCTGAAACAATTCTTAGATATGCCTGGGTTGTATTCATCACAGTAAAATGTATTTTTAATTATTCACCGAGGAAGTACATACATACATAGCTTACACACAAACGCGCGCAAATACTTCTTTAAGTACCGATATGTGATATACTCACACATGTGAGGTTAGATTCGCATGTCTGCACAATACACATAGTCGTCTCGCATACGTATATGTTCTTTCTTATATTACATTTACCAATACAAAGAACTTCGCCGCAATTCCAGAGATATCAACGCATACATAAACAATGTAAGAAAAGGCAATTAAACAATAAAAATTATATCGCTGAATGATTCGGTTCCCTAACCTCTTTTGATTTCACATTAGATTCGTGCTATGATTTACAGTACTATTAAACATCTAATTATCTCAATATAATTCAGATTTGAAACTTAATTTATTGTGTGTTACGATAAGAACAAAGCATGTGTTTTTTTATACGTAGAGACATTAATTAATTTACTGTCCGCAGTGTTGCCAAATACGAAACAAATATTATTACGTAGGTACCTATTTCGAGAACAATAATAACATTACACAAAGATAATATGTTCTCATGCACAGATGGGTGTTATAATCGACCAGTAATTTTTTTATTTAAAAAATGTGTTCCAATCGGCTTATCGAATAATAGAGTTTTACACAATTGTTAGCCAATCGATCTCAGAGGCTAAAAATTGTTTCAAGACGAGTTAAAAAACTTGCTTGAAAATTTTGATAAATTCTTGAGGATAAAACTTGGCCTAATTAACGTCCATTTCTTTTTCGTTGGGTGGGTACTGTGCCAAACGCTAACGATACTAGGTCGGTTGGCCACAGAAACGCCAGAATTGATTGGTTTGTGCAACAAACACCTTCCACGGCAAAGGTGAAATTCCCTGTTCCTAAAATTCTCTCCTTCTTTTGCTTAGTCTCCTGGTAGATAGCCGAACTTTTTTGTATCCAGGAAACTTTATTAATTCCGCATCGGTAACTTTTTAACGGGTCGGTAATTTAAAAGTGCTGCTGCCGTTTTTTGGTAAAAAATGTTTCAATTAGCCGGATAGCAAAACGCTTTATTTTTTATTATAATTTTGAATTTATGCAACCAGCTTAGAGTAGAATATTATATAGAGAACCTGGAAAAAAAATTCTTTAGATATTAGTTAATTCACTTCGTATTCAAATAAAAAAAAATTAAAAAAAAAACAAATAAATTATTATTTATATACTTGCGTTTCGATGCTATTTGTAGCATCATCAGGGTACACAGCATGAAAATAATTATACATATGTAAAAAAAAAAATTTTCAACGACAGCTTTATGAAAGAAATATCAGAACGTGCACTGCTGAGCGGTTCCGGATGAACTCTTCATTTGTTGGGACCAAGGTTCAACAAACATCAGATTCAGAAATTAATACATTCGGCAGTCGCGCTCGTTCTGGTGGAGTAGACAGAGAATAAAACACATATTTTTAGATTTATTTTGACTCAACATATCACAATTCTTTTTATTTATACGTGATATTGTGATATGTTAAGTCAAAACATGTTTATAAATAATACATTTTTGAAAATTTCTCACAATTTAGTAAAAAAAGTATTTTATTTCCATTCTAAACCACGAGAGCGAGCGCTAGCGTCGAGCGGCGAGGCTTATAACTGTTAGTACTACCCGAATATCCTGTTTAATATTTTTTTCATTTATTAGGAAAAAAGGAGAAAATCATATGTAGATTATCTAATTATTTGTTTCTTTGTATTTTCGATTTCTATAATTTGTTAAGAATATATTTCATAGAAAATTTATGAAAATGCATCGAAAAACCCAATTCCGTCAACCCAGGCCACTACAGCTAAACTTAAAACTCATCTTTTCAGACAATCATATCCATAAATGAAAGAAATCCAAGAATGAAAGAAACACGAACATTGCATAGCTAGGATAGCAGGTTATTACTTACCTAGTCACTTTTAGAACAAGTAAATTTTCTCACGCACCAGCACTCAAATGCGTCGAGTTACAGCTCTTTCCACAGCCCGCAATACTGCAAATAACCAAGTGTGTTAAAAATGTTAATATCTATAAAATGACATGTTATAAATATTGTATAGTTCTAAAAATTAAGAGTAAAATTATAAATATTTCCAATAAATACCAACTCGTCTCTTGCCACCAATCTTCCAATAAATGTAATGTCAATATAAAAAAGGATAAAATAGCAATTGTAAAAATCATATCTTCTCCAAGCTAAAATTTTGTAATAAAACTTTGTTTATCTGAAGCGACCTGCCAGGTAATTAATAGAGAATATGATGTAATATTTGTACAGCGCCCTTAGGGTGATTTCTCACAAAAACGCGCTATACAAATGATCCAATCATTTGGATTAACTACTTCCTACAATCATATTATCCTAAAATTAAATTCGTTTAAATACGTTATTTTTCTTTACGTGACGTACCTACCAATGTTGATTTTAAATTCACCCCATCGTGACAAAAGATCTAGCAATTATACGACTGTAAAAATTAAACAACGCCCTTATGTTTAACTTTCCTAATCTATTATTTCACCCGCAAAGAAATAAATAATATAAACCATTTACTGCTTAATGTCTTCACCGAGCAATCATTGCTCGGACGTTTCAATCAGTGGTCGTAAATCATCGCACACACGAAATGTCCCAATAATTCAAAAAGGTGGCGTACCCCCTCTGAAGGTTTATTATTTCATAAATGCCAAACTCTTAAAGAGTCGGAATAACAAAAACTAACAATACAAGCGTTTTACGACTCCGAAACATAAATTATTCAACAGAGAAGTAAAAATGCTAATTTGAACGCGATAAGCTTCAAACTACTTGAAGCAAATGTTTGAAACTTTTTTTGGGTCGATTTACTCTATACGAGTATTTACACATTACACAGTTTTTATTTAATTTCTTTTAGCCGTGATTTATTGGCACGTATTATGCCGACTACAAGTATTTATAAAAATAATTAATTAAAAATTATGTGTTTCTTTCGAACCAACAGCGTCGTATTAGGATCACATTGAAACTCCGCCATACAAACATAAAAAAAATTCTATGAAAGTTTGTATGGCTCTCTAAAAATTTGCACACGGTGCTTTGGAGTCATGAAATTTACACACATTTTCCAGTTTTTAATTTTTGGTGAATGCACTAATTTTAAAGCCAAAATGGCATTTCCATCATGAGCTATGGAGATTTGAAACACGATTTTTTTAAACTTGTAATTTGGAAAAATGAGTGTTGAAACTCGGGCAAAGCCGAGCAGTAACCGCTAGTGTTATAAAATGCCCACTACTTCTTTTAACGTTAAGTATTTTTTTCACTATGACCCTCCAAACAGTATAGGTACCTGCCCGTTGGTAGGTGAGTCTGTATTACATGTGTGCGTTTGAATGGAGTCCATTATTTGGTTGCGTTCAATATTCTCATAACACTATTACTCCACATGGGAATAAAACGGAAATGAGATTTTCTGGTTTAATTTCATAACTTTATCTTGCATATTATTTAACGCCACCTATTGTTACTATCGAGTAATTGAGCAATCAATGCGTCACATTATTGTACACATTTTAGTTCTTGGTTAGTAATCAGACCGTTTGACTGAGGCCCTTTATTGCCTGCAATTTTATGGATGGATTAAATATGTTAATCTTGTTGTAATAAAATTCACACACAATAATAATTGGTGTTTTTTTTTTATTTATTTCCTAAATGATTGGCTACGTAATGGTTGGCCACAGGTAAATTGACGGCGAATCGAATTGATATAAGTAATATGTTAGGTTTTTAAACGTTCATCACAATCAAATATTAACATGTATTCTACATTGGGGGCGCTTAGAATTTGTTGCTAGGGCAGGCATACCCGAGTCTCTATCACAAATTAATGTCTCGTGAACTCTGTTCGAAAATTTGCTACTAACATATAGTTGAACGCATTTATATATTCATAGATTAAGATAGGTACCTAATTTCGTTCGCTGGCTGAGTAAAAATGTTGGATTTTCATTATAAATACAAGTTTTTTTTCTACGTGAATTTTTGTTTCTATGTTTAAAATCCCTTGTTGCTGTCATTTGTCACTTTTTGTGTTGGTTATATTTGCCTTGACGTATATGTCAAATATTGTGAAAGCATTTTATGATACAAGTAAAAAATATCAAATAGGGTTAAATTAAACGAAAGCTCACGTTGTTTGATATTTGTTGTTTTTGGCGAAAGGTTCGCTATTCATTATTTAATGCGATGAGTTTAGACCCACTCGTTGGTATGTCGATAATCATTTGACTAAAGGATTCGTGGCCATTTACAGTAAGTAACGTAGTCAATAAAGATATATGATAATTCTATCAAGGTTTGAAGTAAAGTACACTTGAAGTAGTTGAGTGTACAAGTATCTATAGCAGGAGGTTAATACAAGGGTATTGACACGGTACAAAAATTTAGGGCATGGCCGGTCGATACAACCTACATCCTACTAGGGCCGGTTGGGGTTGAATCTGTGTCTGAGGGGATGAGAAATCCCTACTGCACTCCACCGTGAAGGGATGATGGGATAGGGACGAAGGATGGTGGGAAAACTACCCTCGGTAGCTTTGATTGTGGGTGTTTTGTATCACTATACGAGGGTAGATATGGCTTCTTGCATACATGTACATCTTTAAAATTGACAAATGTTAATCATTGTAGAAAATAATATTAACATAACCTAAGTGAAACATGCAAACGGAAAAAACGACATAACATTGACAAATCTTGAATTTGATATATGATATCGATGAAGGTGACGCTAATTGAACTGGTCTCATTAGCTAAGTTAGTTAAGCGGTTGCCCCGGATAGGCAAAGGTCCTGGGTTCGAGTCCCAGATGCGACTGAAATCTTTTTATTTTCTGTCGTTTTTTTTCCGTTTTCATGTTTTATTTAGAATATGTTAATATTATTTTCTACAATGATTAAATATTAAAATGAAGTTTTTTAATCTCAATAAAAATAATTAATAACAAAAAATTGATATATTATGTTAGTAAAAATTCACACAGACTTGGTGCAGACCCAATTATAAAACCGAAATTCGTATACATACAAATACCTAAATACAAAAGATTACATATCACATTTGTAGCAAATAATGTACTCGAGGGTATTTTGAGTTTTCTGTCTGAAATAAGATGAGTCGTCTGAACAAAATGTCCGAATTGCAGATTATTTAGCTGAACGTTTTGATGAGTAAACAGAGCATCTTGTCCGAACGTGCATAAATGAGCTTTCATTCATGGAGCTTTCGAAAGATGTACTCAATTTTCAGGCGGCAAAAACTAAAAAGGCTTTGAGTGGCTGTCTTAGTTTGTAAAGTTTATGAGGTTATTACTGCGGAGCAGCCTTCCGTACAAGGTTTGGCCGCAAAACAATTTAATATCGTGTTAAAAGTTTTAACTATCGGTTAAATAAATAAAACGTCTGAATATAAATCAGAAAGATAAATGTGCCGAAAATGCTTTTAATCATATTTAAAGAATCAGAGAGGTTGCAATGCGGCGAGAGAAGCAGCTGTCAGGTAATATAGCTTAAACAAAATTAATATTTTCAAGATTATTTGCATTTTTTTGGAAGCGTTTTTTAAAAATCGTATAATAACTAAACTGTCAATGACAGACTGTACAATAAAACAGGTAAGTAGTTTTTTCTAGATAGACAGCAATTGATTTTATATCAATGTGTAAAATCCTTCTTTAAAATATTATGATAATGTCTTTGGGATTCATTTAGTCATAACAAAAGATCCACTGGTAATGAGTGCGTCGACCCTAAATGACGTTGTCTTAATTATGACTTTATTGATTTTGTTCAGGTAGGAGTGGGAGCTAGGTATAAAGGGATGTGGAAGATTAAAGGCAGGAGCCGCTATCAAGTAACAGAACCAAAGCTTTTCAAAATGTTGTAGATTTTCCGAAAGTAAGTAAACATTTCTTTTAAGTTTCATATAATAATTTCTAACCAGTGTCGGACCCAATCTTGACTATTATGCATAGATTATTTTTGTGTGAAATCTGAAGTAATCCGAACGGTGAGATTTAACGTCATTGAATTTGCACAGCTTAGAATTTATAGATACCTATATATAATTTCCATCATGAGCTATGGGCATTTACTAACTAACCATCACGTCGTTTCGCGGCAGGGATAGGTTGAGAGGACGGAATGCCAAGCAACTCAGTCATGGCACACACTCCTTGCTTCATTCACACTCTCTCTTCTGTATATTGAGTCTTGACATGTGCGGACTAAGTATTTGGTTCACTTGATCATGCCATGTCTCTTCCTTAGGCATCCCCGACTTCTTTTATCATTAACATCCACGTCTTATATTCTTCTTACACTCCTTTATTCATTCATCCGCTGTACATGCCCAAGTCATATAAGCGTCCCTTACTCATCACGCTTACATCAGCCATCCGTTCTTTGCGAATCTCAACATTTTTCAGGGATCTCATTCCTCCAGCATTCAGTCGACTTCCATCCTTCCTCTGCCAGTCCAATGCTTCTCTGATATACATCGGGGTTCGTATGAGTACTCCATTATGAATTGCTAGCTTCGCTTCTTTGAACAATTTGGTGTTAGCGCCAACTGCGTTTAGTCCTTCATTAATAGAGTTTCCTGCATTTACCCTTCTTTCAATATCCCTATCACCCTTTCCGCCCCTCGTAAATATAATTCCCAAATAAAAATTTACGAATATCAGTAAAAAAAAGATGACACGACGTTCGTATTGCTTATCCCATATTTTTTCATCCGTTCAATATGAATTATTTTTCTAACGCATATCTTCTTACTAAGGAAAACTTGTGCTGAAAATGGTGTTAGTCGGTAAACAGCTGTTGGTTTTTCCTCCTTCTATCCAATATTGGGCTATCAACAATCAAATCATTGTTCCACTTTCCGTAAAGAAATTGAACCTACCCATCAAATATGTATCATTTTTTTCACAAACCCATGTAAATAATCAATGTAATCCGTGAAAACCACTCGGTGCGATTTTCATTAGTGCGTTGTTTGGGAAACGTGGCGATAAGCTTTCGAGCGCTTTCACTGTCCGCGGCTGTATATTAGGCATGTAAAATCTTTATATGGAATGTTTGTTGATTGATACGTTATCGGTTATACATTTTATTAATTTTCGTTTACGTTCGCGGCGGGTTAAAGCGGGAGCTCCCGACCGTAACCCGCATCTACAGTGACTAATTATTATTGTTATCGGAACACGATGGCGCGGTTTTGGAATTATGTAATAATTACCAATATTTGTAAATTTATTATTAGATACTGTTATTCGGCTATGCATAAAAAAGTAGATATTAGATGCGTAAAATGAGATCAGCGCTTTGATGAATGACACGACTTGGGTGCAAAATTTGCTAAATCGAAAGCTTAGATTATGTCACATCGATGCAATTCTCGATTATTGAGCTGTCAGGTTTGGGAGGTAAGCATGCAAGTAATTGATTAAGGTTTAATAACCGTTACTTAGGCTCCCATGCGCCGAACATTAGACACAATATTTTTTTTAATGATTTAATACCCACCTACTTTTATTAGAAGCTACCCGGCTCTACCCGAGGTACCCACACGCTTTTATCGAAAAAGAACTTTAAAAAGGAAAGAAAACAAAACATGTCGAAACAGACATGGTGATTTTTCAAAGAATTGAATGGAATTGACATATATAGCCGAAAAGAGTTGCATTGGTCAAGATATCTCAGGTAGAAAAAGCTGTGCAAATTTAACGACGCTAGAGTTCATTTTTCGCTAGTTTTTAATGAGATATACAAAACACAAACAGATTTTGTGCTTGAAAAATGCCATGTAATTTATTGAATACTAACTAAAATAATTAAATCTCATGTAATATTTGATTTCATTCTCTATGCGATCTGTCTGTAAGAATAATGTGGGTAGTAGGTGGTAGCTTGTCGTCGGCCTTCCCTTTGAAGCGTCAGTGAATTTGAAGGCCGACCCATCAGCCATAGTGGCACACTCCAAGCGCATGGCAGCCGGGCCGCCCTATCATTAGGCCAGTCATCATGCGTCACATTCGTACGTCGATCCGCGCCCGGAATTCAAATTCATGACGGGTTATGGAATGATAAAAAAAACGTTTGGATCGATGATGATTTGAAATATTAATAATTTTGTTTGATTTTATTTAAATACCGCCACAAAGAGCAGTCACCACAAATAAATGTAGGATAGGTAAATGGTGACGTAAATTATCGTAATACATTTTTAAAGCATTTTTTTTTGCAAAACATTGGATGTATTTTAACTTTTTACAACACTGTCAACATTATAACATTGTTTTCGCTGGGAACATTCTTCAAGTATCACGTGAAATACTTCTCTATAAGCGAATGGAAAGAGGGTTAGAAATATGATAACATGCTGAAACCTACATTATTGGGTGTCATCGATTCTAACATGCGTGACGGGATAAATATATTAAAGAGGTTGTTTATTATATTGTTAAATATTTTTCGGCAACCCTGTTTTAAATCATAAAAGCATTAAACTTAAAATAATTATCATAAGGCAGTCAAAGGACAAAATCATTTACGCGTATTAATTTTTAAAAGAATTACACATTTTGCTAATTTACATATTGCCAAATTAGAGACAGAGCAGTTATATCCTGAGTTCCGGGTCTAGACACCAATTGTTTAAATCAGTTGAAGTTCAAACGGAAAAAAATATTTATTTATTTATAAAACAGATTATTTTAGTATTACGTTTATTTGAGACAATAATTTAGAAACAAATCCTTCATCTTACCACCCATTTATGACCTAGTTCAAAAAAAAACCTCAACTAGCACTTTAACAGCCTTCGTGGTAGAGGGGTAAGGTCTTCGACTACGAATCCGGACGTTGCGGTTCGAATCGCGGAATGTGCAAGTAAATTATAAATAAATAATAATATATAAAATAATTTCGTTTAAAGCACTATTTTAGTAAATAAACATCTACATGTTTAAATTATAAACATGGATAAAAATAACAATGAGCGGTGAGAGAAGGTAAATAATTGGGTACTAACGTTAAAAAGAAATATGTAAAACAAACAAAATATTTTAAAATAATTATATTTATATTAGAAATTCAAGCAAAATCAAGAAACAACCAACGCACCAAAATAACAATAATTATTCTGAATACAATATTAATCTGAAAATATATTTAAGAGATGAATTTTTAAAACAAAGGTTCATAATATTTAAACAAAACAAATTATAATTATTTAATTTAAATTGATGCCTCAAAGCGAATTTGCGTTTATTGATGAAATTTTATTTAATTAATTTGTTTAATTTCATAAGTAATTAATACAAAATAATATATAGAATACTTGCGGCTCGTTCCAGAGTGGTAGATACTTTCAGTATCGCCCTGGTGAAAGACCACCATTCTGGATTGAAAGGTTGGTTGAAATGGCTCTAGCCGTGTTAAGAGACCGGATCTGAACAACTGGGTATTTCTCCACTTTCTCCTTCCACATCACCCTTCCTTTTCCATATCCTTATTAGCCTCACAACATACCAGAATTGAGGATGTCATAGTCTCAGTGGCTCAGGTTAACACGAAGCAATCTTGTGCTGTATTCACATTAAAATATATATATAGTATCTTCCATAGTTCCGCTAGCTTTGGTCTGTAAGTCTTGCGTGTCATTCATAAAAATAAGCAAAAAATACATTTGTGTTATTAACACCGACTTTAAAACGTATTTACTGCGCGGTAAAGCGTTTTTAAATCAATAATTCTTCATATTATTATTTAGGATGATGGTTCTTTTTTTCCCGTGGCAGTTAAACCCATAATCAATTAAGACGTTTTAGAACAATCATTTGAATAATCAAAAATACGTTCCAATCCAAAGTACACATTAAAATCATCGATCGTGTGCTGTCGGCCAAACTCAAAAATGATCTCGACATACGGGGCAATGATTTGGTATTATTTGAATTCGACTGCCAAACAAAGGGAGAATGGAGTATTTTGAATCTGATTGATGTGAGGTGTAATTAGGAAGACATTTTAATAATACCATTAGCAAGAGATGGAGAGGGAGATGTTGCGGGAGGGGAAGGATCTTTTGCTCTGAGACAGAGGTGCGAAAGATATCAATAATAAATGTTAACAGGTACAAAAATATCTTATTAATTATTAATTTCTATTTCAATGCGTAACGATTATTTCATGCAGGTTGAGCAAGATTATTTATCTTATTTAAAAACATAATATTTTAAGTTTTGCGCTGTAATTTGGATTTTTACATCAAATATTGACGGAAATCAGAATAAATGTTGTTTTTTTATTATTTATTTTAATAATAATTAATATGTAAGAACTGCTAGAAACCATTGGGACTATGACAATCCCCTATTGGAGTATATATTTTAGGGTGTAGAGATAGAGAGAAGGAGGTAGGGAAGAGGAAGGTTGGGAAGTAGTAGCAGTTTCTTTCACAATATCAGTTAAATTATAACGTTTTGTACTACAACCATCTAGAAAAAGGCAATTAGTAGCAGTTACTTAGCTTATTAAAGAGCTTCTTATCCTGGTTCTGACATCTGGTCAGTAGAATGTGGAATGATTGCATGTTGGACAGGGTATGGTTGCAAGATAGATTCGAGGCAAGATGCGGCGGGCCTGGCCAGAATTGATTATTTTTACATGAGCAAGGGTTTGTTTGTTTTCCACACGCGAGGTAATTTTAAACTGATTAAATGTTAGAGAATCTATTTAACTTTGCTACCGCCTTTATTTGACTACTGTTCCATCATGAAGTGGCTGAAGGAAAGACGGAAAAGCTTAACTTAGATAAGAGAAGAAAAAAAAACTCATATTGTACCTTACACTATTCTGTCATTCTTGCATGATATTCAGCGCTATTTTTGTCAAAATCTTTTTCTTATTAAACATTTCATGTAGATTATAATAATATGACGATTCTTCAATGAAAAAGTTATATTAAAGCTCCATCGCGCATGATAGAAATGACACAGCGAGTTGTACCCAAGAAAAATGTTACGTAAATTTCATGATGCCAAACCACACCGCTGCAGCTTTACGAAATAGACTTTCAGTAATTAAAAATATATATTTTTTAATATTAAATAAATACACTTACTATTTTGATATAGGAAAAGGTTTTTGTCTCCTGGTTCTGAAGAGGTCAGATCTTAGCCGTTCTCATTCCGCTTGTGTCAGTTTTAATTGCATTTTTCACCTTAAGCACTTTGTATGGATGTTGAAGTTATGGAAATGTACGTTACTCGCTTATATTTAAATGCTCTCAAGAACATTATCGACACAACTCTTCAACGGGATTAAACAAAAACTGTTATCGTTTCCACATTTTCAATAATTTATTAAGAATGATTAGAACAAATGACATGTACATTTATTGAGAATGATTAGAACAAATGACATGTATATTTATTGAGAATGATTAGAACAAATGACATGTATATTTATTGAGAATGATTAGAACAAATGACATGTATATTTATTGAGAATGATTAGAACAAATGACATGTATATTTATTGAGATGATTAGAACAAATGACATGTATATTTATTGAGAATGATTAGAACAAATGACATGTATATTTATTGAGAATGATTAGAACAAATGACATGTATATTTATTGAGAATGATTAGAACAAATGACATGTATATTTATTGAGAATGATTAGAACAAATGACATGTATATTTATTGAGAATGATTAGAACAAATGACATGTATATTTATTGAGAATGATTAGAACAAATGACATGTATATTTATTGAGAATGATTAGAACAAATGACATGTATATTTATTGAAAATGATTAGAACAAATGACATGTATATTTTTTGAAGTATGTAGCATGTGGTATGAAGTATGAAGCATGAAGTATGTGGTACTATATACCTTCACAAGTATTTTGTCATGTTAAATATATACCCTTTCCTCATTGGCTTGTTAAAAAGGGTTGTTTGTTAGTACCTACCTTCAGACCTACCTTTTTATTTTTATAAAATATGCACATGTAACAATTTTAAAATGGCCGCCAGATTAAAAAATTCTTTTCCAAAAGGTCACAAGTACCCACTTCACGAAATTGAACCGTATCATCAACACAAGCCGTCGAAATGAGTTTATCATTCAGATTTTTGGCGATTCATACTGCAGCCGTATTCAATTTCACAGTAACCGTTCTATTATACTTTGAAAAGTTGATACAATTTGATTCCTTCCATCAAAATAGACACAATGCAAGGGGCTGTTGAAAAAACTGCAGGGGGATGTGTATATTGAAATAAAAAATGGTTTGAAAACTGGCGGCCGACAGGGATGCATGTTGCAGGGGCGTGCCGTTCACAGCATGAACGATTAATCGAAGATTATTTTTTAAAATTCACAAACTTTACCTTTTTTATAATAATACATTCGAAATTCCATTTCACTTATTGTTTGAATATTCTAACAGTACTATTTTAAAATAATAAGTTGTAATTATTTAAATTTAACAATGGCTAATCTGTCATAACATCACACTTCAATATTTTATTGAACCTTCTGTCACCTACCTCAGAACAGGTTTCACCTGGTGAGGTAGGTAATGTAAGCCATGCATTAGTTTAGTTATTTATGTAACATATTATACTTATATCTAAACATGCAGTATTGCATGAGACTGTATTACTTTATTTCAATAAACGTCGATTTATCGCCACTGAAACTGAACCAAAATTGAAAAACAAAAAAAAACTCATAATGAAAATTTACTTAGATATATGGGAAACCGCTTGGAAACAAATGTTTCATTTGAATCGTTGGCCGTTGGACGTTCATCTATATATATATATATATAAAAATCAATGTAAGTTTGTTTGTTTCTTTGTCCTCGATGTTCTAGAAAAACGCAGAAATCGAAAATTTGTTTTTATTAGTGCGGGGAAGGTTTAGAAAGTAATGAAATCCAATATGTAAAACTGTTGCTATAACGTTTTAAAATTAGTATGAAAAACATTAAACCCGCCATGTTTTATTTATGTTAGCCCATAGATATAATACTCTGGTTACCCACAAATTACATACTCAAAAGAAAAAGGTTTTTTTGGGTAGAATATTTTCAAAATGGAAAACATGAGTAGGTACTTACTTAAGAACTTTATGATTTAGATATGTTTTTAAAAAATAAAAGTTTGGATTGAAATAAAATATTCAAATGAATGTTTCTTTATTTGGAGATTTCGTTGTCAAATCAATTATTGTACCCGAGCAATGCCGGGTCACATCAGCTAGTTAGATATAAAAAGATATTTAAGGTTTCATTAAATATTTACCAATTTTAAACGTATTACTGAATATGAAATTTTCTAACAAAATTGTAGTTATTCACATCTTATTTCAGGATATTTATTAAAAACGCTTTTATACTACATGATTTATGGAGGACTATGACAATTATTTTCAGAACTGTAGGTGAGTTATTGAAGTAACTGATTTAAAATAAATGGCACACCACTGGTGCTATACCAGTAGTAAGGCATGTGAAAAAAAGCATTTTCAAACATGGCTACTGCAGTTGTGTTATTTTGTTGTATCATTGTGGAGAGTTCGGACCCTTTGCGGGCCACTTATGTGGATATTAGGTAATATAATGGCGCCCAACAATGCCGGATGGATATGAGTTCTTACGGATGAATATTTGTGCAGTTATTATGCGTTTCGAGCTGCATTGTAAATCCGCAACGGAAACGAAGTAATTCCGATTAAACATGGCAGAGCAACGGGAGGAAGTCCCTGTCAGATTGTTTGTTTTAGCATTCAATAACACGTAACATACCACGCAATATTAAATAAATACTTTGTAATATACGAGTATATACATATAACTTGTTCTTTGCTGGTACACTACTACCACAACTCAATAATAATAACAAAATAACATGTTATAGTTACTACATATTTGTTGTCGGTTAAATACGAGTAAACACATTATAAATGTGAAAACCTCACAGAATTCAGAATTTCAATTGTTTTCTAACTAAATCGGATTTACCGATAATAAATCATTACCCGCCCAAATTGAAAAGGAGTGGGAGTAAATTAAATCACATAAATAAGTCGTCAAAATGTGGATTAACCACAGTTTGAAAATGGCCTTAAACGCCGAAACAGCTGTCACAATAATAAAAAATAAAAATAGTTGCAGAAATTAATCTTCATCTTCCATTTTTTTATATTCTATTTCCACATCATGTAATTTTTAATATTAATTTTTAAATGTATTTTTTATATGGCAGACAGAGTATTGCACTCACCGCTTTGTTCTGCTGAAATAAAGACATTATTATTATTATTATTTATAAATCATTTTCCGCATAAGAGTCCTAACTTTCCAAAGTCAGTGGGGCTATGGCATCCGTAATGAGGTTATCTTTTTTTATTTCGATGAAAACGTATTGTTTTTAAATAAGTTAATAATGACTATGATACCTTCAAAAATGACGAAGTTATGTGCTTTCAAAGCGAACTTATGAATGACCGCTGAAAATACTCGTAACGTCACGGGACAATTCAGTACAATTCACAATTCGAATGGCAGTACCGCATTATGCCGCGCCAGTCATTTTATGTACCTTGACGTCACTCGCTTATCGGTCAGCCCGCTGAGATTTTCCCAAATTGTCGACATTTTAGCGGCTTATATCTTTTCAAAAATTCAAAAAATTCTGTCTTCGGCACGCTCTAATTAATATGATACATTTGTAAATATCATTATAGGACTCAACCTCATTTGGGGTATGTTCTGAGACTGCAGAGAGTTGAAAGGGCATAATCTATACTCTTTTAGATGGGAAAATGAAGGTTGGAACGTTGAAGAAGGCTCTTCAGATCTGGTCACTGAAGCGATAGTATTTACCACTAAGTATCCTTTTCCGATGTCGGATTTTTTCATTGTCTTTTCATTGCCATTGTCTCTTCCATAACTCCACTCTTGGATTATAGTTGGATATTCCTGATATTATTGATCTATCCAAATTTCACAGTTTATCTCGTAAAAATGACTGTGTAACAACATTGAAAGTCGTGATAATTACCGTTTAAACGCCGCGTTTATCGTCCACAATCAACTACAAAAACCATGCCACACTCTTCACATCCTTTCAAGATTTTTTTCCTCTCATTTAAGTACCCATCGCACATCAAGTATCCGATATTGCAGTTGGTAAAGCGCGGCTGCCTACTCTATACCTCATTCATGTACTATTCTATTTTTCATGTGTATTCTATATGTATTTCACGAGTGTTACATGTATTCCGTATGAGATATAAATAGTATTAATGTATTCCGAGCCCCGCCGGTTTTCATTGTTGCCGCATCACGATGATCCGTTACATTTTTAATATTAGTTCTTTTTATTCAAAAGAGATTATTGTTCCCGTGGCAATATTGGTTTTTTTGGATCCCTGCACCGTGCCATACCTTGTACCTACTCCCAGAATCGTAATTAACAATGGAGACTACCGAATTTAAGGCCATATTCACATCCGACGATGACTAGAGGGAGATCGGTGCCTGCGTTCATCCGCTTCCAAGTATCATTCGCGTAATTTTTATTCATATTTTACAAAGCGCATTTCTGTATTATTTAAATAATGCTATAAATCAGAACCCCCATTTGTTTTTAATGTCAAAAGCTTTCGAACTTTTAGCACTAACGTCATCAAGTCTACCCAGTTTATTCAATATGGAATTATAGTTCTTAATCTGCTCTCAACGTCATTTCTATCAGTAGGTATGAGGCTTTCAAAAATCGATTTTTTGCCAACAACTTAATACAATTTAAAATATAATGAAATATTTTTTATTACTTATTATTATTTTTTAAATTAATTAACCGACTAACCATCACGACGTTTCCCCGCGGGGGTAGGCAGAGAGGAAGGATTGCCAAACAACTCAGTCTTGGCACAAACTCCTTGCTTCATTCACATTTGTATATCGTCTCATACATACTTTTCTGTTATTCTGACTCTCGACATGGCCCGACTCACGTAGTTGGTTCACTTGATCGTGCCATGTAATTTTAAGGCATCCCCAGCTTCTTCTTCCATTCACATTGGCGTCATATATTCCCCTTACACTCCTTTCTTCATTCATCCGCTCTAGATGACCAAACCATTTAAGCGTCGTTTTCTTAATCTTACTCATTATGCTCATATTAGTCTTGCATTATTTGCGAATCACAACATTTTTCACGCTGAGTTATTTTAAAAATGTTTAATCAAAAAATATTATTATGATTGAATTTTAAAATAACCAGATCGTATGTAATTACTAATACGTAGTTGTATATTTATACTTACTTGTATGTGAAGATATGACTGTCATGTAAAAACTAGGAAAAACCGACAATTCTGAATTTCATGACACATTTAATTTCACTGTGAAATTGACACTTTCACACCAATCAACTTTGTAGATAAAAATAAAATGTAATGTTAAAAAAAGTATTAATTTCTAGTTTATTTCTCGAGCATTAGGTTCAGTTATTCAACCTCAGCTTCAAATTGCAGAAATTGTTCGAAAAGAATTGCCTTTTGTTTGTGTTGTAATGGGTGCCTACTCGTTTTTGATTGACTTGAGTATTTGCATAAACACCCTCCGTAATTCTACATGGTGTAATATTTTCGCAAATTCTTTTCGCAGATATTCAACCTGGTGTGGGTGCTTACCTACCCCGTACTCGAAGGGTAGGTAGGTAGGTAGGTACTTTCAAAAGCGAGGGTGGTAATTTTAAAAAGAGAAGGGGTTACGAAAAGGCCGCAGTTGTAATATGAACGGGCACATCCAGATTTAAAGAATGTGATTAATTGCTGAAAAGGAAAAAAGGAATTTTGAGGAGAGCTCTGCTTCGCTCTAACACAGCCATAGTCAGGTATGACGTACAGGATGATTAAAATTTGAATGAGAATTTTTAATTAGACCGAAGTCGAGGGCTCGAACAAGGGTTGAAATAAATTATTGTAATTAATTTATTTGACTATCATTTTATGAGGTGTGCGATTGTCTTAATTTAAAAGGGAAACAAGCAAAAATTTGCGTATTTTTTGATACTATTGGTTGACACCAGCGCAACTATGTCGAATATTGAAGGTAGGTACCCAAATACCTTTTTTATCTTCTACGGAAAAAAAACTTTTTCTCCATAAAAATGGCGTGATACCTAAAACATCATCGATAAGTGGTAACTCATAACAACTGTTTAAATCAAATTAGACAATGAGAAATAATGCAAGTAGCCGAAAAAAGTAGTGGCAGATTACTGATAAATCAATAATTCGACCGGATCTGAAAATTTTGGTGAAATTCACGTTATTATTGGGAAAAGCGTTTGTATTTTTCCACAAAAAGTGGCGTTATGTTCTACTTTCGGTATTTTGAAAATTTTGTGTATTTTTTTTTTATAATTTAAAAGAAGAGTAATTGTAGATGTATTTTTTTGTATTTAAATTTGCAAATTTTTAATTTTTAATTATTATTTTAAATAGAAGAATAGAATCTACACGAAATTTTATGACTATTCAAACTTGTCAAAATCATAGAGAAAGAAATATTTAGAACGTTGAATATTACTTTATTCTTTTAAAATACAAGAAAGTTGCGTGAAAATACGGATTATCGCGTTATTCCTGGGAAAAAATGTAAATTTCGCGTTTTTCGCGTTAAAAGGACGAAATTTGCATTATCGCAAATATGAAATTTTCAGGTCGCCTGTTTTTCATCTCAGTTGAGTTTTTTAATCGTGTTTTGTAATCCTTCCAAAAGGAAACTCCTTTATCTTCATGTAAATGATTATTTTTGTATTGTATTGCGTGTTTCCCGGCTACTTACTCCCTTGGTTCCTCAGGTCATTGAGGATCTCTTGTTTGAATTAATGCAATCAAGTAGGGAACTCCGAGCTCCGAGCATTTGAAGCGATCCTGTCAGAACACTTCAAACGCAAAGGGAATCGCAGTCACGACATTCAGAGTGGTCTTCTCGTAAGACACGAATGAACCATTCCACTTTTACCCCTTACCCTACTAAAGAACCACCATGCAACAAAACCACTGCATTAAAACTGCATGCATTTCAAAATGCACATTTGTTAACCTACCTTTCCATGGATTCACGTAAACAAAATGTAATTACACATGCTAATCTACGCCTTATCTTCATGCTCGAGATTAAAAATTACTTTGAACGTCAATAAGAAAAGTACATTGAGCACGAATTACAAATTAAATTTGTATGGTTTAATTATTTTCGAAGTCGTTCGTAAAGAGTGATGAATAGCAAACAGACACTTTGTTAAAAAGTTCATACATTTATAGGTTTGGGGATAGATGTTAATGCGATTGAGCGGTACTTTTTGGTGTATTTTCTTATTTTGCACGGTGCTTTCGGGGACAGGAAGCAAACGCATCAGGTTGCGGAATAACGTCAGTAAGTTACCTTTTTGTTCTCCAATTATTACGTCACACGAACACTTGAAATGCGAATATCGCAGGGAGCCAACTCGCATTGCATGGGGCTATTCAGAATTAATCGTATCCTATCGATTTCGTATTTATGTAGGTATAACCTTAGTGCTTATTAATTGCTTCCAGCTTGAGAGGGTAATCGCTAAACGGCTCGTTCGAACGCAATTATCATTAAGTACGTAAGTACTTACTTATTTACCTGTATTTCGTGGTAGAACTTTGTTAAGGGTTCTCCCTTACCTATCCCAAGGAATCCCTGCAATGTCTATGTTTATTTATATATTTATATTGTTCCAGTTGTCCAAAGATAACCCCAAAGGTTTGTCGTTAACATTTGCATCAGAGATTGCACCGCTGTCCAATTTGTGGTTCCATGACAATTCATCACACGTATGACTCGGTAAAAGTGATATATACTTGGTAAAAAATCTTATCTAACCTAACCTAAGTAATAAAAAAAAAATTTGTTAGGCTAGGTTAGGTTAGGTTTTCGGAAATTATTTTCCGGTTTTTTCCTGACTTTAAATCACTTTTAAAAAGTGTACCGATTCATACGTGTGTTGAATTTTCCGGTCACCCCAATTAGGTATAACGAATTCGTCGGAATATGGTGCATTTACAATATATTTCGGATAATAGGTTGTTACAATATATCTATCAAAAAGAGTGCAAGGTCTCTAATTGCTCTGAGGGAACAAGATTCACCGAGGAGATCATGTGTTGTCTAGAATGTATATATTTATGGCATTAGATTGAGAATGATGCAATGAGTGTGTGCCAAGACAGTGTTGTATGGTGTCCTATCCTCCCTGGTTCTGCGGGTAAATGGCATAATTGTTAGTTAGTTGGCCATCAAATCTATACATGCATTCGAGAAAAAAATAAGTATTTTAACAGTATAAATTATACAGACGATTCGTGTTTCGTTTAGAAAAATACGTGCTCGAGTAGCTGTTATAGATGCCTATTCAATTGATCAATACTTCATCCGGCCAGTCGTCAATTTGTTGAGGTTCAGCCCGGGCAATAAATCAAGCAAACACATTTTACATCAAAAATCACATTCTTCTGCATCCGGCGATAATAGAACTCGTGACTACGTGATTAGAAAACCACCTCTCGATTGCTGGACGGTCTCAAGCCATAAAGTAACCGGGCTATATTATTTACAAGTTAAAAAATATCAACAAAGTTTCCATAATGTGTTGTGGAACAATGCACCTTTAAGATATTTCAATGAAAATGAGAAATCTACTATATAGCACAAATATCTTGGGGAACAAGAGTAAGGGCCTGTTTTCCTTAAATTATTCCATTTCCTGTGGGAAAACAGTTCAAATTATCATACACGTCTATATGAAATTTGCTTAAATTTGGTATTCACTTCATCAGAAATATTCAACGCCTTAATTTGATACAATGTCTTAATAAGGACTACTTGCTTTTTATACTCGTAAGTGTCTAAAAGTATTATTTTAACGTACTCAGACCTCACGTTGAATAGGTTCCGATGATTGCAGTGGAAAGGAAGGGTAGCGTGCAGACATTTCCGTAATCAGAGGATGATTTATGATTACCGTAAGGGTATTCTACCTCCAGCTCAAAAGCCCTGGAAAAATAGAAAAGAGTTTGTTGCGTTTGTATGAGAAGATACATTACCCACGTTTACTCAGATCGAACGAAATTTAGTTGTAAACATGTTTTCATATGTTTATTTTTGTTGTAAATTTAAGAAAGTCTTCACGGTATTGTTTTTCGTACCAGTTTTACGCCAGTTGATCACTTTGTTATTGAAAACCAACTCTGCGATTGGTGTACACAAAAAAATTATGAGCAAGAATACGATACAATACAAATAAACAAAAAATCGTTCCTAGACCTAATTATACGCGAGTTCAAATTTAGAGATCCTTCAAAATAAAAATATTAGGGATACTGTTAAAAAGCAATGATGAAGCTAATCGTTTTCTAATAAACTGTTATTTATAGTAAGTACCTACCTTCCAATGTATGAACATACATAAATGCTGATGTTTGCCCGTAAGTTACCTCCTCGATTCGTTCGTGTTTCGTTTTACACACGAGCGTGTAAATATACGTATAAATATCCTTTATCATCATCAATTTAACTCGAAAGCTTCGCAACTCTAGGCAAATGTTTTATAGGCACCCATTTAATACGTATAAAAAGTTCGATACTAAATCCATTAGGCATTTTTATGGATATTTTATCGCAAGCAGATTTTGATACGGTTAGCTTGTTTATTGGGTAGATGTTGTTAACTAAAAGGATTTGTCGGGGAATGCGGGAATGCGGGTGATGGTAAGGAGGAAGGTTGGGAAGGCGAATTTGCGGGAGACAGTGTGTGTGGGTGTGAGAATGTGTGTGTGCTTACCCTGAGAGAGGTTTTCTTCCAGGGAGCTCAGCTCGGGACCTACGACTAGCTCGTCATCGGCAGGCCTCAGAGCTCTTCTTCAGGATCGTGAATCGACAGTCAGTCTTATAATTGGGGATTGTGACTCGAGACTTTAGTAATTAAAACTCTCAGATGCTTTCAGTAATCAGTTGTTTACTCGGTATAAAAAGGGGAACAGACATGGTAAGATTACACAAAGGGATCATGCTAACCTAAATTACAAACATGTTAAGGGCAAAACTAAGATTCTCTCTCTGGAATAACTCTACGAACGGCATTGGTGAAGGTGGCTCGAAATGGAATTACAACACAATATAAAGGGGATATTCAAGAATACAGCTCACGGTTGGTAATGATGGTTGTCGGTCGGGCGTCCGGGTAATATTCCATCGCCAAATCCATGATGGATGGTGCACCTTGGAGATGTTCCCAAGGCCAAGTCCACGGAGAGAAGTCCGTGTGTCCAAGGCCGAGTGCGAGAAGAGAAATGGCGGCTCAAAGCGAGCGTGTCGAAGCCGGAACTCGAGTACGAGTGGTGTATCTTTTTGTCGCTAGGGGTGTTAACTTAACGAGTGGCTAGTAATTTATATAGGGTATATGCGTTATGTAACACATTCCCCCATGTCACGAAAAAAAGCGCCGTGGTAATGAAGCTGTAGGACTAAAAAATCCTCTAAAATGCACCGTCGTTACAAGAATGAGAAAGCAGAGAGAGAGAGCTATCTTATGAACTAGAGATGGGTGAATTACAATGTGAGAGATGGGCAAACATACATGATTATGCACTAAGATCAACAAAATAATACATAGTTATGCAGAACAGTGATAACAATACATGGTTATGTTGAATAGAAACAAGAATACATGGTTATGTTGAATATAAACAAGAAGAAAAAAAAATGGCTCTATGGTTTATCATTGGTCTGTAAGCTAAGTTTCGGAGTGGTTTTGCGTTGTGGAGCGACGTGGGTTATTCACTGGTTTTATGTTATGACTTCACTGTAACCTGACCCTTTTGAGATAACACTTGGGTCAAGTAAAAACAAAAGTTCGGTGGAGAGTTATCATCACAGAGGTTTGGAGAAATAAACAGCAGTAGAAGGTTTGTGGTTTGCGTGTTGAGCCAGAGAGGATTCTTTATGCCAGGTGGCGAGGCAGGAATGTGGTTGATGATGTTCCAAGGTGAAGTGGTTGTATATGGTGAATATTGCGCGGCGGCAATGTTGGTAAGTCTTGACAGTTATGGTGTACAAGATAAGGGTTGTGTCCATGTCTAGCGTGACAAAAGACGGCAGCTGGCTATTGATGAACTGGAACGTGTCTTGGTTGTTTTGAAAGTGTCTATGTATTATGAGACAACTTGGTTCGCAACTACACGTACGACTCCAGCTTGATTATGGTAAGCAGGGTCGGGTGTTTTTATGTTTGTGGTTGAAGAAGATGAACCTCCGTGACAGTTTGTGGTGATGGGGTGAAGTTCTGCTAGGCTGGTGATGAAGAAGGCTGCTGGGCTGATGATGAAGAAGGCTGCTGGGCTGATGATGAAGAAGGCTGCTGGGCTTCTTTTTAGTCCAGGGGGAAATTATTATTAAAACAAAATTCTTGAAGTTTACCTGCCTGGTAGACCAATGATGCAAAAGTTTGGAGAGAAACAAGTGTGTTGTAAGAGAGAAAAGAACGTAGGTTAACCGTGTTTAGAGAATTTCAGAGAGAGAGAGAACGAACAAAAAGGAAATAAACAACTGAGCTGAGAGTCTTAAATTATATACAAATACCAGTATTCAGCATCAAAGGTGACAATATATAGTCCATTCAGTGCAGTAGCATTGAATACATATCCACTGATACAAGAACTGAGGTTTGTATACAATTACACATATCTCACTTGAAAGCAATTGACCCTTTGTGGTCAATGTAATCGCTGAGGCGGTGACAATATATTACTATCAAGGTAAGATATTTTGAGGGTGAAGTTGAGAAAATAATTCATGGATGAGGTTTGACCTATTAGACAGACGTTATGCTGAGAGCGTAACGTACAATTTCCAAATACATGAATCATTTATTTCACTTGGGTGACAAGGAAATTGAGTACAGAAATCTGCTGTGATCTGGCTAGAGTCCAGGTTCGACCTCTGGGGAGAATGAAGGAAAGTAAATAGCAGAGTTCTGGACTCATTACATTTGTACAAATGAATGATGATTACAGAATACACAGTTATACAGAACTAGTCTTTTGCGTGTATTAGGCGAAAGGCTAGGGGTCGTTTTAATCTTCTACACGTTTGTGGGAAAGTGACAGACCCTTGTTCAAATTTCACAAACCTAGGAGTTTTCTTATTCGTTTCCTAGACAACGAGTTACAAGTTTTTATACAAATATCACAAAATATCAAACATTTAGTTCGATAGACAACAAATGTGGCAAACTTTATTTCAAGAAAAGCCGAAAGATATTATGTCGTTCGCACGAATCATGGTGAGTTTTATAACATCTTCACGTATCATGGTGAGTTTTATAACGTCTTCACGTATCATGGTGAGTTTTATAACGTCTTCACGTATCATGGTGGATATTTTAACGTTCACACGTATCATGTAATACAACAATTACGTTCAAAAGGTACCCATTTCAATACAGACGGCGAGGTTAACATTAATACCATATATTTAATGATTGAATTAACAGTCCTTAACACGGCGTAAAATGTACATTTTAAATAATACAAAAACAAGTACAAAAGAGACCTAAATGGTTTTAAAACTCTAATTGTAACGAGGGGAGCAAAGTGATGGTAAAATATTTACTTACACAGAGCAAGGTATTTTGCAGAAGAGACCGAATTGGTTTTACTTACTCTTTTGCCAGAGAGTTACTGTGATGACTTAGTTATAAGGCTAAGTTTACGCAGCACAAAATGAATTAGGGACAATACAAAACATGAACCTAACAAAGAACATATCACCATCGCTTATCCAAGACCACTTTAGGTTTTACATACTTGGAATAATCAAGGCAATAGTTATACAAAGTAATTGTCATTAGTGAGGGAAACCGATCTTAAGATTGTTCATTTTTGCCAATGACGTTTTTCAGAATTGACGTGTTAGTGTCGAGTTCTGAGAAAATGGGAAAATTTAAGAGCAATTTGGGTGTGAGCGCCATTCAATTTTGGAAAAATTGAAAAAACTAAACATTTACCCGTTATAACTTTCGTTCAACAGGTGTGATCTTCGAGTCAGAATGTTGATACCACAGCGGGAATTTACACTTGCATTTGACTGAAAATCCTAACCAGAGTTTGGTTACTGTAATTGGATGAGTAACAAAAGTCAATGACCTTTGTACGTATGTACTCTCGAGGAGTGAGATATTTGAACAAACAAAATGACAAAAGGTTGCAAGAAAAGACAAAACACAGAGATGAATTGAATATTTACAAATGACATGATGGGACGGAAACGTTGTTAAAGTAAGAGGGTGGGGTAACACCTCTGGGTACGTTTCCCAGAAATAATTACCGACAACAAAGGTGATTTCCTTATTTTGAAGTGTACAAGTACAAGTACAAGTACAAGTAAGTGATTATATACAATTATGTTACAAGAGGGAAGGGTTACATCTGACACTAATGTAACTTCTGAAAATGTAAGGTTTTCTTACATGTTAAATAGTGAATGTATCTGCGACATTCGCAACATGTGGCAATTGTTGGTTTTGCCAACAGGGTATAGATGAGTCAACATGGGATATGGTTTCTATTGTTTCCATATTTCCAGTTTTGCAGATGTCCTTCATGTTGTATTTGACATAAATGTCAGATGGAGCATATACTGAATCTGAGATTCTTCTCAGTCCAGTTTCCAAACGTAATCTTCGAGGGAAGACAGAGGTTTGTAAGTGTGGAGTGGTTGACTTTCCATTCTGATGAAATTGGTCGTAGTTTATATTTAATTCCTCTGTGACCGAGATGGTATTCTTGAGGAATGATTCCTCCTTCGACGGGCTGCATGGAATAGAAGGGCTGGGCCTTGATGTATTTTGTGTTGAAAAGTTGAGCGTATTTTATTAAAACCTTCTTAGTTTTGTTTTGTGGAGACAGGTTTCTGTCGCGCAATGCTTGAAGAATTGTGTCCTTGTTTGATTGGTGAATGTTGGCGATGATACCCAAGGCAGGTGTGGATTCCATTTTGAAAATTAAAATTTAAAAAAGGAGAGAGAAAAAAAAATTTTGAGACTTAGAAAAAAAGTTGAGAACCTCTGATTTTTCTAAGTGTTTGAAATTTAACAAAAATTGGCCAGGGATTTGTTTAGGGGGAAGATATTTTAAATTTCACCATTCACTTTTGTAACTTTTACTTAAAACTTGAAAAAATTGCCAAGATTCTAGTTTAGAAAATGGTAATTTTCAAAAATCACTTTACACTTGTTGAAATTTGAGGTTAATTGACACTAGGCCCGTAATTAGATTTAGGGAACCGGTAATTGACAATCACTTCCTTGATTATTGTTTTTATAAGAGAGAAACTCGAAAAGGGATAAAAATTCGTCATTAATTATTTGAAGTTTTTATTTTTTTAGAAACACTGGCGTAGTAGTTTTAATTATAAATTTAAAGTACCACTTGATTTAATTGTCTTTGGTTTATTTTATTATTATTATAGTCACTGACAGAGGGTTTTTAATCACTTGATAAGGTATTACCATACAATATGTAAACACAATGTTACATATTTGCGAGAATTATTTGAGGAAATTGAAGTAGGTAATCCTTGCAGTAAATTTAATTGTACCTGTTGTTTAATGGGCAAAAGGTCTTAAAGGTGAAGTTTGCGAACTTATTTATCGAAAATAACTTAATTGTTGCAAAGCCGATAGCAACGTAAGGGACGGCGTGAGTTGTTTGTTTATGGAACTGTCAAAAATCAGCTGACTTGATCTAGGCAACTTGAGAAAAATAAAAGAGGGACTGTAAAGTTGCCTATTCGATTCGATTTTGCCAACTTGACAATGCTACGACGCGCTGCGTCTGGAGAGTGTTCAAGCGAACTTCAGACGAGTTTTGGTTGAGAAAAAGAATTCGCCGAATATTCCAGAATTCTGCCGCGCTTTGTCGAACGATCCCGATGTGATTGTTGCGTCACGTGATATGAAATGTTCTAGAATGTTTGGCGCGTTTTTAACGGTTTTTGACAACGTCTCGAAATTGTTTCTAGAACAATTCTGGCGCGTATTTTAACGGTTTTATGAACATGGTTAGAAATGGTTCCAGAAAAAAATTGCTATGGGAACACTTTACAGGGAGAAGATACAATACAATAAGAGACATTTATACCGATTCTGAAAGCATCCTATGAGTAGGAACTATGTTTGCAACGAGAATAATTGCGGCAAGTTTAATGTATGGAGTCTGTTCCAATTCCCAAAGAAAGCCCTGACGTTGGGAAGCCAGTGTTAACTAAAAGGATTTGTCGGGGAATGCGGGAATGCGGGTGATGGTAAGGAGGAAGGTTGGGAAGGCGAATTTGCGGGAGACAGTGTGTGTGGGTGTGAGGAAGTGTGTGTGCTTACCCTGAGAGAGGTTTTCTTCCAGGGAGCTCAGCTCGGGACCTACGACTAGCTCGTCATCGGCAGGCCTCAGAGCTCTTCTTCAGGATCGTGAATCGACAGTCAGTCTTATAATTGGGGATTGTGACTCGAGACTTTAGTAATTAAAACTCTCAGATGCTTTCAGTAATCAGTTGTTTACTCGGTATAAAAAGGGGAACAGACATGGTAAGATTACACAAAGGGATCATGCTAATCTAAATTACAAACATGTTACGGGTAAAACTAAGATTCTCTCTCTGGAATAACTCTACGAACGGCATTGGTGGAGGTGGCTCGAAATGGAATTACAACACAATATAAAGGGGATATTCAAGAATACAGCTCACGGTTGGTAATGATGGTTGTCGGTCGGGCGTCCGGGTAATATTCCATCGCCAAATCCATGATGGATGGTGCACCTCGGAGATGTTCCCAAGGCCGAGTCCACGGAGAGAAGTCCGTGTGTCCAAGGCCGAGTGCGAGAAGAGAATGGCGGCTCAAAGCGAGCGTGTCGAAGCCGGAACTCGAGTACGAGTGGTGTATCTTTTTGTCGCTAGGGGTGTTAACTTAACGAGTGGCTAGTAATTTATATAGGGTATATGCGTTATGTAACAATGTCTCTATCTGATTGGAGGATATTTAAGGTGACTGACTAAGCAAGGCCAAGAGGTTAGGAAGTAATAGAAGGATGATCATTTGGATAAGAACGGTTTTTTATCACCCGCTTCATCACGCTTTTTATAGCCTTTATATGAAACCATACAGCATTTAACACCGTTAACAACACAAACCAGTACTTAATTACAATGTGTCAATTTGTCGCTAATGTTTATGCTTTAATTAGGTCTATAAATTGTTAACAGCTGAGCGTTAGCGAGTTGAAGAGTTTATGTTGAATAGTAATATCATTCAACTTTTCAAATATATTATTTTTCAAAACGTACATACCTATTTTAAATACGTGTTGTATAAAATATTTAAAAATATATATGGAGCGTTAAATATCATCTTTTTTTCTGTTTTGCAAATCTAACAAGTCACACACGTTTCTATTGCGAAAATAACTCCCAGGAAATCAATAAATTTAATGATAAAGGTTGATCCCTTTCAATCGCAAAAGGTTTATTTGAGAATAAAACACATTTCTGAATACATTTTGCAAAACCATCGTATTTATTTAAATCATTCCTTTAAACAAAAGCATATTGAAATACCTTTGTTTTTTTATACGTATTAATAAATTAGTGAAAAATGGGTTTTGTATTTGCATACGGTCTCATGTGGGTAGTGAGAGGCCTTCCCAGGTCCAATGTTCGTGTTTTCTACATTTTATACAAAATGAATCGACGTCTGCTTATAGAATGCATTCATTGCATGCGAGAATGTAAAACTAGATACATGGTAATATCCTACATTGTATTCTTCATCGAAGCCTTAAATTAATTGCTATAAGTTTGAATTAAATAAAGACTTGATGGTGATATGATAATATAATGTGTTAGCTTTCGATATATATATTTTTTTGTCAATTTTGGCAGTTACTGTGACATTTAAAGTTATTAATGTAATATTTTTATTAATTAGTAACTTTATGGGAAAACATTAATAAGGATAATATCTCTATAACACCACTTTAAAGAATAAAGCAAATCAGTTACAGTTCCAGAAATGTTTCAGAAGTTTTGGCGCCTCCATGGTCGAGTGGTTACGAGCCTCGACTACCAATCCAAATTCCGGCTTGCGCAAATAAAAGTATTAATTACATCACATTTGATTAATTTATAATATTGTATAGTGTATTGGCGGCACGTCCTAGAATGGAAGATACTCTCAGTATTGCCCTGGCGAAACATAAACATTAAGAATCGCAGTGTTGCTTGGAATGCCGTGTTTGGTAACAGATTTGAATAGCCAGGTACTTCTCCCCCTTTCTTTTCCCAATCTCCTCCCCCTCCCCGTTTCCTTTGACCTCACAGCATACCTCAATTAGTGATGCCATAGTCTCACTGGTTGCAGACGGTTTGGACTCTTGTATGACATTCACAAAGAAAATAAGAAAAAAAGACATAACGTGCTTTCTTTACTCAGACGTATTTTTCCTTATGTACCACATCTATAATGAATTTGGTTAAAGAGTCATATTACCGGTCAGTGGCTGAGTTGGCATCGCGTATGATTCCCACCCAGGTGTCGTGAGTTCAATTCTTCGTCTGGCTAAGTCTTCCATCATGACACAAGCAACATTTTTTAGCGAAATTTTCAAATATTGTCAGGTTATTCGTAACCAGAAAATGCTATCTTTCAAAAAAAATAGTGATATAATGAACTTGAACTCTTTCTTACGAATTTAATATCTTAACATTTTTCCGTGAAGCGATACTAAAATCCATTTTTTTGCTAAAGAGTAAGAAGACATTAAGGGGAAATAAATAGGTAGCTTATTAAGCACTTAAAATAAGCAATTTCGAGAGAAAGATATAAATGGAGTCATCTCAAACACAAGCAAAGGGTTACAGGCATTAACTTAATCAGGGCTATATTTTTCAGAGAAATACTAATATTATTTAGAAGATTCGGATTAAGAAAAAAGCTTAATTTGAAATATGAACCTTAGAAACACTTCATTCACAAGTCCTTTTTTGTTAATTTTTTTTTATGTTTGTAATTTGTGTATTCTTAAATTATAATTTTTCTATATTTTTCATTTGTCTACAATTGTCGTTATGTTTTAGTATACTATGTATCCTGATGAGGAAAGCGTCGCTTTCGAAACATGTTCATATTTTTATATTAAACAGTGGTGTAAACAAAACGATTCATGTTCATGTCATTATATCTAATACAGATAAGATTTATTTTTAATGGCTTCCTACTATATATATATAAGTATAACTAAGATATATAACTAGAGACTTACAACTAAGACTTTTTGCTAGCAACTAACTACTGAGACTTATAACTATTTACTTACATCTAAGACATATAACTAGTGACTTAAAACTATATAATTATTGTTGCCCGTGTTGTCATAATATATAATATTAATGTAACTTGTTAGAAAATGTATAATTTTTTTTTTGCAGAGTAGGTAATTAGATAAATAGATTAATTACAATAGGTAATTAGACTAATTAAAAATTAAAAATTCAAGTAATGTAATATTCTATTTTCGACAGTGTTTCAAACAATCGAAAAAATATATCCTGAAAGTTATACATAGGTATTTACGTAAGGCAATAGTCACCGACCACTCGTTCTTGAACAAAAATTCTACACTCCAATCCTTCATATTTTTAGTACTATAGCGCCCCGTCAGGGATTATGTTGAAGGAGGTTTTAGCGATTTCGATTCTGAAATAATAATAATTGTTCGTTGTGTTATAATAACTTAAACTCTCCCAAAGAAGGATGGGAAGGGTTAAGACGATGTAATTCTTTAATTTGTACGTTCCTTGCGAAGGTATTTTTTTCTGGCATTACATAAAGCCCCCTTATTTTACCCTTAATCATAATTATACAGATTACAGTAAGAATTGTCTTAGAAAAATTAAACAAGGATTTTTAAAACTAATTAAAACGTAATTTTTAGTTTTTATGTTTTTTTTTTGTATCTATAACTAATTATTTCTGTTTTTATTTTGATGCGATGAGTTTTCATCCAATATGAGCTTTTATTTATAAAGGTAGTTTAGGATTTCCTGATGATAAACCCCCGAAAGAGAGAACCGAATTGACTAAAATATGCAAACCCAAATTAAAATCATAATTTCATATGCCAAAGTTGTTAATAGGAAGAAAACTTGAATCGTTTCGCAGAAAGTTCGTTATGAATTTCATCCGAAAGACGGATCCAGAATCAAATATTCAGAACGCAATCCTAGTAAGTTAGGGGTAAATAAATAACCATGGCCTCACTCGTTCCAACTGATGATGTAATTCAAATTTATAATGTACTAGACAAATCTACAGTTGTGATTACTAGTTAATTATTCATGCATGTAGATTACCGAAGGAAAGGCCCAAAATATTAAATGAATCCTGATTCCCATTATCAAATGTAACGCAAGTGATGTAATATTAACGGGCGATAAAACAAGCCTACCCCTAAAATACGGAACACATACTGTACTCGCCGATCCAGGATTTTCTTTACAACATACGTGTATATACTCTTTCCTTTTATTAATGATTTTTTCTAGGTATTCAAAAACACTTTATTTACTTAATAATGCGACATTCAAAATAAGAACACGAAACAATAAAATTAATTCAGAAAATATTAACTCTTGTTGTCATTGAATCTACTGCCCAATAAAGCTAACAATTAATCAAATTTGATTAATTGTGCTTAGTGTAATTTCGGCAGATAAAATCAGAGAGTAATCAGATTAATGACCTTTCTAAATGAAATTCAAGGGTCAAATGACTCATTTTAAAAACTTAATAATATCCAGCTAAGAAATGTGTAAGGAGTGACGGAGGGAGTTTAGGGGTGGTTAATCTCCTCTCGGGGGGTGAGACAGCGGAATATTTGATTCAGTCTAATTAACATGCTTATAACAAGCAACCCAAGACCTTCTTCTT
The DNA here is from genome assembly GCA_022606495.2 of Halesus radiatus. Lineage (NCBI taxonomy): Eukaryota > Metazoa > Arthropoda > Insecta > Trichoptera > Limnephilidae > Halesus > Halesus radiatus. The sequence goes on along the minus strand of JAHDVE020008978.1, from coordinate 319,089 downwards.
ACATTTCGACTGCAAGGGATTGCTCGCGGCCCGAAGACAAATTAAATGAAAAATTATACCACGAATTTATAATTTTTGTTTTTGTTTTGTTCAATCCTTGAAATGATGTAAGTACACGAGTGCTTGTGTTTTGTCTGAGATGTGCCTATACGAGTATAAGTGCAATTAACATGAATTTTTTAAATTAAAAACCTTCTTAACTTTTTACCACTTATTTATTTTTGACTGCTGAAGTTGCCCGTTGTAAGGTGAAATCGGTCCGGTCAAAAATTATTAACAAGCAGAAAAAGTTACAAATGTTTCTCTATCGAAAATTCACATTAAAATTAAATACCACCATTAGTTAAATGTTTAAAAAATATAAATAATAAAAAGTTCAGACTTTATAGTTATCTTAATACGAACCTAGATCTTTCTATGCAACAAGACGGCATAATAATGATTGATGTAAAATGCCACATTCGTTTCTTGAGAACTGAGTGCTGTCTGATTTGTTTGTAATATTTTTTGTTTATTTGTTTATGATAGGTCATTGCTGTTGTTGGGTATTATTTTTGTTGAAAAATATATTTCCGTTTCTCTGTTTCTCACCGCGAATCAAAGTTGCATGGCTGTCTTGAGTAGCGACGAATGTAGAAATGTAATAATATCAAGTTACGCTCAGTGTTTTCCTTCATAATCCGCCTACCCTACGGGGGGCGGGGGGGCGGGGGGCGGAGGTGGCTGGGTGCCCCCTTTCAGGAACAAGAACAAGGGCAGATATTCCCCGCAAGGCACAGCCCCTCTTCTCAAGACTACTCCCCTCGCCCGGGGGTAACTGAACCCGAAATCTTGTAACTCGCAAATTAATTCACCAAAAATATGAACTATTAAACGTCATTAGTCAAGACTCGCAGAGGGTTCATGAAAATTTGAGCGTGTTTATTTTCGGAGGGTAAACATTGCGATGTGAGTTCTATTTGATATTTCCCGCGTTGCTTCTGGTATAGATTCTAGATTCGCGGTTTTGTTGGAGTTTATGATTTTTGTGTAAACATTCATATTTTTCTAGCATAACGATGGATATTCGGAATAATGTAAACGTTGGATCATTTAGTGTATTTCTTTTGTAATCGTAAACGATAGGTGCTATTGATGAATACAATGCAAGGAATCTGAGACTATTAGAGATGAGAATAGCACAAACAATGGAAGAGGTTTCACGAGCGATTTAACTTCAATTTTTAAACAAGTGTTTAATCGTGTGCCTATATAGATATAATTGCTTTTACAATATAGAGATATTTACAAATATCAACACCTATTCAGGTGAACAGCAACTTGCTAAAGTTTCAAATTATAACACAGGAAATAATTACTATCTGATCGTAATATAGCCTTCAAAGCTTTCTGATTGATTAGTTTATGATTTGTAGTCTTGTTCCGGGATGTTCTAATGTGCCCAAGACCCATTGACTCGGTGACCCTAGCGACACCGGTGACACCCCCACCGGACGCGGTGACATATAAATCAGCGGGACTAATCGCCAGTTCACTCGCAGCATATTGATGCACTCTCATAGTTAATGCAGATAAACGCTACTGCACTGGTCTGCTACTAGCTGGCTATTATCTGACTCTGAAACGAGCGGAAAATTTAAGATAGCATGGAGAAGTACAGAAGAACCGTTGCGTTTTCTGGCTTGAACGATTTACCCAGACTTCTGATTTTAAGAGGAAACTATACAATTATATTATACAGAACTTCATACTACCCACCTAATCTGTTAGCAATTACCACGATCGTCGTTAGAACGAGTCTTATTTAACCTATACTAGGGATTCGAACCCGTAATCTTCCGATTCTAAGTAATATGCATAAACCACTATGCCGTTGAGGTCATCTGCGCAATAATCGCAAATACACGGTTGTTATTCGATTACCTAAAGTCAGAAGACAAAGTTACTCACCATTCTAATCAGGTCAGTCCACATACGATAGACATATATATGTATGCATGGTTATAAATACACCAACTAAAATAACCACATGTTTTTATAATATTGAAACATTTTCCTCAAGAACTTTTTGGAATCGATGAAATTAAATGCCATTAATTGAGTTTGCGGTAATAACGGTTACAAACAGGAAATGAACAGTCAAATAAAACCAGGGAACGCATCCACAAAAGGTATCTGTTGAGATACTGATTTATTGGTGGCGACTCTGACAGCTCATATTTTTGAATCGAAAATTATTGTGGAGTAGGATATGTATAGTAATTAAATATAAATATTAATATATTTTTTTGTTATTAATTTTGTCAAATCCTTTCGAACAAAATTAGCATATTTTTTTCAAGTCAACTCGTATTAAGTAAAAATAATTTATATATCAGTAATTGGATAGCAAATGTTCCACATTTAGTATCAAAAACTAAACTGTGTTCAACATATATAACTTATTTCATACTTATATAATGTGAAAAATATTGAATGCAATATATTTTTTATATTATTTTTAATTCGTCGGTCACAGACAAAGAAACATAAAACGAGATATTCGGCAAAAAACTGTTAACTTATTTGTTTGACCCAGCTGGGGTTCTAAACGAAAACAAACAAAAAAACAAAGAATTCCCTTTTGAAATTAAAATTATACCATTCCGAAGCGGACAGGTTTCATTCAGAGCTTCCTAAATTCGCAAACCTTTGGTTTTTTTATGCATTTTTTATTTTAAAAACTTTAAAGAGATTTAAAAATTCCGTAGTTGTTACTGCACGTTAAAATCATTAAAATGCTGAGAAAGTTTTGTTTGTTTATTTGTTTTTTTTTTTTAGTTATTTGTGCATTGCAAGTTTACAAAACAATCAATAATAACTTATATACTATTACATGTAACTAATATACTATTGGTTACTTTACATATGGCTAATGATAACTTAACGAATGGATTTTTTTCGTGCTTAACTTAATGTGGTTTGTACAATGTACTTGTATTTTATAATTTTTTTTATTTCTGTAATTTTGATTGGGACCGGCAGAGCATTATAACATTTCATCCCTTTATCAAATAAACTGTTTTGCGTATTACATGTTATTGTACTAGTAAAAAGACAAATAAGAAGAAAAAAATAGGGAGTAAGCACTTATGTGATGTAAACAATTAAAATGTTTTTCACTCCTGAATTCTGACTTATACGAACGGAAAGGAAGATAATAAACAAATTAAATACAGCGATATATTTGTTTGAAACAATCGTTCATAGCAAAAGTAGTAAGGGTGGATACCCATCTGACCGTTGTGATTAATTGTTATCCGGAGAATTGGTTTCAGGATATATTACCTACAAACTTTAGGGCGTTTGTAGTTTAACCGATACCGTTTCTTCATTATAAAATATCATAAGTTTTATAAATAATATCACTTAAACTTCAAAGCACAAGTAAAAGCTTATGTATTTCAATAAACAAATAAGTATAATTTGTCTCGACGACATCTATTTGAGGGATTTAGCCGTTACAAGCCTCTCTCATACTAATAAAGTTGGTTGTTTACAGGTGAAAATATAATAAAAACAGTAATTATTGAATGGAACACTAGTATATATTGATTAACTTGGCGGGTTTGCGATAAGCCGACGTAGCTCAACGGTAGAGCATCTAACCTGACATTAGAAGGGTGCGGGTTCGAGTCCTGCCGGCGACATTTATCTTTGCTCGGAAGGTTTTTTTCAATTTGGATGAGTGTTTTAGATTAATAATTATTGTTTATAAAAATAATAATTGTTACCCTTTGCGCTATGCACAAAAATCTTGTCTTAAGTTTTTAAGAACTTTAGTTTATCAATTAATAAATAAGTATGTTTTTGTCTGAATTTTGTATGGCGGTAAGTAACCTATAAAGGTGCATGTTAGCACTCGTATGTGATTACTATCTCCTGGTAGCGGCCACGAATGTAATTAGTTTTTTAACCTAACCATTTTCTACGATTCATCACTAGGCAATCAATCATCCTCGCATTATCATCAGAACGATTCCGTTCTCCTAAACAGCTTTTTTAAAAAGCTCTATGAATAACAATAGGTAATGCAATAATATAGGCAATCACCATCAGTCATTTCACTACGCGAAATCAATGTGACAGTATGCATTTTTATGCGTTTTATATCTGAACAATGATGTATTGATTCTGCATTCAACAATCGTAACAGTTTGGCCTTTTATCGTTTAACAATGATTGTAATATTTCCCAATAACAAAGCTCCCGTTCGGTTGTTTTTTTAATCCACAATGCCGATGATATTTTTTTGGTTTTTTAAGGGGTCAAATTCAACGCTTTTATTGTTCGGTTCAATATCATAATTGCCTGCGCCTGCTCCCCCAACAAATAACAATAATACAGATATTAGGTTCTGTTATGGGAATATTTTCATAATTCATAAAATAAACAGTATGACCTTTATTTATCGGTGCGACTTACGGTATCGAATAACATGTAAGCGAAATGGAAGCAAATAATTAAAATGAAATTGAATCAGTCGTTCAAATGGCGGGGAAGCTTCTACCAACTCTCAAATAATAATACGTTAACATTTTGTTTTGTAATAATTTTATTTTAAACCGTTGTGACTTGGATAAAATTGCAATGTCTTAATTAGATCGCGTAAAATTTTTTCTTATATTAAAACCCTTTTTATTGACAAAGTATTTGGGTGAACTCCTTTCTTCGACTTATGAATATTTCCGCATTCGGAATGTTACCTCCTCTAATAAATTGAAATCCGTCGTGTTTAATCAATCAAAGCTGTCTAAAGTATAATTCTGTGTTCGCTTTTACAAATGCCGACCATTTATTTCTGGATGTATGTTTCGCATGTAAACCAACAATGGGCTTCCGTAAAAATAATCAAATTTCTTGAAGTTTGTCACATATTCATTTATGTGATTATTCATTATTACACCAAAAAGCTATTCATGTCTTTAACATCGTTTGATGCGAATGTTTTTATCAGTTGTGGATGGTAGGTTATTAATAGATGTAATGCAAATGTCAATATTGGGGTTAAGGAGGGGAGTTCATAGTAGATGCTACAATTTTTATTGTTATGAATGTGTTCATTTTTGATGTGAAAAAAAAATTGTAGATCTTTAGTTATGGTCGTTTGACTGCTTTCTGAACTTAAAAGTAAAAAAGTCATGAAGATATTAATTTGTATGCATGATAGAGTGATGTCTTTCATAGTCGGCCTCCACTAGCAGATTGAATCGTTCCCCGATAATTATCTTTCAACGAATTGGATGGAATTTTTTCTTTTTCAGGTGCCTGTCAATGAAAGCGCCCGACAGGTATGAACTCCCCCCGTCCCTCCCCCGCGGTCAGTTAGCCGGAAGCTTCCGTTGGCTTTCCGGGAGATTTCGTTAGCTTCCCGGGAGCTTTGGCGAGCTTCCCGGGGGCTCTCGTCGGCTCCCGGGAGCTCTCGGGCGCTCCGGTAGCGGGGCTTAGCCTGGGTGCGCTGCTTGCTGCAATCTGCTCCGGAACCAGAACATACTATCTCTTCCGAACAAGCGGCAGGTTTACCTAGGACGGATTACCACGCGCCTTGTCTAGCCTCTACGCGCAGAACTTGCCAGCCACCGGACTACGCGCGTGCGTGCTCCATTGTCAATAATCTCGAGACTTGGTATGATCGAACGGTCTATTCATCCATACTCTACACTCAAGCGGGAAGAGTACTAATTAAAGCTCAGACACCATCACTTATATGCATTTTTCGACATTATTCCTCAACAATTTCAGTTCTTCTTAGAGCTACATGATGAAATAACTAAATGTCGGTAACGATGTTCTCAATTGGCTGCAATTCTGCGCGTAGACGGTTTTAGTGGATTTCTGAGATTTTGACTGTCTCTCTCCGCGTTGATAATCCGTCCACTTTTCTTATCAACAGCTTGTAGTTATGTGTTTAATTCGTGCAATTTTTTGTTATTGTCCAAAATGTCTATGTGTTTATTCAGAATGTTTTCATGTCGATTAAACTAAGTAATTTTGATAACATCAATCAATTAATAATTATGAAATTTCACCAAATTTTGCAAAGCAAGTACCGCAATCCAGGTTACACCCCAAATACTGTTGATAGTTATACTTTTTATTTTCTAGTAAAGTATCTGCATTCTGATATTTATTTTACTTCCCTGCATGATCCGTATACCGTATTTTGACATTGATTATAAAACGTTTTGTAATGCTTGAATGAATGTATGTAAAATGTTTAAGTTGCCTACCTACTAGCTCTAGTATTGGATTTTCTTACGTATGTAGTATCTTAAATGTTTACCGCAGCATTGGAATATTCCACGTCTCGATCAATGTGTTCGGTAAATGTACTTAAATAACGAGAGATAAGAGATAATCGTGTGCATTATTATTATTCACATAAACCGGCTGACAAAACCGTGATTTTGCCTACGCGGAGAGCATTCATGGAGTACGGTGATAATCCCAGCATTGTCCGAAAGTTTGGAATAGCGCAGCGGTAGTAGGTAGACGATAACTAACTGGAATACAGACAATGCAGTATTGGCTGAGGTCTTGGGCAGTTTAAAGGTGAGCGCTCACCGGACCGACCTCCCCATCCCCGCAGCCCAGAGCGAGGGATGGTGCAGCGGGCCCGAGTCAGTCATGCGTGGCGCTAGTTACTGCATAGTTTGTTAGGCGGAGGATTTCACGCCTCTCCAGGCTTGTTAGGGCCTTCTGGCGGAGCTTCCGTGGCTCCCGCTGGGCAGGAATAAGCCTCCAAAGCTCCGATATGTGTAGCCAGGGGTGGGGAAATAACAGCCCGCAGAGACGCTCAAATTGAATATCAATAAGTTGACGAATACCAGACGAAATTAAATTTTGTATTATCTACACATTTTTACGCAAATCGTGAAATTAACAAAAAAATCTCTCACTGATTTTACACTCACGTAAAATCAGTTACTTTCTAGCGTGCCATAATTAGATTTTCAATTTATTTTAAACCAATAAAAAGATTCTGCAACATATCACCATGTAACATGTTCATAAGATTTTAAAAAATATGGCAAGCATGGTATTATATTATTTATTTTTTGGTTTTATATTTGGACACCAACTATCTAGGCACGACATTCATTACATTCTCGCCGCCATAAACTACAAGAATATTATATTGCATTGCCCTTTTTTATAGATTTTTCTAGCATTATTTTGACTAATTACTTTATTAAAATCATTAATGTTCTCTATATGTGATTTTACACAAAAAAATGGCTCTTTAACCCCGAACGTTTTTTCGTCCTACTTTTTGTGAATCAGTTGAGCCCCCCTGCCCTGAAGTGCGATCCTACTCAACCTCTACTCGCTACTGCTATAATAGCCGGCCTACGATGCGAATAACCTTTTACCGTGTTCATTGTCCTCTGCCGAATTGCGTGTAGTTTTGACAAAACATGACGACACGGAATGGTGTTGCCATACTAAATAAAAAATATTTAAAAAAAAAGCTTTTTTATTCGGAGCGTGCTTACAATGACAACCCCAAACACAATGGCAGTGGGACACTTACAATAAGGATCTATTAATGCGATTCAAAACATGTTTTTTTCTTCATAGAAATGTGCGGGTTTGTTAATAGTCATTATTACATTCTCATGCATCTGTTTGTGAACTTCGATGCTTTTTAAATTTGACTAAGGATATCAATGACACCGGCAAACAAACTGGTAAACAACTGTCGCATGTCATGGTACTTGAAAACGTTGCACAAAAAATCGCTGGATACATCTTGGAATTTGGTTCTCGCGCTTAAAAACTGATGTTGTCGATATCCCAGTGGGTAAGTCGATCGATTTCGACTCCCACAGCAGGTATATACCTACCTACCTACCGATTTAGTTATTTTAACCTTTCCGGGAGTATACACGTTACGTAGACTTCCACTTGTGTTTCCTCCATAGAGGAATGGACGTCTTGTTCTATAGACTTACCTATAACATATAATTAATTACTGTAAATATGCAGCGTACTCTCAAGTTTTGCTCAGTGAGAATGTCGGTGGGTACCTACTTTGTTATTATTTTGTACATTGTTTTTTCAAGGTTGTTAAAGGTTTTCATGTCTAATATAACTCTGTTTCTTTTTATTTTTCATGTGTTTACATTTCCAACAGAACTATTCCGGTCATTCGCAATACACGCAACTTTCTTTTGTTTAAACAGTCCACAATTAAGCAGTTAAACGTTACTTATCTTTGAAAAAAAAAACAACAAAAACAGTTATTTAATTTCATCTTAATTAGTGACCACATTAAGAAACATTTCAAGTTTTTATTGCAGAGATCTGAGATCTGGGAGAAACACAGATATCATTAGCCACAATTATCATTGAAGTAATTACTGCTCGTTGTCGATTCGAGTTATTTATGAAGCATGTAATTTCGTTCCTCTAGTTAACGCCTGGCATACAATGGCCTCTAAGTTCAGTGGTTCGTGTGAGAATGCTTTCGACATAAGCCTCAATTATTGTTTTGAATAATACACAGAATGCAATATGCTTCATGTGCAGTTTGTCTGCAGCTGCGGATGCAGCGTCTGAAAAAAAAATAATCCCATCAAAATGATAAAAAAATAATACACCACGCGAACTATGAAATAATCCTTTAAAATAGCGCAACCGTTTATGCACCCTTGAAAACGCAATCACACAACCATTTTTAAATATGGAACTGAGTAATAAAAGCCTTTTTTATTAATAGTTTTATCGCCTTAATGGAAATAAGGCTCACATTCCCATGGAACCATATAGTGGAACCAGAAGACATAGCAAGACTACCCTTGTGTAGGTGCTTCAAATAGAGGGAATGGGTTACTGTCAAGGGAATAAGGCGAAATATCGAAGATGGGGCGTAGGACCATGGGACTATCATATAAGACCGCCCTTGAAGTGATTTTACATAAAAAAACGGGGCTATATATACTAGGTTTTTTTACAGTAGACAGGAGACCCTGAGGGAAATAATTTCCCTCAAGGCCTATGTCATCTTTGGGGATACTGTGTGGAGGGTCTTTTAGAGGATAGGAAGGAGTGAACTTGGGTCTTGAAGAGACCCATGTTGTAGGATGGAGGAAACACAGAAGCCGGCAGATGATTCCACAGCCGAGCTGTTGAACATCAGAACGAGTCGTAGAAGCGACCCGCTCTCATGTGACAAATGTCAACCGTGTGCAAATGTTGGGCAGGCGTTTGGCGTGTTTCCCGACTATGCACCGGCGCCGAAGGGATCAATGACGCTAGTTCCTCAGAGCATCTTCCATTAAAATACCGGTAGAGCAAGGACAGCATTCCCACCTTACGTCTGTGCTCTAAAGATTATTATTAATATTATTATTATCCCCTATCTCACCACAGGCCCTATCATCCTATCGTAGTACACGGGTGTTCACGGGAGGCACGATGACCGTCTTCGAATCAATGAAAAATTAATATTATCTTTAAAAAAATGTTTATTTTATCCGATTTTTTATCGTGACCCAGGCACACTGAAACCATTAAAATAAATAAAAAATGTGTCGAGTTTGTAAAATTGGAAAAAACAAAACAATTCTCAAACGGATACAGATTATAAACACGCTTTTATGATTTGTGTCGGCCATGTAAAAAATCGTGTTTTAACAAATGCAGTATGGTAATGCATGTTGGCTGTAGTTCTGTAGGATATTTTGTTTGTATAATAAATTATACGGTACAAGTTGAGTTGAGTTGAGTTTAGTATGTTGTGTTGTTTGTTATTTGGCCGCTAGGAGCACAGGGGTGGCAAAGCACGGTCCGCGTGCGGTGGGAGGAGGTGTCGGGGGGAAGGACGTTCGAATGGGGGTAAAAAATATCTCCTGGCATCACGTGGGCTGAAACAACTTAGGGTTGAGCGAGTACTTGTAATCGATTTTCATATTTGGAACAGCCGCGCCTCGCATCTGCGAGTCCTTAAGTGCTCACCCGGACAAATATATACCGACATCTATGTTTTACACGTGTAGCCCTAGATTAGGAGGTTGGTACTTGTGATAATTGTCAGAGATCTCTGATGCGGTTGGAAGTTACAAAACCAGGATGTATCTACCCAGTTAAAGGAACCCCCAGTGAAGAGGACCAAGAAAAACATTACAAATTGCCTTATTAGCAAAAAAAATTATTAACTAAATGAAAAAATATGTATTGAAGCTAAATTTAAAAAAAAGTTAAGATTATAGATGTTGTATATGAGTATATCAGTTAATTCTGCAAAACGGATGACTTCCTATCTTTAGAATATAAACATCAACATTTTGTTTTTTTTTGCCTTTAATATTTTCAAAGTTACTACGCCAATGAAAAGGACTGGCTCTTGAGTTTGGAGCAGTAGAAACGTGTTAGTAACAATAACAATAGTTAAACATATTAATAAGTAGTGAATATTATGCACTAGAAGTTAGGAAACATTAATAGATATTAATTTGATTAGATTTTATATTTTTTATTGGGAAGACTATTAAAATGTTTATCCCTTTGTAAATATAACGTATTTTTAAAAATTTATTACTGTAATATATTTATTTAATTTTTAAAATATAGAAATAGAACCCTTTTTCAAATGGAGACGCTCCGAAGTATAAGCATAATTAATCCTTTCGATAATGTTGCAGTCAAACGTTTACCTTAAGTACATTTGTATATGGTTTATCTTTTACGCAGTGAGAACGGGTCGCTTTCTCGACCGTGGATTTTATTGTTCAAATATTTATATACTATAACAAGCGTAGTTTAAACTGTATTTTACATTTTAATCAATTTATTTGAATTCATGGTTGTACTTATCTCTACATAAATTAACTCTGTCATACATACACTGTCGCAAAGGTATGTACAAATATTATTTGAATTAGAATAATGGGGTTATTAAGGATGTAACTACTGCTGGCTGTGATTTTTTCTCAATAAGCAACTATTTACAAATATGTTCGTCACATATTCGCGTGATTCTATAAATAAATATTGCACGGTTTCATGTGGCGTTATGGAATACCTGCATGGTTATGACTGAAAGAAAAATGACAGTGTAATGTTTGTAATATTTCTCATACCGCAGTACGGCTGGAAAATGATAATAAAGTTTTTAAAATTCCAAAGCAAAGTTTTTTTCGTTATTGCACCTAAAATGATGTGTTTAAAATCAAAATTTATTCTTTCTAAGAATCATCCTAAAGATCTGTTTGTATTGATAACGTAACAAGAGTCGAGTCGAACGTGAAAATATTTCAAACTTGTTATTGGACTTCGGGAAAGAAAATTCCGTTGGATATTAAAAATAAATCATGTTTAATAAAATAAAAAGAATTTTCGAATAACTGAAAAACTTTTTCAAATATTCATATTCAATGATCGTATACAGGAAAAGAGCTATTTCTTAGTGATGTTCAGCAAGGACATCACTGTCGGTTGTATATATATATATATACGAGTATGCATCAATACACACCATCCTTAGTTTGTGCTCTTCGCCTCTATCTCTCTATCTCTCTATCTAGGGATCTCCAGTATTTTTTATTTATTTATTATTTTTATTAATGAATATTCACATTCTAACTGAAATAACGTTTTTTTTTCTTGGTTAAAATAATTATCAAGGTTTGAATGTTTCAAAACCCATCAAAACGCTCGAAATTGCTTGGAAAGCGTGACGTCATACGTGTATAGTTTTGTCGTTTAACAGAAAGGCCGCTCCCATACGAGTCGGTATGAAATCAGCAGTAGAATTTTCGACCCTTTACTGTCACGAATCTTTTCATGCGTTTCTGGATCTAACATAATACCACTGTTTCCAGAATACTCGTATCTTAACGATCCAGTAGCCATTTTTTGTTCCAAGTAAGTGAGATTATTTACGATAAGCTAAAGACAAACAACAAAAAGTTGCTTCCACTTTAATGTTTGACTTACACCGTCAAGGGGGGGCACTCATTAATACACAGTTTGCTATTTTGCTAACGCAAGAAATACTACGAGTGATTAATCTATAAATTCTTCACTGGTAGTTAAGAAAATGTGCAAGGTTTCCAATGACAAATTTCTTAGACTGTTTGCTTTTAAGTTCTATGTGTAATGAAAATTTGGAATTTTAGGTAAAACGCTCGAAAACGCTTGATTCTCACTATCCTTGCTATTGCCCTTACCCTTTTTCATCTGTCTTTCATTCTTCCTGAATCTCTCGTTGAATTACGGTCATACATGGTTTTAACTTACATACACCTCAGCGATTTCATTTCTATAGCATTGTATCCTTCCTCACTGCCTTGCATCAGTGTTGGTAAATATTATTTAACAATATATTTTCGGATGTGATGTGAGTACGTAACATTCTAATAGTAAAATTCAAAAATACAATATTTTATTTTCCTTATAACGAATTTACGTCGCCGTTCTTCCAATAGTTGGTTGTGTAATGGTCAGCATATTTGCCTTCCAAGCAGTTGATCGGAGTTCGATTCGTGACGATGGCAATACGTATATTAAAATAAAATATCTACCTATAATTTTTTTGGGTCTGCTCTAGTACAATATAATTTCCTTCGTAAGTACGTCCGTCCCTGAAATTTTAAAGATGTGTTGAGGAAATTATCAAATGAAATTATATTCGGTAAAAGCGATTAAATAGGTACCTACCTATTATACATTTTACACATAGCTTATTTTTGAGCGCCATTTTTAAAAGTGGAACTATGCTAGTCACTTTGCATCCGGTGATTTTTCACGGGTAAACTATCGGTCAATATTATATTTTATTGGAATTTTTGTCATGTTTGTAATGCATTATTATTTATCTCCTTTTCGTTATTCACGCTAGGATTAGGATTTTCATTTGATGGTAAAATAAAGATATGATATTGGATAAGTAATAAGTTGATATGCAGGATAACTAATGGCCATGTTTGATCGATTATTGCGCAATGTGTTGATCATTTGGCTGTGGAATAACGCCCGTGTTATATGTTTTGCTGCCCGCTGTTTGCATATCTCTCGTAAAGGTTAATGTAGCTCTTAATGGAAAACTGCGTGATTTCGATTAAATACTCTCTACTCGGAATACGCGTATTGATAATGTGACGTCAATAATCATTACATGTACATATATCCACATACTTATTAACACAAACATACGTACCATACTATCACAAACAATTGAAAGCTCGCAATATCTCTCACGTTAGCTATACGAACGATTTGCTCAGAACGACAATTTTAACATTTTTTTTATGGATTTAAGTGTAGATTTTAAAATGTACGGAATGAAATTTATAATTTCGATTTCGTTGTGGGTAGGTTAATACACTTAATTTGTAGTAATTTTTATTATTCCGTTTCACCGCAGGGATGAATGGGCAGAGATCATGAACCGCAATACATTTTTGTATTGACACACATTTCTTGCTTCATTCATAATCAAAGACTCCTGTCATATGTTCCTCCGGGTGTCTCCGGCTGCCTTTACTACTTACTTTCGCGTCATATCGTCGCCCACAGTACAAACATGTTTTTGCTGGATTCTTGTACATTTTATTACATGTTTCGTTAATAATGTAAAAAAAACATTAAACAAAACCGTAGAACCGTTTTTTGGCACTTTTTAGAAATTTGCTAAATATGAGATATGCATGTTTGTGTTGTGGCGACGATATTATGTTATTTTTTTCTTCATCAAATGATGTAATATAACTTTGTGAAGTCATATTTATTAAATTAATAAAAATATTAAACCAGTCTATTTAATAGTAGATATTTACACATTGAATACAGTGGATTTAAACAAAGCAATCATTATTAATTTAATATTATGTTCGCCTTACATTTCTTTATATTTTCTTCCGCTCTAGATGTTCAATCATCTAAGATTCTTAATCTTATCCATTACGTTAAAAGTGTAATACAGTCAAATATGGTTTCATTTTAAATCCACGGAGTAACAAAATCGATTCTTCATTTGTTTATATAAGTGCAGTTCATAATTGACTCCCATTCCAATCGAATCTCGTGCAAGACAAATTGTCACGATAACGAATTTATTTCTGCCACGAGTGGTTGCTCAGTGTTCACTTGCGAGTAACCGACTAGTGATAAATTACACGGTCAGAGTTATATGACTACGGCAGCACGTGGAATGATACATTCTTATTTTATTTAAATTAGACCCACGCTGCCGGTCTCCAATTAGTTCCACCATTTGTTACACCGGGAGTTTTGCGCCCTATAGTTCTAAACACACTTAACTTAATTCAATACTGAGTCAAATAAACTTAATAAAAAGGAAGGATTCAAAACTAGCTCTGAAATTCGATACATAGTAGATGGTTTAGCATTTTGATGAAGTGTTTCTACTTTGCATGACTTTCCTCCCGATTAAGCTTTGTTTGTTGATGTGCTTTAAGTTCGTAGTCAATATATCGGTGTTTGGATTCGCACCCCTAAAAATATTCGCGCTGGCTACGCTCGATTGGCGTCAGGTAGCGCCACTGTGGCGGAGCCACCGATTTTGGCGCGCTTTGATCAAAAAGGCGCCAAAACTATCTCGCGACGTGAATTCTATTTTTGAGCTTTCGTTTGAAGCGCCTCCGGGAAGTCGCGTTAAATTTTTATCGCTGGAAACGGGACAACACCTTCCACGGACATACTGAATAAGGCTCCTTTTCCCATAAACGCACAGTTTATTGCTACCAGAAACAAAAAGGGTAATATTACCCAGCTAGGTATGAATAATATCTAATAGCTCAGCAACTATTGGACAGCCAGTCGGACGTGAAACTTTCCACTTTGAAGTGGAGCAGTTTTACGTTATTGCTCAAATGCTTATTTACATTATATTAAACGCCATTGATTTGATTATTGAACTACAAGCGGGCTTAATTTGATCAGCGGCATTAAGTATGATCCAATAACTAATTACCCAATAAAAAAATATCGAACACCTACAAAATCGAATCACCTGCTCACGCGATGAGCCGAGTCCAGTGATTACGATATGCTTTATCCAGTGAGCCTTTTTATTTTTAGACACAAAATGAGGTACTAGTTTGTTTTATGATATACCGCACAATAGTCTTGGCCGAACTCCCATCTCCTATTATTTGGAAAATTCTGGAGCATTATTAAAGTCATGGTGGAGTAGGGGGGGAAGGGGAGGGTTGGCAAGAACATGGCTATTCAGATCTAGTCATAAGTGTAGCTTAATCCATCTCAAGCAACGTGTTGATTCTAAATGGTGTCTCCTACCAGAATGATGAAAAGAGCACCCTTATCTGTAAAAACCGAGATTTTCCCATTACTAGCGGTCTAAATAAAAATGTTTCTGCTTTAAAAAGGGTCTTAACTACGTATTATCGTAATTTTTAATTATTTTAATATTTACTTATTTTTGTTGTGTAAATTAATTTGGAAAATCAATTTTTTTAACTTATTATAATCATTTTTTTTTATTTAACGTAAGCGGGTGGAGATAAGTATGTCGTATCATTGTGGCCTAACCATAGCTTTACAATAGCTGTGAATGCCGAAACAGCAGTAAAAAAAAAACTAATATAATTGCAGACAAAATTATGAAAATTATTAAATTTAACCAAACTACGTACGTAATAACAAGCTTTTGCTAACAGTGTCTTCGTCTAAAAAGGAAGATTAAATAATGTGCTAAGAATGATTCATAAGAATTCTTTTTAAATTGTTTAAAAAAATCATATTGTGATTTTTTTCATTATTTTATTGTATAATATTAATGACATACATTTGTTATTTGCACCCGCTAAGCAAGTAGCTTGTCAGAAGGAGTTTAGTTCAACAATATTGTATTATATAACAATAAAAAATAAAATAATCATGCAAATAGTGTCGCAATAACGGAACAATATTGTTACAAGCATCTTGTGATTAACATACACAACAACAAAGAATTTGTAAAATATGAAAAACGGCATAACTGTTTTAATTACATTGTCGTGTGTTGTTAAGATGGTAGTTGCCAAATAAACTTCATTTGCAAGTTCATTCTGTCTCATTTCCCTCCATTTCTACCTTCGATTGCTTAATTGGCGTCAACACTCTTGTATTAAGTCATTGAATTCCCTCGAAGCATTTGAATGCGAGCAATATCCTTCTATTCCCTGAAATTATCATTAAATCCGTTTGTTGGGTGATGTACACATAATAGTCACGCACCGGTTGTTGTTTGGGGGGAGGAATAGAAGGAATGAGAATGGGGTGGAGGCGGGGATGTAGAGAGGATAGAATGGGAGAGGGAGTGTTGCAGAATGAATCCGATTCCGGGGAGATTCAGCACCAGCAACAAGTGGTGAACCCTCGCACTTCGGTGGGATGACTAGGCCTAGCAAAGAAAACAAAAATGTGTATTTGCACGATTCACAATTCGAAGGAAATTTAATATTTTGGTAGCTAAACCGACACTGTTTTATGCACAGAATATGGTGCAAAATAGGTTAAACTAAACTTTTCACAATCATAAATTTATATAAATCATGCAAGCCATGTCGAAGTTAATGAACTAAAGAACAGGTGATGGCTAAACTTGTTCTAGCACACACATATTCACAAAATAGTAGTGCACAAATTTTCTTGGTTGATTTTTCATCTTCGGCTAATACAAATTACTCTGTCAAAAATAAGAAGAAACATTTTTTTTTCCAAATGTTCAATAAGATTTGAATAATATATATACATCTTTTTTTTTTAATTTAAAGGAAATAAATTCATTACTTTTATTATTAATCTCTTTTTTATTTTTAAAGTATTTTATTTTAAAGTATTTAAAGTATTTTATTTTTTATTGTTGTTCCTTATATATGAACTTTCTTTATATTAAAAAATAAATAAAATGGAGTTCAACGAATTAAACACAATAACAATCAATAACAAAAAAACTTGTTTGCTTTGAAACTTGGGTAAAACCGGGTAGTAATTAATAACTACGATTGTTTTCATTAAAAAATAGGTAGCTACAGTGAAATTCACATAGATATAAAAGAACCATTCAAATAAAAGATTTGTTTGGTCCAGTCGACGTACATGAATACAAAGCTACGGTTGAGCGCCACTACTTGCACCGCCCTAACTCCACACCCCCTCTGGGAGATCAGTAACTGCCTCTGTACTTCTGTCTGCTATGCTTCCCTGGTAGCTGGTCTCAGGGCTCGCCAAAAGGAAAGATAAATATAAAAAAAAAGTATGTGTCCTAAATGATCTTTGTTTTCTATCACAGGGGGTATTTTCACATTGCACTCCTAAAAACAACACAATAGAGAATTAAACTACGTTTTCACCTTTCCATGTCTTCATCCAATATAATTTTCAAAGATATATTTCAGGATCTTATGAACTTTTCAGTTTGAAAGTCATTCATTCGTCAAAACAGTGTACTTAAATCACTATAAAACTGCTGAAGGACCTAATCCCCATTTTCACGAATTTTTTTTTCACACAGGATGCTAGAATTTTAAATCTGAACATAACAGTTTTCATGTACATATTCATAAACGGTATTATTTTTTTTGATGTGTAGTAATTGATTTACCAGTTGTTTGCGAGCCCTGATGGCTCGCGCTGCTCACCGCATTTATCTTTGAAATTCTCCGAGTCGAGGTAGACGAGTACGAAGTTACCAAGTACCAATGTAGGTGAACCGCACCATTATCTGCTTTACCTCGGATTGATGTGAGGAACAGCACTTGATGCAGGCAACAGGCACTTGACGAGATAGCTGTCGCCGTCATTATTCGGTTAGTAAGCACAGTCTTTCGTATTGCGCGGTGGAATGTTTTGATAGTTCTGATGTTTCCTAATTTGAATTTGTTTCATAAATAATTTGATTATTTCCAACGGTTTATCCAGAAATTATCGAATGATTGAGCCAACTGTGTAATTTGAGCAGTAATTTAAATCAACTTTATAAAGGATCTACCAATTTTCCAATAATAATGACTAAATGCTCACAATATTGCCAATAATAATTTCAAAACTGCAATGATTTAACATAATAATAATTTGATTGAGCTATTATAAAAATATTTGTCAAATGGAACCGTTTACGAAAAACCACCCCTCAGTGTTGCAGTTTTGGTGTCCAAATAAAAATCGGCGGAAACGTAAAATTTTCCGCATCCGGGAAAACCCTGTTTTTGCGTTCTTCCCCAGTCGAGGGTAATTTTCCTTGTCGAATTGCGCTTTTTATGTAACGTCGCGTACGAGGGGGGATAAAGCTAAATGCTTAAAAGGGAAGCTTTCATTGCCGACAAAACAACATGCGATTGATACAAGGACATTCAAACAATTAATAGATAGGAGTCTGAGAGGAAACGTTAGTACTACTTTATAGCTTGGCATGTATACATATTGATTGGTGCTTGCATTGCATGTAAATGAAGATTAAATTCTGTATTCACATTGAATGTCATTTTAAAAATCAGAAAACAATGAAGAATGACTTATAAAAGTTAATGGGAAAAGACAATGGTATGGAGCGTCCAAATTGAAGATATGAAAATATAAAGCATTTTTCACAGGCGATGCCCCTGGGATTAGAACCCTACAGAGCTGGGGGAAGTTGCCAAGCTTCATTGAATTACCGTAGTCAATAGACAAAGAAACGGGAAAAAAACGAGCGAATCTAAACACCGGGAAAATGGAAAAATTATTGCGAGTTATTGACTCTGTCGGATGTTTTATTATTACCATTATAATTTGTCTTGTGCGGAAGGGAATAAAGAGAAACGGAGGAAAGAAATAGAACAGGCACCTCGCAGACAATGACTAATGTTATTCCGAAATTGATAGGCCCGATGAAGTCTCGGGACGGGGTGGGAGTGGGGAGTGAATCGGAGGGGATGTTGTATTTGCTCCCCAGACGCTTGATATTACTTTGTGTAATTGGATTAAGAACCACTCCCGTTTGCCTAATGCTCCGGCTACGGCTACGGCTCCTTCGACTGTTTGTTTAACAATATTAGATACGTCGCACCCATATTATCAATAAATGTTGTTTAAATCGGGAAGAGAACAAAATTATAAATAACCAAAAAGGTTTGTCGAATAGATATTAATTTCTCATTCATTTGTTTTTCTCTTCGAGTAGGTAGGCCTGTTGGAGGCAAAGATATAAAAAAGCAGTTCCTAACGCATAATTTTTTTTTTTTTAATTAAGTTAAAAATCTGGAAAATGTTTCGAGCTTTTAGGATCTGGAAAGCGGGGGATGATTCCCCTTTCATCCCTGTTAGTTATTTAATTCGGCGAGATAAAATCTCCGCGATTGAGATTTTTCTTTTGCTTCGGTACAAATGGCGAGTCATACATACCACTGAGCCCTATTCAGACTAGAGATAGCTGGCATTTAAAACAGAGGGCGTGAATTCCGACGAAATTAGTACTGGGGTGAGGCAAAAAAATTTAATGAACAGGAAAAATACTTCCTTTTACTTCGCACTGGATAATTCGGTGTTCGTATTTATCTGCGTCAAACTCTCCATTACTGACTAAAAGAAAAGTTTCAGGTTTTTAATTTGATGATATAATTTTCGGAGAGGGGGTATTTAATTTGCCGGAGTATTTCTTCAACAACACTGGGGCGCTGGAATAAGTAGAAAAACGTTTTCTTTTAGACTAAACAAAATAAGCAATTTTAACAACTCCGACGACATTTTTTAAGTCGTAAAAATTTGTGACATTGTGTTATCAAGTATTTCATTTGAAAGTGCAAGACATTAAGCTCTCGAGCGTGCATATTACATGAGCTCGGCGGTTAAACAGGAATATACCAAGGCCAGGACCACTCAGAGACTCACAGATCCCAGATGTGGCGCAAGATTACGGAGATTATTATTGTTGGGGTGCGCGACGAGGGCACTAAACCATTTTCCCCGCGACTTATTCACAATTTTAATATTTGATGGCGAAAAAAGCTCTCACAGACAAGCGCGATACGTACCGCGGTCCCAACTTGTCACACATAACTCACGTTTCTCCGCGAAGTTGGATGGATTTTGTTCCGGAATTGCGCCGCTGAGTGATACTGTGAATTATAAATCTTGTTTTACAGCCGGGATATAAAATGCTGAATTTGAGACTCGGGGGTAGCATCTGCCAAATGGATTCAGGCAATGCTGGGAGCGAGGCGTGGCCCACTTAGCACCCGAAATAATATCAATAACTATAAAGTCTCCTGGCTTTATCTTCCGTGTTGTCTCGTCATTTACACCGGAATATTCAGCCGATTCGAGGAACGACTTTGGCAACTTTGGCACATGTGTTTTCGGTACTGCAGGAGATAACAATCACCTCGAAGACAGGATATTACAACCGGTGACTCACTTTGATGTTAGCAAGAGTGAGTCTGATATAATAAAAGTTACGATGATGTTTTCAATACCAAAAAACAAAAACTTAATATTAACTGCTAAATCCATTTTCGCGATTCTCTAGTTTGGTGCCCACTAAACTACACTTGAAAATGTATTTTTTTATTGCTAATAACAACGCCTGTGCAGATGTTCCTAGTAAATAATGACCGGGCGATGATAGTGCACTTACAATTCTATTACGTGAGTAATTTTTCACTCAGACTATTTTCCGGTAGACACATTAACATACCACTGTGCAGTTTCGTTATTGTTTGTAATTCGGACAGAATTGCTTATTAATAAGATATTAAACGCATTGTTAATGATATCCGATCCAATAGACTGCTTTTTGTTAATTATAAAACCACACAACAAATTTCTTATTTTGATATTACTTTTAAAGTAATGTTTTGTATTTTAACAAACAATCGGTTTTAGTTAAAGTTTTGTCTAACGAGCTTATTTTTAAACTTTTTTTCTTCACCTTATAGGTGCCTATTATTTCTTAGGTCCTTTGTATGATGGACTTAAGTCAAAACATCATTAATTTAATTGAGAAAAAAACTTTTTTTTATAGTAGTAAGTTTTATTCTGTTTTTAATGCTGTAAAAAATTACAAAAAAAAATTACTTATACCCTTCATAAAAAGGCCAAAATAAATTTGAAAGTGCTCAGTCTCGATATTGTGATGTTGCCTATTAAATTTGATGAACATTGCAAAGGCGTTACAGCTGTTTAAAGACATTGATAAATAAATAGAGCCGTTAAATCGACGGCATCTGAAATTAACATGCAGTTTTTAAATAATGGTATTGGACTACCTTAAAAGTATGGCATTTTATTAATAATGTAAATGATTAGGGTCGCCCGGGGAAGGCAGATGTACGGACAAATTAATAAACTCAACATGATAATCGATCGATATTACCAACACACGATGCTACGTCTTTTATGAGAACGAACACGGGCACAAAGTAAAAAAGGATCAAATAATTTTTCGATCTATATAACACGTAGTTTCCAAAAAGCATACCTTTTAAAAAATATTTGCATACAAATTTAATAGCAAAATGTTCGTAATAAATAACCGCCGATAGGAAATCAGTCATTTAAAAATAAATACAGCGCCACATTTCAAAGCCATTACTCTTCAATTTATTACCTACCTTAATGAAAACAAGTAGTTTTTTAATCGTTCCAGCAATATTAATTCTAAATAAATAATACTATGGAAACATGTCAAAGTAATGACTAATAACTATCAACACCATTACGGATTTTCTCCGCAGGGGTAGGTAGAGTGGATAAACTCTCACACAATGGCGTGTTTTCACAAACTCGGAATACCGTTATAAATATGTAAAAGATTTAAACTTTATTTTTCTGATTATGATTGTCCTACTAAAGATGTGTAATTATGATTCTTAATTATTGATTAAAAAAAACGATCTACCGCACATCCTGAATAGTAATCATAAATGGATTATTTCTATAGCGCCGTTTTCGTGAGAAAATCACTTCAAGGGCGCTTTACAAGATAATTTATCTTACCTATAACTTATCACCTAATAAATGACATCTAAGATTTATTACTAATGGCTTACAGTTAAAATTTATAACTAGTTATCTAGAAACTAACTAATTCAAACATGTAATTAGAGACTTCCGTATAAGACTTATAACAAGTGACGAACGTATTTATATCATGTCGATAATGTCACTGGCTGGTAAGACGGCTGTCACCGACGTCAGTCGGCGTGACGTCAACAACGTCATTGACAAAAATGAACATGTCGTTTCGGCGGCAAATCAAAAATGGCAGATTTTCAAACGTTATAGAAAAAATATTCGTAAACACAAAAATAATATAAAATTTCCGTTGTTACTGCAATTTTTTTCTTAATTTTTTTCGACATAAAAAAAATAGTGAAAACTCCCCATTCTGTCAAGGTCCTAGCTTCATCCACATTCATAAATCGATCCTTGCATGATCTTTTGTCATATCGACTCTACAATGAGCCTACATTGTTGACATGATCATTAACTTCCTGGGTCGTCCCCTACTTGTTCTTCAATTCGTATAAACAAATCAATGAATTCGTGATTTCATGGAAGTTACGTTATTCTGTCTAGATCTGAAAAATACAGGACACATTACTTTCTTTGTAACGTCTTATGACTGATGCAAAAAAAATATAAGTATTATTTCTTTGCGATAATTTACAATTCATAAATATTCAAATTCCACGAACACAACATTGTATTTTATTACAAAGTTAATATAAATTTTATTGGCCCATATAATGCGAGCCTCCTGCATTTTATTGTATCCTCATAACCCATTGACCGCGGTAGTATTATAACAATAAAAAATATAATAAATATCACACCTGTTCATCGAACTGTTGTATGATATATCTCTAACTGGATCCCTACCACGTGTGATTCTCCCATCGACCCTCATTACATGAACACCAATTATTAAAAATCGAAGATAACCTTACGCAGTGTGGTGAATCGGAATTCTATGATTGCCTTGTAAAGTTAACCCGTTAGGACACGATGTAAATTATTTTAATTTTTATATAATACCTAATACCCAGCTTCTCCAGCCTTTCAACACTTTAAAAACGCTTCATTTCATCAATGAACAATATGGTATCTTGTCCTATTTATAACACAATATTTTTAAAAGATTCTTAGGTCATCATTGACATGCTTGTGCGAGCTGAAAGTATCTGCGTTGGCCGATAAATTCTGAACGGTAAAAGCTGTGCAATTTTCAAGATGCGATAGCTCACGTATCGATTGTTTTTGCTGGTTTAATTCGTAGTTACGATGACCCCAATAAAAAAAGAAACAAATCTTAAGGCTGGATTATTTATTGAAACCAAAGCTTTTAAACATGTACGGGATAAATTTGAATAATATTAAAAAAATTGAATTTTATGTAAGACACAGACAATGAAAATTAGCAATTTCTTTCGAAGTCTTTTTTAAAAATTAATCAATTGAATTTTAAAAAAAAGGTATATAACCGTCAGGGTTACGATAAATAAATAAATAATAACTTCTTTAATTAATGTGTAAATAATTTTAAAAAAATACTATGTGTCCTTCGAAGTACCTACACTTTATATCCTGATGAAGAAACCACTGGTTTTGAAACATACTGAAATGTATTTATTATATAGTGGTGTAAACAAAATATTTTTTTAATTATTTAATATAAACAATCAATTATTATTTAGTATGTCTAAATACATAACTCATTAAGCATTCTCAAAAAAAATAATGTATTTATATATATCGGTGATTGAAGGGTTAAGGCTCTGATGACGACTGCCCCCGAAACGCTCTACTAATGAATAAATAACCCAACCCATCCATGGGAACGCTCAGGTGGCCGAGCGCAGTCAAGTTGGGTTATTAAACGGCGAGTGGTACTCCGAGGGTTATGTTTATTGAAATCCATCTAATGGATGCGTATTATTTGATATCGACAGGTGATGCGCCGGAGCTTGGCGCCTAAAGGGTTAAAATTGACCAAAGAGGCGTTTAATGAAAGGCGATTGAAATATTTTTCGAAAATTTTGATGTACTTAAATACTTTTTGTAGAGTTTTCGGAGTGCTTGTTTTCCGGCATGGTTCAATTAATTAATGTATAATATTTACAAAAACCTATTAATTGTGCATTTGATCCCGTAATAAATTTGTAGCAAACTGAAAGGTTTCGGCAAGAGTTTACTTTCCGTTTTAATAACCAATTCAATAGTTATTATTGGAATAAGTTTGGAGACAAGAAACTGACATTGAAAATTTATACATTGCGAAAAGAGTGTTCAAAATAGGTAAGGTTGGTTTCGTTTTGATTAAATCGTGATTCGTAATTATTATAATTAACACCTGTTTACATAGATAACTTGCTTGGCAATGGCGGTATTTCTTAATTTACTATTGCAATATCTTTACTAACTCAATCCCTGGAAAGAAACACCACATGAAACAAAGAGTTCCAAAATTAGAACCTTCTTTTTGTGTCATATATTGATTATATTATATTATAATGTATCTAGTAAAGAAGAAGAGTGAATGCATACATATACTGATTATTGTTTTAAATCGGAGTATGAATCGACAACTGATTACGTGCATCCAAATTGTTTTAATATTGGTTTTCATTGAAGTGCTGGCGGTATTATTGCTTTTATTTCAAGTGCTTTCGGATTAGTATATTCTCATTGCATTAAACGGTAAACTGTGGCATGGGAAAATGTTATTTCGAACATTTGGCTTATTGCGTAGTCGCGGAATAACCGATTATTGCGATTTCATTAAACTGTAACAAGCTTCGTTGGAGTTCCATTTACAGTTCCTGAACTGCGATGGATCTGGTAACAAATAGCAATAACAGGTATCTGGTTAATTACACCAGTTATTGATGTTTTTCCAATAAAAGTTGTTACGATCGGAGGAGGTAATCGACGATCATGATTAGACTGCGATTATTTCAATATAATGTCGCCAATTTTGTTACGTTACGTCTCGAGTGTTTCGTGAAATGATAACAGTTATATTTATGTGAGTAGTTGCAGGTTATTACATTTTTGCATGATTTTATACAACTAGTTATCAATCTACCGTTGCCTAGCGAAGGTAAGCAGAGATATTTGTATACCATACACAGCTGTCCTCTGAGCTTCTTATTTTTACTTTCCTACTATTCCTAACTAGATAAACGTTGATGTTCTGTACGCAAAGTAATCTTTCTGAAAATCTACGGCTATCTTTGAAAGAAACCCTTTCCATTCATATTCTTATTATTCATTCTTATTCTTATCCAGAAACATCAATAATGAAAACTATAACGACATTTAGCAACATTTTTTTCTGGATAATTGATGATATAACTTAAAAAAAAACTTTTAACCTTACTGCTTTTGAGAAATCGAAGGCTATTTATTTCCGAGTTTTATCATTTGTTTTACTTTGTATTTTTTTTTAAAGTGAATTCTTTCATATAGTCACAACTGGTCACAACAATGAATTATTTCATACGAAAATAATTAGTTACCTAATCAAAAAAATATATGAATAATTCATCAGTGCAACACTTATTCGTGTCAGAACAGATAAAAACGTTTTCCTTTGTTCCGATGTTTAATATTTCGTTGGTTATTCTTTTTTGGATTCCAAATAATTCAAAACGATCTGATGGTGCCTTGTTTGAGTCATTCAACAACACCTTTCTAATAAGGGTCATTCCAAGATCGATCAGATAACGGGCGAAATAAATGCGAGGTCCCAAAAAAAGTGAAAAATATCTTAGCTCTGCTTTGTTTTGTATGAATGGTGGACGATTCCACTCCGATGGAGATGATGGATTACTTTCAACACCTTTTCAGTCGAGTTAAAAGGCGAGGTAAGTCAAGGCTCGTTTCATGAAACATGTGACGTCTCTGACGCTTTGTTTTATTGTAGCTTTATTTTGGGGTATAAACACCTTGTCAGAAAAAAATCTACAAATTAAAAATCCGACCAAATAAATATTGATATTTGAAGACTGAACTTATCATAACTTCACTGAGCGTCTTTACTAATACAATATTATAGATAGCTTATTTTTTATATAGTTTGTATTTTATTAAAAACGAGATATACAAAAAAAATCTTTCTCGTATCAAAGTGACAAGGAACAAATTTTCTTAATCTGAGACGAGAACAATAGTAACCTACTTACAAGTCTTAAATCATTTGCGTTTTCAAGCAGGGGTTTGGGCTTCTTCATAATCATATATACTCCATTATTCAGATGTAGGTAGTCATATCATGTCAAAAGGGAAAAGAAATCTCGTTTATCTGCGGGCGTAGTAACATTCAATACACCCCTATGAAAGTATAAAAAATAAAGCTACCCCAAGGAAGAAACTCATTTCACCCACTCATGTAATCGTATCGAATAACTTGGGCATATTAGTGATGCTTCCATACTTTTTAAGGTTTTTATTCAAAGACATCCTTTGACAGCTAATCCATTGTCAACCAGACGTACAGTATCCATTTCTTTCGAAAGGTTTCAGAGAGGCTCTTCGAGCACGAACGACAATTTATAACTTTTAAAATTATGAACAATCTTTATAACATCTTCGAATGATACAATTTTTTAATAATATAAATATTACGACACGCACTCAATCAAATATATTTACTTACAATGTAATATTTCCGTTTGGGTATTGTAACTCTCGCGTATACCAATCCGTTATGCAGTGTGGTATTTTACGTAAAAATTCGACTTTACAAGGATGTGTGGATGTCTGGGCATGGACAAACGTATTTTTTAATAAAAGAATACTACACCATGCTCCCTCTGGCAATTTTTTTTACAGTGTTTCTTTATATAACGCCGGTGCTATGGTGTGTTTTCATGAGTGGACACATTCTACCGATCTTATAATCTGGTACAGGTATTAAAAGCTTGTAATGGATTTGAAATTACACCCATTGATTTGAATTCAACCGTGCAGCCTTTGACTGCAGTTATGCGTGTAAAAAAGCTTCTTCACTGGTATAAAGTGCAATTTATATACACCCGGTAGCATTTTTTTAAACATAACGATACACTTATGTTTTATACATAAGATCCGTCATGTCGAACGACGCGAACGAATGAATAATACTGTTCCGAAAATACGGTAAGCACGTAAAAAAGTGTATGTATCTAGGCATATAATCGCTTAGAATATCGCGGGCAAAGTTTCTTCCAGACATAAAACCTTAAGTCTGAAGTCCGACCAATAGTCATAATAGACTGGCAGGAACCCTAGCATCGCCTCCCGGGGGGCGCAAACTTTAGCCCTGGGATTAGCAATAATAGCCCCGTTCGGGGCGCTCCGCCCCCACACCCTGATCTTTTATACCTTGATGATTTCAAACGGATTAGATCCCAGACGTATTAGATTTTAAAGGAACCATTACTGGATTTAACACATTCAATGAAAGCTTGTTTTGTATCGGTAATGTTTCTCACACAGGGCATAATAGATTTGGGCAAAAGGAGTACGCTTGGATGCGTATCAAGTATATTTTAAGACGATTATTGTTAAACATTTGGAAAAAAATATGTAAAGGAAAAAAAATTGCATGTTTCGCAGATGGTAATTCCATTTTTTTTTCTTTTCTGTAGTATTCGTAGTTAATCTTCATATTTTAACCACGCATTAATTTAATTAACTTGGCCGGCATCGAAATCCTCCTTTGAATGGAAATTCATTTTTAATGTCACTCTGATTAATTTGGAAAGTTCTCCAGCCCCCTAATGTTTATATTTTTAATTATGGGTGGAAGTTTTCATTTGCGTTATTAGAGCAAAATGACCGAATGACTCTGGGTTTTTTATTACCCGGGCAGGTACCATTCAATATCGTCTCCCTCCGAAAAGTTATATTTTTCTTTCTTGGGTTTTATTTCTCATTAAAACATGACGTCCTGGTTCGTCTGTACAAGTTACTCTCCCGTTCTCTTCGAACCTCACTGGGTTTAAGACGCGAAACCTTCTCATTGTAAGATGGACTCCGGATTATGGTTCTGCTATTAATTAGGGTTGGGATATTAAGAATTCTAATTTAGGGATTTTATTTTTCTTTTTAATTTGATGCCGAGCTACTCGCACCGCGTCAGATGAGGGGAGGTTTACTTAAGGGATGGTGGGGACACAATCGGGAAGGGCCCATTTTTTACCAAGCATTCATTTAGAAAAATGAAACAGTTATGATTGATTACTTTCTCAGATGTATTTTTTAGACAACTTCAAAGAAAATTTCCATAAAAATACAGTCTTTCTTTCGAGCTGATAATGAAATAAATCGAAAAATTAAAAGTAATATCGCTTTAATGACTGGCAAAAATGAAATTACCAAGTTCAATAGAGAGATTAATGAAATGTTATAAAGTATTTAGAGTACGCAGTTACTATTTATCTCTTTATGCAGAGCTAGGTACTTGTTACAGATGTAATGTGTAATGCGTGTACCATTATTAACAGTTGACGCTTAAAGGTCTATTCGTCGGCACCGTGCTCTGCAGACGCATACAGTGGCGGGGACGCACAGAAGGGAGTATTCACATTACACCGTGCGTGAATGTGTTCATAGATAATAATTTCTATGCTGCGCGTTGCTGGTAGATGTGAATCGACCTTAAATCATATTTGAAAAGTGTGGAATCCATCTGGGAGATTCCCACCTCGTAAAATAGGGCTTTATTCAGCCACACCCTTTAAAGGCTATTTCAGAACTTCCCTTGATTTCTTCCGCATTTAACACCTGAGCCATTTATCCCCCAATACAACACACCGCCAGCCAAACACCATTCTCTCTTTACTACGGTCTTAATTGCATCGAATAAAACTTTACTCCCTTGTAATAAAGCGTAAAATAACAGAATTTACATAGCAACCATTATCGGAAAACACGTTATTGTTATTGAAGGGCATACTTCAAACGTTTTTAAATGCATTAATATCCAAGGTTTAGTAAACATGTATTTTCACCAAATAAAACCAAACATATTAGTATCCAATAAAAAATAATTTTAATAGTTCAGTTTCGTCCTGGTAACTAAAAATTGTCTAGCGCCCTGACAAAAAAAATCGATCTGTCTAATATTGAAAAGAAATTATAGTTCAACCGAGTAATGTATTCACGAGGGTTTAGCTACTTTGCTAAATTCTTAGGCTTTTTAAATATCATGCATCTTTGAAATGTACAATGCTATTAAAAACCCACCCTAAAAGACACCCCTTAAGTCATATAAATTATGAATTCCGTATTCTCCTTGTCTTAATTGCGGGCACAAATTTTGTTAGAAACGTTACCCAACGCCCAATAATGAAATTAATGTTTTATGTATTCAGTATTACGAGTACGAATCAGTTTTACGAGGAAATGAAGGGCACAACTTCTCTTTGTTTCGTTTCTCCTTGCGAGGAGAAAGATAAAATGTATTGAAAACGAAAAACCTTGACTTCTAAATTGAATTGCCATACTCGTAAAAATATAGCAAATTCCTTAAACTTTATCTAACAAAAATCCAATTTATAAGTCAATGCATAGTAAGTTGATGCAAACAATGCAGACTGGGTACTTCATCGAACGGTAAGGAACTGGTTTCTATACCAGGAGATTGCTGGTTCGAAAACCTGTCGTTAATAAATTTAATACCTCATTTCACAGTAGAAGGTTTTTTTTTTCAGTAAGAGAATCCAAAAACGTTGTTTGAAAGGCTTTGGCTACCTATATTAAGCGATCATATCTGAAAACAGTGACTTTCCTTCCTTCCCCTACGACATTCCTACCGTCTAACAATATTCCCAAAATGGGGATACAAATATTCTTAAAAATAATGATATCAGTTACATTTTTACACTTCACGAGCTTAAGACATGGGTTTCGAACATAACACTATATTCCTGTACATGAATAAAGTACGTAGGCACAAGCACCTCTAAGCAACCTGCCGGAATAAGATACGCATAACTGTGAGCATAATAAGTTGGTATGTTTCCGTATTTATTTGCAAAGATAGATACAGCTTTGAAACAAACTCTCGGAAAGAGTTGTTATTTCCCCCGCGAACGGATTCCGCGCGAACTTTTCCACTCACCTTTTCCACCTTCCGCATTACAACTTTCCCCTTTTCCCCTCTGCGCCCTCAGTTCTCAGCCACCCCGACTATAAAGAGCTAAATTGTTAGGGTGAAATAATTATTACCGCTGGAGATATTATTTAATACGTGTCGGGCGGTTAATGTATGGGCCACCGCTTTGCCACGGAGCTTTAGACTTTAGACTTCAGGCCGGGTTCGACTCTGAGAAGAAAACAATGAAGGATGAAATAGCTTTTCTACACTTGCTATTGCAAGGAGAATCACTTATAACGTGGACTAATAATTCATTCAAAGGCGCCAAAAGTACTTAAAATTGCATAAAACTTTGTGTATATTATCAACCTTGATGTCTCTTCCTGGCTGTGGTTTGAATTTGTTTAACACATATCTGGAAGATGTTGCATAATTTTAGTCGAATGTCGATTAAAGCCTTAAAAAATATATACAAGATCATAAATCATCAGCAAGAGTGCCCCTCTTACATGTTGTATTAAGATCTTCATTATATTTTTAATGAACATTTTTAGCAAAATAATGATAGTATTTTACACAAAACCATTCATTCTGCTTCATTCCTTCGTTGCTTTGTGTCAGTTACACGCCCAACGCGTGCCCAACATTTACACACAGTCGTCGATATTTGTCACATGAGAACGGGTCGCTTTTACGACTCGTTTCTGTGTTCAATGGCTCGGCTGTGGAATGATCTGGCGACCTCTGTGTTTCCTCCACCCTACAACATGGGTCTCTTCAAGACCCAAGTTCACTCCTTCCTATCCTCTAAAAGACCCTCCACACATCATCCCCAAAGATGATATAGGCCTTGAAGGAAATTATTTCCTTCAGAGTCTCTGTGTGGAGTTACCGTGAAAAAAAAAGTTTAAAAAATATATATATATATTTTTTCGTGGATAAAAAATGCCACGTTTATATAAAACTTTAAAATTTTTAATGTTATCTCTGTCGCTGATTTGTTTGGCTTATAATACTTAGGTTCATAAAAGCGGTATAATATCAATGAACAGTAGGAGTGGAAGATACTCTCAGTATTGCCCTGGTTAAACATTATCATTCCGAATTGAAACGTTGCTTGAAATGGCTTTTAGCCGTGTTTGGTGACCAGATCTGAATAGCCAGGTATTTCCTCACCTTTGTCTTTCCCTTCTCCTTCCCCTCCCCAATACCTTCAGCCTCACAACATTCCCTAATTGGGGATGCCATTGTCTCACTGGCTCCAGCAGGTTGGGAGCAGTTTGTTACTCTTGTGCGATATTTATATTTAAAAAAAATTTAAAAAACGCAGAAAATATTTCAAAAATCAGTGGATGAGATTAAAATGTTTTACTTCATACATAAAATAACATTTCAGCTTTGGATGGTACCTTTCATTAAAATCATACAAAAAGTGATGATATGATACCACGCACGTTCAGGGCTGGGACTGAGAATCCCCCATCCTTGAAGCTCAAACCTCACGGAGCAGAGACAAAAGCTCATTCAATCAGACGTGAAAGAACTTCCCATAATTAATCGCCACAACCTCGAACCAGACAAAGGGCCACGTGAGAAGAGAAGTGATGAGATGAGGGCACCGCCATATCTTCTCGATCAATGTCACAGGATCTATTGTTTCCGCGAGATCTTTTCTCGATGTTCCGTCTGCAGAGTGAGAAGAGTTTTGTTGACAATCTAGGCCTGTGACAAAAAAGTTTAAACCCGCTTTAGTTGCACAAAGATATTTTTAAAACTGAACATTATTATTTTCATCTTTTTAATATCGTGATTTTTATAAAAAAAACGTTCCCAAATGACAAATCATTTTTCAAGTTTTTCAGTTAATAATATGATTTTTAATTTATTTTGAAAACTAATGACTTTATTTATAAAAAATAACGATTTAGTGCAAATCGCTTTATTTTACTAAAATACACCAACCGGTTTTGCTAAAGCCATGCCTCGGGGCAGATAAAAAAAGTTTATATCGGGGTATAGAAAAAGTTACAGTATTTCGTGTAATTATTAGATTCCCTATCAAATCTGCTAGGGCTCCAATCTCGTTCCGGAAGGTACTACTTATCGACTATGTATTACGCTTTGGAGCTAATTTTCCCTTTCATTTGCCTAACTCTGAGATATTCGCGTCGTTAAAGGGTTTTTCAATCCGGTTTTAAATAACAGATAATCTTGCAGCTCCTACTAATCCAGGAGGCCGGGAGATGGCGCTCGGTTGTTAATACGAAAATTCCCCAAATAAATCAATTACGGGCCCCGGCGAACAGTGAGACTTTGAAATATTACCTCGATTAAAGGAACTAAATTCCAAATAGCAAGGAATAAATAAATAAATCTCTGGTGTCGATATTCCTCTCCTCGGCGGCGGAAAACGCAAAAACCGATGATTCGTTTAATTATTCCGCTCAACTTGTAAGCCGCGATTAGCTGGGCCCACTGTTGTCAAACTGTGGGGTTGGAACTAACATGCC
Organism: Halesus radiatus; assembly: GCA_022606495.2. Taxonomy (NCBI): domain Eukaryota; kingdom Metazoa; phylum Arthropoda; class Insecta; order Trichoptera; family Limnephilidae; genus Halesus; species Halesus radiatus. Next base: position 286,509 of record JAHDVE020008978.1, on the reverse strand, counting down.
CCACAACACACTTGAAATAGTCAATGCTTTCAAAGATATCAAGATTTTAATTCCATTATATCTAGTCTTCAAAGTACTAGTAATGATTGTACCCTCGTATTTATCAGAATTGTGGAAAATTAACGCTAAAAGACAAAATTTTCATTACTCACACGTTAGCTTATTTCGGAGCGTCATCTCATATACTCGTTTGATTGTACGTATTAACCTATTTAAAATTAATTTATTGTACATGTAATTATAACTAAAATCATACACAAAGGGGTTTCTTACAGAAAATTCTAGTTTCTTAAAGCTAATTGCCTAATAAAATTATAATATAATATCCTCCGTTGTATTTTCGACTCACGTACACTTTATCCATGTTTCAATTTGACTACATTATATATATTATTATATTATATATTATTATTATTTATTATTTATATTATCTTGTATCAAATCTGTTAAATAAACATTGTTTAAAACAATAATTATTCTCAGTAAGCGATACGATAAAAGTACTTTTAAAAAAAATGCCATTTCATGTTAATTTGTAGAACTGCATTTTGATTAAAAAAAATTTTTTTTTAGTAACAACTTTTACATGTTAGATATTTTGCCGTTGCGACACACAATTTGAGATGCGTCGATATAGGCCTAAGCAGGAGGATAAAATCCAGATGGATAAAGCGAAGGAGTGAATATCTCCGCGACAATTATTTATCAAAGTTCATTCCCATTTTCTGCTCGATTTGTCGGCCTTTGTCAGTGTAGGTATTTACACTATTTACTACTACACAGGAGATTATATAGGCAGAGAAGGCGAGATAAAGTGGAAGAGTTGTTCTCTGTTCTTCCGAGAAGATTTGTAATTAATTTGAATCTCTTCTAAACATTCATGAAATTTGAGTAAATATGTATTTTACACGATGGCCTATTGCGGAATTCTGTTTTCTCGTTGCACCTTTTAGAATACTCTTGGTTAGGAAAGAACGGCTGTCGAATTTTTTATGACTATCAAAGTTCACAAATATCATTGCACTGTTAAATACATAATTAGTAAATATATATTTTACTCATTGTCGTATTGGGGAAGTCTATTTAGTCTCTGCACCTTTTAGAATGCCTATTTTAGAATTAAATCAACTCTCAAATTTAGTACGATTATCAAAGTTTCAAAAAATTGGACAGTTAGATGGGTAGGAAGAGTAACATTGTCTTTTTTGCTGGTAAACTAACCGAATCATCATTTCGTTTGTATTTGAATAGCAAATCGGAAACAAGTCGTTGTTGGAAATTTGGTCATCGTGAGACTGAATTTCATGGTGAAATGTTTGAATCCCAATAGCCTAATGAATTATGTCAATTGTAACATTGTATCGGAATGTCGGTGTCGGCTTCGTCAAAGTATAACCAGGCCCCGTGGATAAGCAATTTAAAAGTTCTGTTTCTTTTTCAATGTCTTCTGTATTCAAGTTCATTGATTACCTTTTTCTTTGCATGAGTAAAAACGGTTTCGTATTCTGTTGTTCTTAATAAAAACAATGTTTCGTTACTTGAAATAAAGTTTTATTTTTAAACCAACTACTAAATATTTTAGGCGCTACTGCATATAATTTGATGTTGCTACGATTTTCAATTGTTAATAAAAAAAAACTTTTTAATATAGACATTACAGAAAACGTTAAGCACGTAATTACAGAATCAATGAGAACCTCTACCGAACTGGTTTTGGACTGAATGTTTTTAACCACATAAAAAGATGTACTTCACACTTCGCGGGTGTAGTTAGTTACACGTTATTCCGTTGACTTTTCTATAGTAGCGAATTCGCATTTGTATGAATTAGACACGAAGAACTAGTGTTTATTAATATAATTAATATGTTTCTGGGATATTAAAAGAACCATTACTTTTTGCATATACGTTTCTGTTCTAAACCGACATAAATTTTCTGGCTTGGAAATTCAAACGATGTGTTCGAAAAATTCAGCATTAAACAAAGAAGCAAATTTTCGTGTAAACGTTTCTAGGGTTAAGAAAGAGGGTTATATCAGTACCTAATTTCTCATGAATATAAATTAGGAGAGGCAACTCGTCTCAGCTTCCTTCTGCTTTATGAACAACTGTTATGTAGGTAATAATTCGTTTGAAATGAAAAGTTAGAAGCGAAGGGTTAATTAGCCGCCTGGAAACCAAATTCCGCATTCAATTCTGCGATTCTATGGTATATGAAGCGTGGAAAGTGATTTCGATTCAGGAAAGTTTCATCTAGTATTGATCCCAAATCTATCAATCAATAACGCTATGTAACTTTTTCACAATTTGACGCTGAAACTTTCTAGATATTATATTGCTAAAATTTTTTTTTTGAATATCTACAATTTCCTATGCTATAACTGCTACAAATGAATACCATAATTACAGAGAAACCCATAGATAGATACAGCTCACGTATTCATTTTTCTAATTATAAAGGTATGATCTCCGGTCGTGGTCAATTTATTCCCGGAGCGCATAATGTACGAGAAGGTACTGTTTATAATTGAATGAATGTTTCTACGAGCTCACATGTTCGCTCTGTTCAAATTTGACACGGTACTGCAATCAAAACGGCGGTAATGAATTTATGAAAAGGAGTAAGCACTAAACACTCTTGAATACCAAGCGCAGAATAGAGAATGTAGAAAATTTATGGCAGGGAGGCGAGATTGTATTAGCTGGAACTCCGACAGGGATGAATAAAGATACGATTTTTTAAATGATTTTACCGTCAATATAAATCCGATGGTTAACGAGTTTGTATTGTGTTATTCAATTCATTAACGTGCTGAAAAAGATATTTTACATACAACAGATATTTTTAAGTGTTTTTTTTATGTCGATTTAAGTAACAATCAATATCACGACACTTATCTTTAACACAATTATGCTTACAGCTGGAAATCGAACTCGATTTTTTTTACTGAAAAATCAATGGATGAAGGTATTATCCTACCGAGGCAGTTATGGGATATAATATAGGTAATGGGAGATCTTAATATAGAGAAGATTTATGTATATATATACGAAAACGCTTTAAAATGAAAACTAATTTGCAAGAAACGTATTTTCGTTATTTCCGTGTTATGAGATTTAGTCACCCACTGCCCCACCTACTATCTAAACATAATTGAAATTAGTATGACAATATAAAGGTCACTGTATACAATCACCCCTGTAACTAAATGGCGTCTTGATGAAATGCTGAAAGCTTTTTGGAAGACAGACAAAGGCAATCAGTACAGACACACGGGGAATGTGTAGGTAGAAGGTAATATAACTACGGGTGGATAGGGGTAGCTACTGATGGGTGAGGGGGAGGGGGGAGGGCGAGGGGGGCGGAGGGTGCAATGTTGTATTACGCTCAGTGACAAAACTCAAAGGGTCGGAAAAACCTCTGCTAAAACACATGGTAGCTTTTCAACCGTCGTTTCGATTTACAAACGTTGATCGCCCTAACACACCGTTTCAACTTTCATTAGGCACTACACAAGCGTTTGTCGCTTTGTTATTCATTCTCCCATTCTACTTCGCCTAACCCATAATAGGGTAAGTTTATTCGCTATTCCTATCGGCCCGGTTCTCTAGCAAGATCCCATTTATTATTTTTAAATATATATTTTTTTAATTCCTTCAAGTACATTTACTACGGAAACAGTGTTAATATTCAGAAATTCGCATTTTTATACCGTAAAGAAATATTATTATTATATATTATACTAGTCAGTGGCTGAGTTGGCATTGCGTCTGGATCCCATCGTGAGTTCCTGGATAAGTCCTCTATCACGATTCAAGAAACTTTTACCGCTTACTGTGATGGTAGTATGAGTTTTCCAATATTGTCATGTTATTCGTAATCCGGGAATGTTTATTTTTCTTTTATAAAATAATTACATATATTTTTTTTTCTTTATTAAATAAATTAATTTGTAATTTTAGAAATTAGAAACCGTGTTTAATGGTCAATTAAATATTATTTATAATAAAATATTAAATCTCTTAAAAAAAAATTCACATTAATTCATGTATTTTTTAAATTATTATTAAAAATTATGATAAAAATAAATATTATAATATTTTTTTTATTACTTATTATATTCTCGATTTTATTTATATGAAAAACAAAAATAATATTTAATTTTTTGTTTTAGTTTATAATTTAATATGTTATAATGTATTTTTAATTTTTAAAATTTGAATTAATTATTTAAATTCATCACTTACTGTTAATTTTTTTTATGTTTGTAATTTGTCTCTTCTCACATTATTATTTTTTTGTGTTTATTATTTGTCTATATTATTATTCAGTTTTTGTATGTATCCTGATTGAGGATCGCTTCCGAAACATGTTGATCTTTATATATTTAATTTTAATAATATTTTTTTCATCAGTTTTTCCAATCAAAGATTTCTGACAAATTTTCAGTAGTTGATCATAAAATATCCAGTAGTTTTTTTTTGCAAAAACATATATTGAGCGTCACTAATCTTATTTTAGTACGTAACTTTCCGCTTCCTATTTTCGCTTTGTGAAACGAAATGAAGCTTTACACAGTCATTTAGCCACCCGTCCATTAGTACATTTAGCTCTAGCCAGTGCTGTGTTATTGTCTGTCCCTTTTTGATTTCTTGTTCACGAGGCTATGACGTTAACATTCATATGAGCTATAAAGGGGTGACCATTTTGCCGACAGTGTCCCTTCCCTTTTCAATACACATGCATTACTCGGAACGATTTTTCGTAACAAATTAATAGTGACGCGAAAAAACAATTCGATTTCAAATGCTTTTACTGAAATCACATTACTTTCGGGTTACAGAAAAAGTGATTCAAAATCGAGGCATTTAAAATAATAGACTGTTACTTCGTGTATTAATAGGTAGAATGAATGTACCAATCGGTAGTAACACAATCATAAGTACCTTAATGAATTATTAAAAATAAATACTTTTTTGGTTCACTCGAGAAGTGATCGATAGTCCTATGGGTAATAGTAGGATAGTTCGAGTCAAAAACTTATAGCAGGTCGTTACTGACTTAATTTTAGAAGAAGTGTAGCGAATAGTGATAAAAGATGTGTAGAAAGATACTCTATCTTACAGAAGTAAATTAAGGCGATCCAATGCTAAGTAATGCGAAATCATGCAAACATCACGTGTTTTTGGTTTGAATATTTGATTGCCTGGAAATATTATAAATGCTTTAATTACATACTGCGAGTAGAACACATCTTGGCCTTTGCAGCAACTGATCAGTTTTTTGATAAGTCAATTTATAAGCCTAGAAAAAATCAAGTATAAGTATAATATATACTCGTACACATATATAATAGTACCAACCTGCAATATTTTTTCTATTTTTGTGAAACAAACACTATATTATAATCCACTACATTTGTAGTTTATGATATTGTAGGTAAATCTGATTATGGTAAGCGACAATGTAACTGCTTTTTAAAATATTTTGTTTGTTTTCCTGTATCAATTGTGTGTTATCGTAAATTCCTGTAAATTTTAAATCAACTCCACAAAAGTAAACAAATTTTCTTTTCGTTTGTTTTCAGCTCCTTTGTTTCGGGCGTAGTGCAGGGTGTAAAATTAAGGTTGGAGCAATGACATGTTTGTCCAGCGCAGGCAAACAGTATAGGGCGAGTCTGATTTGAATGTACCCATTAGGAAGTTAGAGACAATACTCCGTTGAATACGCATTTACCTTTGGAGAATGAACACGAAGGCGTGAACCGTAAACACGATTGGAATTGAAAAACACGTACGGCGCAAGGTGTGTTTGTTTGCCGGGGACAAGAGAAATTATTATTGTTTTGTTTGAGGAGGAAGTGTTCATTTCCTTTGTCATATTGGGCGCGCAAGGGTGTCATTATTTCCCTACTGGGAAAACAGTTATAATCAAGCTCCTTTTAATTCAGTGGGAGTAAATAATTAACAAATTTGTAGGTTGATTTCTAAAATTTTCATAGCCATTTTAATATTATTGGGTATGTTTCAGACAGCAATGATGCCCTGGTATTGGACACAGGAAGACTGCTCAAAACTTAGGTCACTTAATAAGTGAAAAGCGTTGCACTGATCAACAACCCCAAAAAACCGCATAAACGTAATCTAAGTATCTAACATTCACACTGTTTTTCTCCGGGGGTAAGCAGATATAAATCCTCACAATCCCGTCTTAGCACATACTTCGTATTTATAAAACGTTTCATACATACGTACTCTTCGATCAAACCGATGTATAATGTGATTCTAATCAAGTATTTGATACAATTTGAGGTGCCATGCATTTTTGAGGTGACCTAGAATTTACGGATAAAAATCAGCTGTTCAAATTTCATGACACAATAGGTCACTATCTGAAAAGTTTTGCTATTTCAGTCAGTGTACTGTAGGTATAGATAAGATTAACACATGGGAGTTAAATTAAACACAAAATCCGAAAACTGTTGTGTATGCAGACCTTTTATGTAAAAGTGTTTCTGTAATTCTGTTGTACTGTAAATATGTCTTACATTCGCCTACAATCCCTCAATCATTTGTCGCTGGCATAATACATTTATATCCAAATCTTTTTGTGAGGAAATAAAAAAAGCTTATTCAATCTAATGCTGCACATAGGTATCCATCATTATTATTGTGTTTCCATTCACGTGAGCTCACCCTCCCCTACAAAACACACAGTCACTGAAATTAATTTTCCATAATACACTGCCTGCATAGAAATAAGAAATAACTCGAATAATGTTCCAGGCAAATCACTTGGGAAATAGAAACGTGTATCGCTGACAAATTGAATAAGCTTTTACACAGAATCAAATGAAACGTTCAATCCGGGAGCGTTCGGAGATTGTCGGGTGTTTCCGTAGATTGAAGCTATTGCTGGAGGGTTGTGTCCCTTACATTCAATCAGGGAGGCAATTGGCTAGGTGACATTTCACTTAATTACCGCGTTCATGGACAGTGGCCGAATTCACGTTTCCAGTTTGAGATACAAAGCCATACCGAGCGTTATTGGATCTGGCTGCCATCTTGTGAATATACCTTGTGTATGCAAATGCCAATATACGAGGTGTATTCAATACATCTTGTATAATCGTTGGCTCATATGATCCAATGTGTCTTGTGTAGCTAATTGAATGCACTGCCAACAGTTTAGCATGGGATAGTTAATTATTATTGTTCATTTGTATCAGCTCGTTATTATCTACTGATGACTTCGCGATATTAATTGCATTCCAGGAGGGGCTACAAGATTGGATCAACCGCTTCAATGAAGAGTGCACGGCGCTAGGAATTATGATGAGCACCTCAAAAACAAACGTTATAGTAATAGAAAGATATTAAATACAGAGCAACATCTTCGCCAACGGGGCACAATTGAAATAAGTTGCCCAATTTAAATATCTTGAAGTCGAATTCTCAAGCGATGACTGGAAAGACGGTGAAATTAAGCATAGATTAGGTGCGGCAAGCGGTTTGCTCCGTTCTGTTTACAGTTCAGTGATAACGAAAGCAGAGTTAAGTATAAAAGGAGACGAAGTTGGTAGTGTACAACTTAGTATATTGCCCCATGCTTGCATACTGTCATTACATCTGGATGATGAACTAAAGAATACGTACCAGGGTCCAAGCTGCCGAAATGAGATTTTTATGGACGAAATGAGGAGTGACAGGAGTTATAAAATGGGATCGAATTAGAAGTTCGATGATCCGAGATGAGCTAAACATCACACCCTTGGTACTCTTCATAGCAATTGAGGTGGCCTAGTCTCGTGTATTAAGAATGCCAGAAGATTAAATTTCGCTGAAAATTCTTGGTGATATTCCAGAGGGAAAACGCATAGTGGGCCACCCCAGACATAGTTGGGAGTTTGGGAGAAACAACTCCAGTGGCTGTGCGAGGGGAGACTGGGATTGCTTTGGACGAAGGCCGCTAAAGTAACACAGGACAGGGACGCCTCGAGGCGCCTTGTCGATATGTAGAATTAAGTACACAAATGCGAGCTATATTTATATATAACATAAATAATAGATCTAAGAAGTGAAAAACCCCTGCTAAAACAAATTTTTGCTGCCACTGCAAAAAACTGTATAGTAGTTAATGTGTTAAAAACAACACAATTTTGCGAAAAGGGGAGGGAAAATACTCACTTAAATCGTCTCAAGTGCAACGGTTAAGTTTTATACAAAATTGATTTCCATCATAACTCGTTCTAAATAACGACTGTTTTTCGTGTTACTTTTAACTGTGACAGTTGTATAACATTATGTAAATATTTTTAGATCATTGGCCAGTCTCACACCAGTCTTCCCGATCATGCTATTATATTCCTCCCTCCACTAATTGATTCGACTATTACTATATTAATACCATTAAAATGAGTTTTTTTAATAATATTCTGATATCACATATTCAATTTTCAAATTATTAATATCGCCATTTAAATCACTCAAAACATCCTAAATTCAAAATCATATGTTTGGATGAAAATCACAATTCACGTCAAATGACATTGTCTCTGAGTACCACGGGTATGATGGCATAGTTGACATTGTACACCGAAATTAATTGAATCATTTCGCCTGCCTTCTGTTTATTGATGGTATCCAGTTTAATGCTTTGCCCCCTTTAGTGACTGCGCCACAATAACTACTGCATAATACCGCAGGTAATATCGATATGTACGTATGCACATTAATGCATCGCTTTATTCTCTGTTCGGGGTGGCTTTGTGCATTTTACCAAAGGGTCTGTAGTGCACCGGCGTATCTGGTTGAACGAAGGAATGTTTGGTTTAAACGTAGCCAGGACCACAAACGCATTACTTAAGCCAATGTCGCTAATTGTAGTATGGCTGCCTTTATTTAATGCAATTATTGCACCATGTGGGAGGCTTTGCGTTGTGTTGCTCCTGCAACCTGGCGCTAGGGTGGTTATATTTGCACTACATCATACAAAGTGTAGGTATAATAACATAATCATCCTACCCAAATACAACTTTAACAGATTATCTTAAGCTTAACCATTTAGCTAATAACTGTGTATTGAAGGATATAAAGTACATAAGCTGACCATTTAACTAAGATATAAAGATTAAATACGTAATCATAAGAAAGAAAGAGTCCTGAAAATAACGGCAAACCGGGTATTTACCGGTAGTAGTTAATACAATGGAACCCACTAAATATGAAGTGTTGTTAGGCATGATCTCTTTGCAAATATTTTCAGATCAGTTTCTCTAAAATTCAGCAGTTTACCTCCGCTTGACGAGTAGAAAAAAATCAGTTTACCGTCAATTTTTCAAAGGTCGGTGACAATGGCACTTAAAAAATTACGCCGTATGGATTAATTCCACATTTTGGAACGGCGAAACTGATTATTTTATGAGAAAATGAGTCCTGTAAACGACGAGTAGTGAGTACCTGTCTTGGTTAAATGGCCTCTTGTACGAGCGTGGCTCAGTGGTTAGGGCGGCGCGAGTCCTGCGGTCTGCGGTTTTAGGATGATCACTGATCACGTAGTATGGCGTTTCTTGTTACGGGCCCTAAACGATTTGCCGTCTAAATAAACTGCTAGTTTCACTTTCAAAGGAATGTCAATACATAAAGAAACCTGACAGTGTTTTACTTGTAATGTTTCTTTCATTCATTTGAAGAAGGGTTCGTTTTTTTGTAGTATGAATTAATGAAACACTTTTCGATGCCTTTGCATGAATGTTATATTAAAACATTTTTAATTGATAATGATAACCCAATTTTATATGTACGGACGTCTGCTCTAACCACTGAGCTATCTTCGTCAGACATACTGTATTTTTAAACTACCTCCAAATATGGTGTTTACATATTAATTCTAACAATCGTGGTAGTACGAATCGAAGCGTTGTGGGAAATAGTATTAGTTGTGCTTAGTGACTAGATCTGAAGAGTTAGGTACATTTCAACCATCCCCTTTCTTATCTTCCCCTTCTAAAATCATAAAAGGTCACAACGTACCTCAGATTTTGAATGCCATAGTCTCGCTACGGGCATTTCTTTGTACGGTTATCACGAAAAAATAGTAAGTAAGTTAAATTTAATTAAGAGTAAAAGTATAAAATAATTAAAGTTGAAGTAATTACCTTTTCCAAGTTTCCGTACTATTTTATCACTATTTTCGATTTCTTTTCAAGACATTTTTTATATATCTGATAATTTAAAAAACAAAAAAAAGCATGAAAATTTATATCTGTAACAGATGTTATTCGACTATGTAGGCAAATATCATTATTGTACATCATTCCTATAATGGGAATTTTCATCCGAACAGTTGCACAAATGCATCGTACTGTTCTAGCGTAATTTATCCCGACCTCAAAACGATATATCACTTATTAACTGCATTAAGTTAAATAGGAATGCAGTTTGTGCACTGTCGGTCAGCGCAGCAATCAATGCAACATGTTGCACCTATGCGAGTGCACCATTAAATGGGGAGCTTTGGAAATTACAGCCTTATTGCACTTAATATATTGCTCACACAATGTTGAAAAACGACCCACCGGTTCGCTGTTTGCTACACTTTGACAAAATAATAAACTTTGCGTAGAATTTTCACACAAAAATGCAAAAAATAGAGATAGATAAAACCCCACAAGCCACAAATTTTGGCAATGCTATTTTTCTTTTTTTTTAATTTAATTTATTTATTAATTAAAAGTTTGGTACAGAGTTCACATTTTTTTATTATGGTAGTCGAAGTTTGTTGTATATACCTATATGTAAAGAATTAAAAAAATTAAGATAACGTAATTAGAAAAGAAAACAGAAGCACTTTAAAAACAGTATAAAGTTGCATGGTGAAAGAAAAGTTAAAAGTAGATATTTAGTAAATATATAAGAAAAATCTTTTTTTTTATTATTGTTTTTATATGAATACCGCACAAAAGTCCCAACGGCTTCCAACCGTCTGTAGCCAGTGATACTATGGCATCACCAATTGGGGAATGTTGTGAGGCTGAAGGTATTGGGGAAGGGATTGAGAAGGAGAAGAGGAAGATGGGGAAAAGACCTGGCTATTCAGATCTGGTCACCAAACACGGCTAAAAGCCATTTCAAGCAACGTTTCAATTCTGAATGGTGGTCTTTCACCAGGGCGATACTTGGAGTATCTTCCACTCTGGAACTTGCGCAAATATATTATACATTATTTTTAAATGAATTAATTGTGAAACAACACAAATCAATTAAATAAAATATACTTGCGGACGCCAGGATTTGAACCCGCGACCTTCGGATTCGTAGTCGAGATTCTTACCCCTCGACCATGGAGGCCGTCAAATAAAATAAGAGAGGAATAAAATCATAATTCCATACATACATATGTATACATATATTATTATAAAAAGTAAATAAGAATACTATTAAATAAGTTAATATGTTAATTATAATCTCTTTTACGATGTAAGACATCCTTTGCAATAATTCCCTCCTATTGTAAATAACCAATTTTGAACACTGATGGTATAAAGTCAGATTTCGATTTCCTAATCGTGACTCAGTGAGTGGAACATTTTGGGAGCAATATAAGAGAACTGTCGTTGGGCGAAGGCTGTTTTCGTTTGGGGAATTTGGCACTTTAGGTGTGATGAGTAGCGGGTGTAATTTTTTTGTTGTGTTGTGTTCATTAAATCATTTTTCCATATGTACATGAGAATAGACTTTATGTATAGCTGTCGAATGTCTAGGATTGAGAATTTTTAAAAAAGTGGCTTTGATAGGTGTGATGGGTGACATTCGAATATTATTCTTAGTAATAGTTTTTGAGTTGTGACCATGGGATAAAGATTTGATGGTGCACAACCTCCCCATCCCACAATACTATATGTAGCGATTGATTGAAAAAGTGCAAAGTAAACACATCTTTTAGTTTGTAGGTTAAGGATAGATCTGAGAGAGTTGAAAATGAAACATAATTTACGCCGACTTTCCATTGTATTGTCAGATTTTTATACTAAAAACTATATCACAGTATGATGCATGGCAGTAAGGCACGGAAATGGCAGAGGAAGGATGAAAGTGAACTGAATGCTGTAGAAATGAGATCTCTGAGGCGAATGTGTTGTAAAACCATTTATGATCGTGTAAAAAATGTCAAGATTCGTAAAGAATGCAAGGCTGATGTAAGCGTAATGAGTAAGATTAAGAAAGGGATGCTTAGATGGTTTAGACATATAGAGCAAATGAACAAAGAAAGGAGTTTAGGGAGAATATATGACGCGGATGTGAATGGAAGAAGAAGCCGAGGACGACCGAGGAAGACGTGGCCCGATCAAGTGAATCAAATACTTGAGTCAAGCCATGTCAGTTAGTTAGGCTGCTCTCTGACCAACCTCCCATCTCATAATATTATAAATAGAAATGCAAAATTTTGCAAAAACACTTCTAACTCAAAAAAAAACTCTATTATCAAGAATTAAGATTAGTTTTACGGGTAGCAAAATATTCATTTTTATCGTCTGCTGTAAAGTTTTCATTTCGTGGATTAAAGGGCTCCATCCATTCTCAGTCGACATGGTAATGATTTAATAACTAAAAAACATATTTTGTTTTTATACCTTCGAAATATTAAAAAAAATTAAAATTTTTGAGTACCTACGTAAACACTTATAAAGTGCTAATAATGATTACTTCCCGCTTTCGCCAGTGTTGAACATATGGAACAATTTTTAACATGTTTTGTATCTCTTTTTGACTGGTAAATGGATATTTAAAATGTTCATTGCTCAAGATTGACATAACTTTAGCAGTTGAAAATTATTGATTTGAACTAGAAATTCACTGCAGAAAAATCTATGGAAATTTCATAACGCCAGAACTCACTGTTACAGAGGAGTACTGCTTTATAATTTATGATAAAAATCAACCTTTTTAGTGAATCCCCGCTGTGGAAATGCTTAACTTAAATACCAAGGAAATATGTATGACGCTGTGCAAATTTCGTAATGCCAGAGGTATTAACAGTTATGCACAGTATACCTGGAAATGCTAAATACCAGTATAAAAATGACAGGGAGTTATGAATAACGCGAAGAAAAATAGTTTAAACTTATTTATTTCGTGATTAATGAGTTAATTCTTCTGGTAGCCGTAGTAAACACTCTGCTCTCTATTGACTCGCCCGTTGAGTCGTTTTCTAAATAGACTTCTTGTGTTCCGCATTTTATCTGTTTATTTTATTCACAGCATCTTGTCTACTGTTAACACCACCTATAAAGACACCCGCTCAACGCAGTGCCGTACAATTATTTTATTTTCATAATGTCTACCATAGTATTATACAACACAGATACATTATGAGAGGATACTCAAACAACTTGACTGATTGAAAATAATGTTTATTTTTGTCGTTCTTCTGAGCGCTGTATAGATACAACTAAAAACAAATTAAGAAAACATGGTATAAAACGAATGTTTAAAAAAAATCAATTTATGTATGGACTTATATTAAAATCACGTAAATGTGTTTAAAATTACGTATTTTTTACTGACATAGATATCTTCTGTGCACCTTTATTATCTGGAATAACTCAACAATAATAATAATAATAATAATAATAATGCAAGTTTTCTGTTTTTTTTATTTTTATTTTGCTTATGTGATTTTAAAATTATGTATCTGTATAAAAAAGCCCTAAGAGCGTTTAAAAAATAAATAAATACTGTAATGTGTTTTGCACCTGTGTGAGTATTATAAGTAACTAAATATGTAAAAGCCCATATAGGGCGTATATAATATAATAAATAAATAAATAACACTATTTTTTTGGAAACATATTTTCTAGTGAAAAAATGTATGTGATTTTTACAGCTCCATAGCTCATGACGGAATTGACGTAGAATGCTGTAAATAGCTGAGCCCAGTTATTTCTTTAAGTGGAGTTAAACACTATTTTTTCGACACTTTTTGTCGTGGTAAAAAAATGTTAAACTATATACTCGTATACTGGTTGAGTCGAGTTAACATGATTTTTTACAGCTCCATATCTCACGATTGAATTGACGTAGCAAACTCCAAATAGATGCGTTGATTTGAAAATTTCAAACATAAAGTGTGTGTGCACATTTCATGATGCTAGAGCTCACCGTTCTAGTGTTTTCTATGGTTCAAAGCTTAAAAAAATATGTAATTTTCTTGATCAATAAAGGCACGTTTAAAAATAAAAACATTTTTATCTCCGTCAAATTATGATCGGTTAAACGTTCGTGTTTCATTTTTCTAATCTCAAAACGCGTAGTTCCCACCGCCATGACGCTAAAGCCAACATTGAAACAATGTAAATTAAAAGTTCAGAGATAAGGAGGAATTTTTCAGGCAACCAGAGGGAATACGGTTAGTTACCCAAGGAAACCGAAAATCGTCATTATTTACCTGCAAATACTAGGCTGGTTAGCTCAAACAGAAGCGCCCAATTACCGCAGGATGTTTGCCCGTTCCTTACTTATCATGCTATCATTTATTGTGTTCTGGCTTCCAGTATAAAAGCAGCCTTGTTCAATGAGATACAATACCCACCGGATGGAAGATAGAAGATGTTCTTAACTTAACATTTTTAAAAATCATTACGTAAAGCGATTGTTTTTAAAAACACGCTAAATTTTTCAAAATTCATAGTCAAAACTAATTAATAACATTTTTATAAAAAAAAAAACTGTGAAATATTTTTGTTTCCATTTTTTTTCTTTATTCAAATTATAATAACATTTTATTAGATATTAGTAGATACCACCCGGATTCGCTCTGTTTGAAACAGTTTGAAAAACATTTTTTAATGGATATTACAAAGTTCCATAGTTCATGATGGAAACGGTGTTAGCTCAAAGTACTTGTGTTGGCCTAAACATATCAAACGGATAAAGTAGTACATATTTCAGTACGCCAGAGCTTACCGTTGGTGAGATTTTAGTGTGTGTTTATGGAAAAGATGACGCATTAACTTGGTAGTGTTCTCGTTGTATTGATGTGGTTTTTTTCAAGAAATGTATTCGTGCTTGACAATCGTGATGTGTTGGTAACAGATTCGTAGAAATTCCATTAAAAACGATAGATACACATAATGCCCTCATCTGGAACGTAAATATGTGTGTTATTCGTTCGGTAAAATATAGCCATGGGAATATGACCACTTCGTGTAAACAAGCGCGTTAATTGCTTCATAGTTTACATTGGAGCTTCTTGTATTTGTCTCGACACACAAAGTAACCAATGAAACAATTTCACAACTCTGTATCCAAATGAATTGTTTACTGAAATTAAAAATGAGCAGCGAATGTTTCTCCGCTGTCATGATATGAAAATATGCCCGTTAGCCAGTTAGCCACATCCCACGAATCTGTTGATACCGCTTGTTTAGTGTTTCCAACAGAGTTTTTCGGTTTGATTAATCTCAACGCCACTGCTATCTTTAACGAAACAAACCTAACAATTGATCAAACCACAAGGTAATTATGAATGATTATAAAAGATGATCGGTGTGGCTGCTCTCGTTCATATTTATTTATGTATTATGGATTCTCAC
Source organism: Halesus radiatus (assembly GCA_022606495.2). Classification (NCBI taxonomy): domain Eukaryota; kingdom Metazoa; phylum Arthropoda; class Insecta; order Trichoptera; family Limnephilidae; genus Halesus; species Halesus radiatus. Next base: position 270,916 of record JAHDVE020008978.1, on the reverse strand, counting down.
AGAATGTTTTCCTTCTAATGATCCGACTGTTTGCTCCGCCGAGTGGTGAGCGTCAGTCTTCGCGTTAATATTTAATCGCCTTATGAAATATTGTAATAACACGCCATATTAGATGCACTTATTTATAGTTTACCAGAAATCACTTCCAGATGTCGATGTGTTCTTTTTCTATTGACTACCAACTACCAGATACTATCTGGCAGATAGTAAAGGTACCCAACTACCGACTAGCATACCGTGGCTCTAGATACGGTGCGGCCTCCGCCAGCGAACTGTTATTGTATTAACTATTAACTGTTAACGGATTACGTTAACTGCCGTATTATTTATAACGCGGAACACATGAAAAAATATTACAACTTAATATATTTGATGATTTCTGAATATTAACAACTTCGAACATTAAGTGTTCGCGGCTTTTGGGCTATGTGATTTTAAAATATGATTTATGTGTTATTCTGCGGAAAATAGAACTGACAATAATCGATTCCGTATCCTTTGAGATGAAGCCATGTGTTGCATTTTGATTGCGTAGAAAAAACAGATTATCTTTATTTATACGTCCATGTCTATATAAGCCATCCCAATGTTTCTTTTATAAATTCCTACTAATTTGTTCTTTCGTAAATGACAGTAAAGGTGGAGGAGGTAGAAAGACGTCGGCTTTCGTAAATGAAACTTATGAAGGGGAACTTTGAATGCCCTTTCATTTAATTTATTTAAGGTCATTTAAAGAATCAACAAACCCCGAGGGTTGAGCCCATTCGTGCGAGCAGTCAGCAAGTTCTTGACGGATATTTCATGTAAATCTGGGTTTGTGGAACAGCTTTGACAATAAACTGATCGATTTGCTATACATAGTAACAATGCTGAATCATTCACTCAATTTCAGTTCAAATCATTTACGTACATTAAACGTCCGAATTACATTATCATTATTTTGATTGCTTGGTAAGAAGCTCTGTAAAAAATGGCAGCGCGAGCCCGGTTCATCTATGTCACGTTCAACTAGGATTGTTTTTATGGGCGACGAAAACTAGATATCAAACAATTTACTTCGAGTGTCCATTGTTGATTGTTCAATTTTGAGATGGAGTTAATAAGAACAGAAAAGGCGGAATGAGAATCGAAAATGAGGTTTTTCATACAGGCAGCACGTGCAGTGGAGATATCCAAAGGCGCCACTTAAAAACGATCCGGAAAGATCTATCAATTCAAGTTTAATAACCTTCCCGTAAAAAAGGCTAAGCTTTTTACCCCGACACCGACGAAGTAGGCATTGAAAAAAAGTACCGTTTCACAACAAGCCTTGAAGTTTGAACGACACCACCCGAAATGGGCGTTGCTCTTTTGTTTGAGTCTCAATACACCTTACCTCTGATTTGTTTTATCTTTTTGTTTTTCTTTTACATTTCCCTTTTTTGGGACTAGAATAAAGTATAAATGAACCAACTAACTAATTGTTTCTGCCTTCCTAATCGTGACCATGTTATTTGAATTCTTATTCACGACTTGAAGAAATAAGATTTGATTTTAAATTAACAATGGAAATATTTAATTTTATTTAAAGATATTTTGCCTTGGGTATTTCCGATGTTGTTCCTAATCGAAAAGTAACGTAAAAACTGAAAGTGTTTTATATACAAAAATGTCGCTTGTATAGATCGACGACTCAATGATAGTACACCGAATGTAACCATTTTAACATGGCAGTGTTTTTTAGTGATTTATATTAAAATATATTAGAAATATAAAAACAGCGATATTTGAAAAGAGTTGAACATTTACCTGTTGGAGACAGATGACATATTGGTCCAAGGTGCCCCGGGCTACCTTTGTGAGGACATCAACACTCGCGCTGAATGGGTTGAACAGGGGGATACATTTTGATATTTGAAAGGATCAAAGCAAGTTTTTTTAAATACAAGTAGGGCTGATCAACAACAAAAAAAAATAAAGTTATATTTAATTAAAAATTAAACATTGCAAATGTTGATAAATTATTAAATAATACGTGTAAGAAATACCTTCCACCTTCTTTCATATTTTATCTTCTTACGATGTTTGTATGGGTTGTTATCCTATTGAAAAAAAAATCGAACCTAAGTAATAACCTTTTTTAATAATTATATTTCTATGTGTTTTGACAACCCTAATTGAGTGCGTGTTACGGGGTGCGGGATTCCCGGCAGTGCGGACAGACCGCCCCCCGCCCGCCGGGAGTAGTAGGTCCGCCGGACAATTGTGTAGGGTCGCCACAAAGGAATTAATCAACACGTCATAATTGCATTTCATTTGCCAAGAGTGACCGTCAAAATTCGCGAGCATATCCAAATCCACCCATTAGTGGAATACAGGGAGAATGTGCCCGATGAAGAAAGGGTCTTCGTTTAAAGCTCGGTTTATCTATCAATTAACTACCACGAAACTTAGCACACAAACTTATGTCTCTTTTGAAATCATAATAATTTACTCAAACTTTTGTGTAAGCTGTAAAATCTGCAAGTATGGTCTGACAATGTGAGCTGCTGTTTTCCTTATACGTACGCCGTTTACAAGATAGAGGTTTTAACGAAGCTATCAGCGGGATGCATATTGATTGGAAAATCACATAACGTGATCGCTAACTTATTGTTTAGCTTATCGTGCAGTAACCCAAAGCAAGAGCTATTAGTATCTTATACCTATGCTGTACAAAATTTGTAAAAACAAAAAATATTTTTAAAGTTTTATAAAAATATTTAAGTAAGATCTAAAAATTAAACTAACTGCCAAAAATAATATTAAATTGAATACTACAATATTTTGATTACCTCGATATGAAATATGGTTGCTGTAAATATATCTCCCCTGCAGCCAAACATAGATATAGAACATTTCACGCTTTTCTCCTGCGAGCTTTCTACTATACGCCAGCTTTTTTCCGTCTGCAAATGGATACATTCGAATCGGACACGGCGGTAACTGGACACAGTATGTGATATATTAATCCACATAGCATCAGCCTGTCAACGTCAGGCGAGTTACTGACAGATCAATTGTAAATCAGTTCGAATTTTACATCGCTCGAAATACTGCTTCGAATTTCAATGGATCGCCAAATTCGTTTCGCTTTTGTTTGGCGGGTAAAATGATTGGAAATTATGGACACTGACTTAAATGAACTGGGCTGTGGTACCTACACCGACCGAGTAACTCAATCTCAATTCATAAAAATATTAATTAGTTTTTTGTTCATTACAATACAATCGGTCATTCCGAGATCTGATTCTTATATTTGTATAGTTAAACAATATCTAACAATCAAATTAAATAATGAGCTATGCAATCACAAACACATGTAAAAACCCAAATCAACCGTTCTGATGCTGTTTAGATTGAAAGAGAATGTTAAGCTAAAACTTACACGAATCCAATATTTGTACCAGTATTGCTGGTGAACCTTATCTCCCTAAGTAACGATTTATCGTCTGCTGTATACTATACAACATTATTTCATATTGTGTCCCTCACTTAATCAAAACGAAATGACATAACTGTCGATGCACACATTATTCACAGCAATGTTATCGTGCCTTTACGCGCTTCGACAACACGCGTGAGACACGTGTTCCAACCCCGCACTCAAAGGGTTGACGATGCTGGAACATATTGCTCAATGTGGCATCAAAGACATCGAAAAAGTGATGATTTTTCTTTTAGTTGTCGAATATACGTAATTTAAACTTTTTAAAGTGGCAAATCTAGTACATTCTATGATACCGTTGCGAATCTATCCGAGACCTATTTTTATATGTAGTTAGTTTAGTGATAAACTTTTTTTTGCAATAATTCTGTTGTTTATGGGGATAGATTCGTCCACAATGATAATATTTTGATCCTCTTAAAATATTTCGGATGGAAAAGAGAAATGGGATATTTGCGCAAAATTTTAATAATTCCAGCCCTTTCCATTTTATTTGGATCTGTAAATGACAGTTCCTCCCCGGTAAATTCTTCTCCAATTACCCCCAGCAGTTATAAGTAGTATACTCGCAGGTATAATTTAAGAGTTTGCAACTCAAGCAGAAGTAGAAGTACATTGAATAAATCATCAAAGACACAGCATTCAATTTTCCTTACGGAAGTCACCCTTCCTTCCTTGTACCGTCTGTTGGTAACAAAATAATAATAAGTATTACTCGGGTTTCAAATCTATCCCCTCTAGATCGTCCTTCCATTATTCGGCTTCATCTGACGTCACTCGAAACAAGGAAATTCATAACTTCGCAAAGGAAATATTAAGTAATTTAATTCCATAGATCTAATAATTCCCAAACAACTGAACAACCGTAACGACTTACGACTGGGAGTGAGTTAATAATTCGGTAGGGTTGAACGATTGGACTGCTCAGCTTTCGTCTTGGTTTCCTCTTTGAAGAAATGCCTTTTGTGGGCATCTCCAATATCTGGAAGGTAGATATTCGTAGCAGATAAACTCGGCTAGTATAATTAAGTATTGAAATAAAGAAACAGGGGCGCTAATCACTTGGAAATGTCCCTTAGGGCTGCGAAGGGAGGTGCTCTGGCACGAGATTGAATTAATAACTTATATTTTGGGGCTATTTATTAAAAATGCATCTATTGCTGAGGTGCTACCGTTTTCTCTTGTGTGTAATTATTTTGTTTATACGCGTGTGGTTTTAAATATTGAGTTATTTATAAAGATGTAACAGTTTCTGCATAAGATTATATTAATTTATAAAGAACTGAATAGCAAAGTAGAAGAGGTCGTTTTCTATGTAAGGAGATTATGAATATTTATTTTTTCCATTGAAATTTATGTTTAGGAAGGACTTCTAATAATAATTTTTTTTTATTTCCTGAAACAAACCACTAACAATCTAACAACGGAACATACTTTTACAACTCAATTAATTTTCTTTCCAGAACATTTTTATTGCAAAAGAAAAAGTTTGATCATTATTCCGGTACAAGGAAAGCAGGAGGCAGCAGAGGTAATATTGCGGTAACAACGTCCCGATACACACAACAAACAGCACACCTTGTCCAAAGTTAATTGCCAAACTTTCCGCTACACCCAGTACCCAGTACCTTAGCCGGGGCAGCACAAGTTTTTTATAGAAATTCTATGCAAAATTATTGCTAATAATAAAGTAAAATAGGTTGATCTTTGTAGTTCGCGAGCGGCCGCCGCGGCGCTCTCCTCGCGAGACTTTAATGAAGCACGGAGATAACCCAATAAAGCAGCGCGCACTTTGGAATAAATTTCACATCAACGGGAGAAATGGGAAGCAGTAATTGGATATGATACCAGAAGATGCCATAATAATTGAAAAATTAAAATGATGGACATCATTGAAACGCGGAAACATTCTTTTCATGAACAAAATGATGCTTCTTTGCCTAACAAAATGTATTTTTACCAAACTTCTGAGGGGGAAAACTAGTGGGGGATTTAATAAAAAAAGTGGAGAGAAGAAAAGTCGACACTGTTTAGCCCCAAAATTCGTGCTTCTCGATTTCCACGATCATCTTATTCAACTTTTCCGGTAACTTCTTATGTTATGTAATTATTTCGGTTTCCGCGTAAACTGTTACCTGCCTTGTAGTTCTTATTACCTCCCTTTTTATATAAACTTGATTTCCAACTGCTCGGAGTATCCCGATTTTCATTCTGGACAGCGAGTAGCAAGTGATTATGTTTTTTTTAAAAATTATTATTGTACATATATATTTTTTTAAACTGTTAAACTTTTAAAATTATTGGGATAACGAAACCGGTCGGTCTTAATACAATTAAATAAAATTCTCGTGGTTATAAACAAAGTTATTGTTTTATTTTCATTAAATATGTCTAACCACAAAGTGACTGCTTTCTATCAAAATATTTTAAAATTATATATAATAATAATTATTCACTTAAAAAACGGCAAAAATGTTTATAAAAAAGTTCATCTAGGTAATTATTGTACGCGTGACAACTGTTTCGCCTTCCGTATATATTATTAAGCTTCCGAAGGCATTATCAACCCTCGGAAGGCGAAGCAGCTGTCAGGCGGAATAATTTAATAATTAATAACTTTTTGTTTGAATAAACCGTTTTTTAAATTAATTAATAATAGTTTTTATTAAATTAATATGGAGTTCTACAATTAAAAAAAATCGCAAAAATATTTGTTATCTGTCCTAGGACCAATTCCTACAAAATGAGAGTAAATCGCCGAATTAACTTCCCGATCACTTTGCGAGTACCTACACACTGTTACAGCCAAAATATTTAAAGTTTAAACCATATTTGACATTTGCGTTATTATTAAGCACCGAAAAAATGGTTCGTATAAAAAACTCTGTGTAATATGCTTTTTAATTTATCAGTTACTTCATTGTATCGGGCAAAATTTTGTTTGTCATCTGGGAACAAAAAATGTAATATCATTCCCTCACAATATTACGTCCATACACGTTTGTGATATCCATGCATTACCATTGTCGAATGACTTTTGAATAGAAAATTCATCCCCTCTATAAAAAATGTTAACTTTTTGCAGCGACAATAATGGATTAGCGAAATTGAAGGACCGTTTTATTTGTGTAAAATGATTGATTTCAAACGGTTTAACCAGAAATGACAGAATTATTCTATCCGTTTGATTGAATGAACCTAAAACCTTTTTTGAATAGATGTACTGAACAAAATGTCTTTATGACGAGTTTTTTCCACACGAGGTGATGCGACTGAAGTAATGAAAATGGGTAGGAGTTAATGAAGTATAAAATTAAATAAGTTGCTATCAGTTTTACATCAACAGTTTACGCGCGTTAACTCATCATAGAGGTATCAGGAACAGTGGCCACTGTACGTTTATTTCCGTAGCTAACGCTTAAAAGCTCTCGCATAAACTGAGGTAGGTAATTGATCAGTGATATGTCACCTAAAACTGTTGAGCAACTTGTTACGCATTTCCACGGATGATGAGCCTCCATCGACTTCCTCTTGTGGTGACCACGGCCGTAGTATAGAGGATGTGAAGTCATTACTTCCGGCACGATAGGTGGCGCTCTCTTGCGGACATTTTAGCAACTAAACCACCTGTAAAATGCGCGGAAGCGAACTACTCGTAATAACACACCCAGCGCTGGGAATATATTATTAGCATTTGAACGTAGAATTTGTTTTTAAGCACGGACGACAATAATATTTTTCTGATTGCAATACGATTATGCGTTGATACCTATAATTTCATGTTACTTTTCATATAGGGATGAGGTTATGTGTCACAGGCATTCTGAATTCAGCATGTCCATCTCCCAATTTACTAACGTTGCGGGGAGATCGTAACGATCTTCGACCACTCATGTGGTGTCATTCTTCTAAATTGAAGATTTACTATTTACTTTTAAAGAGAAATCATTTTAAAGAGATTCTTGCTGGTGCAGTAGTGTGCTGTATCATAGGCCCAGGGGACTGTGGGCGGGATTTCCAAACTAGTTCGAACAACTATCGGTATGCACAAACACATTCAAACGAACGCTATTTAAAATGATTATTACAAGCTTTGAGTTTCTGTAAATATCAACAGAGTAAGTTATTAGTAGAATGGTATATCTTTACTCCACTCCCATGTAAGTAATTCACGATAATATGTATATTGTATGATATCAACGAGGTTGAAATCACCCCAAGCGCCATCGTATTTTTCTAATATTATTACAACTTATATCCCATTGAAACCGAGATACGATTTTATAACGTTTGTTAGTATAATTATTCGGTTCACATGTTTACATTTACTGCATAATTAATGTGCACTCATTTACAAGTGCATTGTCGGGTAGCTTTACGACAGTTTAAAGTTAACAGATGCAGTACATAATAAACAGATTTTATTTCGTTCCTATCCCCATCTGTTATGCAGGTCTCATGGAATGAGACACCAACATACGATGATTTAGAATTTAAACATTACAATAATAAACATTCTAAAAAAGGGAACAAGCCTTTACAAATGCGTTCATTTTTATTTGTTTTTATTGCTAAGGATTACAACGCCTCGGATACATTTTAAATGCTCTTGAAGTATAAACATATCTGTTTTCCATATAAATTACCCTCTTAAATAATTCCTGGCTGATACATTAACATTTACCCTTCGACTTCCCAAGGTATGGCAAAGACTAGTTCTATTGTTTATTTACAATGTTTACATATTTTTATGAAGCTCCTGCGAACAGAATGAATATATAAATGTTCGGTAACAGGAGCGTTTTTTAAATATTAAACCAAATAAACAAATTACAGGATAACTTACTAACATATTCTTCACCTACGTGTTTATAAACAAATAAACGTAAACAGAGTTACGACAAGGATGTTGACTGATCCCCTGAGAATGTTTTTATGCTTGTTGTATACGCTTTATTTGGAAACATTTTTTTAGGTGCGGTAAATACGCCCTAGTGTTAAATAAAATAAATTGTCTATACAGATGAGTTAGGAAACATTACGTCTTTATAAAAATTAGTGAGAAATGACAAATCTATATCATACTCCAAATGTTATAATCAATTAAAAATCACACTTCTTAGAAGAACAGTTTAGATTGGATTCATTTGGGCGATTTGTTTGATTTTGTGGCCCACTTTTATATCAAATAATTGAGCTATTGTTTATTTATAAAAAATGAAATTAATATGAAGTACTATAAACTATTTATATTGTTTATTTATTCGTTTTCTGGAATTCGATAGATTGCACTTTATCAGTTTGTAGATACATGTGTAATGTAGTAAAAATAAAATCAATTATGGATTTCCTCCTTACGACTTTACCTCCAATAATACAATCAATGAAAATTAACAATAGATGACGTTTTTGACAAAACTATATAAAACAAAATATCACTCGTGAGAAATCAGAGTTCTTATTCAGGTGGTAATCGAAGATGTCCACATATACGAAGAAAAGATATTATATAATAAGACAGGATATAAAATAAATTAAATACATTACAGAACTATATAAAAAATACATAACAAAAAAAAAATACCCAAAACAAGTCAGAAAAATAATGTTTTATTTAGTTCTTATATTTATTACGGTTATACCCACTTTGCTCTAACTCTAACTGAGTAAACAAAACGATTGAAGACGAAACTTTAGGAAATGCACTTATCGTAATATATGTAGACCCAATAGGGAAAACAAAAATAATATTAATTCACATCTGTTCAATTTCCATCATTATTTTAATTTCCATGCCCCCATTGACTGGTTTTACCGTGATTTTAGCTAAACATTTGTATAAATCGGATAGCTGATATAAATATTATCAGCTGATTTTAGATTGAATCCATCGTTCTAGGAACATTAGTGCCGTCCGTAGAGCACACGGCCGGGCTTGCAGTGCTGTAGTGGCCGAGCCATCTCCCCCACAAGCGTGACGGCTCAATCCAATCTAATATCGGCTAATACCATTTTTTTATTTCCTATAAATATATCCGGAAGCGGGAAATGAAAACATATCCCGAGTCACGAAGCTCGGAGGAAACTAAATCATCTACTGCCTCCTCCCTTGCAATACATTACATGGTTAATCGAACATAATAATAATTGATAGCTAATGTCCAATATCTGGATTGCCTTCGTGTTTTTTAACCATTTTTCTATTATTTAATACTAACATGAAAACAATGAATCAGACACACGAAAGAGAAAAGAGATCATCGGAAAAAGATTACTATATTTGGATGAACAAAATAAAATTTATTGACCTGTTTATAAATGCCAAATAAACTTACGTCATATTACCAGTATGAATTAGGAAATGTAATTGTACTGCAATTTGCAAATTTGATTCTCGGAGCTCGTGTTGGTAAAAAAAACTCAACATTTGTGATATAAATCAATAATTATTTGCCATTAGTTTGGCGTCAGTCAGGGCTATAAGCGTTGGATTAACCGTCACTATTATTATACGATTTGCATTTCATTAGATACTAATATGATGAAATGCCTTTCTTCATATTATCGCTAATACGCAACGTTTATAAATCGAAGAATTAAAAATGTCTGTATATTCAGCAATAATAAAATGCTCCGATTTTACTAACGTTTTTACAAAGCAATAATATATTTGGGCATTTTCCCACCGCTTAAGTAATTTCCGTGGTACTGGTAACCCCATGTAGGGCATAAAAATCTCTCTTCGGACCCCAGACACATAAAACAAAAATGCTTGTCGTCTCCTATTACAGGCTAACACTTTATTCTCCTTTTTATTATGGTTTGCCGTGGGGATGTGTTTCCACGTCATTTTTTCCGGTTGGTTATTTATTTATTTAATTCTTTTTATTAGCGAAAGCTTTTATTGCCCTTGGGGTGTGTTTTTCGGAGATTACGCCAAGGCCCTCGCATTTTACGCCCTCGACTGTTGAAGTATGATGTTGGCTATTCGGGACATGTGTAAGCGTTGTCTTTTATGTGTTATTTGACGATGTCGTTTAAGTTTTAATTTGCAAGATCGGAAAATTAATGATTTTATTCCAAATTCTACTCGAAACATGGGAAGGTCCTTTCTATTGAATTTTTACAACTCGTTTTGTCGTTTTCCTAGATGGTTATGAACAACATAAAAACATTTCACTGCTCTTGTCACTTTTATCATTAGGTAGGTATACTAATATTGCCTTTGTCCGAAAATTCGGAGAATGACAAGGACACTAAACATTTATTTCAAAAAATTTGATATTTTTTTAAGGCGTGTTTATGTGTAGGTGATTTTACCAAAACATAAAATGAAAATTTACCCACATAAATAGAAACTAGTGAACATTCAAGCATTGTGTACCAATCTCTATTCCTCTATTGACTGCACTATTGGTGGATGACCGATTGATATGGCTTAGCAAATATTCAAACGCAATACCATAATACGGTGTCAGTTACCACACATCACTCCCACAACCCTCGCCACAGGGAGGGGGTGGGAGTGGAGGACTGGATATACGGGGAAGTGTTGGTGGAAAACATACTAGTTTCGGAATATAACGAAGAGTAAAGGAATTCAGGGTTTGCGCAAGATAAATTTATAGTTCTGCTGATCTAAAATTATATTGTGTAATGCTGTACTAGAATTCCATAACTACTGGAAGCTAGAGGAACAATGGTAGCCACATTCGAGGATTGTTGTGAGTCTTGGTAATAGTGGGGGGGGGAGGTTAGCAACTATCTGGTTATTCAAACATTGTTACGGAACAAGAATAGAAAGAACCCACATAAATTATTTCAATAAACAAAATAATATGAAAGAACTGGTAACCACTGGGTTCGAATGCTCTGCCACAAATATGTTTTTCTTCAACCAATCAATAATGTTTTTCACAGCGCACGAACACACCATTTAAATTTTTACTGATGTTTTCTAATTTTTATTATGGAATGATAGTCAACCCTCGGAGCGAATAAAAATATGGATGTGTTTGTGAATAGGACCAGCGCTGGACATCCGGACTCCTATTGACAGAATGTGGACAGTCAAACAGACATTCACAGTAATGGATCGTCCTGTCGTAAAAAGAAATGGGGTAGAATGTAATCTGATATAGCGATGGCCGTCCCATATCATACCGCAGTGGGTGTATGGAAGAATCACGCTGAAATATTAGCGAGAGGAAAGAAAGTTATGTAAGTGTGATTAGAAGATGTCGGGCACGTTTCTGAATCTAGAAATAAAACGATTAACTTGTTTTTCTCAAGTTTAAGATAGGTAATACATTGATCATATGTTTAGGATCCGAAATTTTGTAGACCTTTCAGAAAATAATGAATCAAGACAAATGTGCTATGTTTTGTGTTACCGCTCACACAAAATAACAACATGATTTCTTTGTTGCGGAGTTCCTCAAGGTTCTGATTAAGTTCCGCTTTTATCATAATTTTAAATAAATGATCTGTCATCTCTCATAGGAAGCGCTGAAATTATTGTGTGCAATATCCATCCCTTCAATGCTAAGAAAACAATGGAATAGTTCATAAAAATAATGATATCATGAAACAATCGCCGTGAAATATCAATTGACCCGAGATCCGGGTGGCGTACAACCCAACGAAGATTCCTTGTGAATTTATGGTTGAATTAAGCTCTCAGGCTGTCTTACTATTTCATCTCGTACAGGGCTTTCTAAATAGGACAGGAAAATAAGGAAGGAGAAAGATATTCTTCATCATGTTCCATCAATATTCATCAATATTCGGAAGAAAAATTTAAACAATAGATCTCGCTTTTATTGTTATATTATGAGAAACATTATAGAAATGTTTCTTAAATTATAGATAAGATGAATTGTTAAGAGACTATTATTAATTTTTTATTTAACTAGTTTTATAATAAACAGGTTAAAAAACACTCTTTTCATACGTGAGAACGGTTTTATTCATTTTGGAGCTGGTAATAACTCTTCCATCCCTCGCAAGGGTTGAGGAGATTTAGCAACATTGTTTTCATCCCCTCTCGCGTGAGGCCGTTGGAATGATCTATGCCACCTTATTAAATCCTCGTTTCTTATCTCACGTCCTCTCACCTCCGCGTCCTTTGGTCCAGCAAATCCGTTAATACATTGTCCTTTTACCAGATAAATCATGAGGCAGGTTTTTCGTGTGATCTTTTCACGTATCTTGTCCCCTTATAAGGATGAAATACTAAATATTTCACCCCCGGTTTTCTCCATCCCCACGAGATTATTTTATAAGAAAAACAATTTAAATGACATAAATCTTTTGCTCGCTATTCTTGTGTCCCTTTTTCCATTTTCATGTTTTAAAATAGTTTATTTTCATTCGCTTATCTCACCAAGCATATTATTTACATTTTTAGTACGATGATGCATTATTTAATTTTGTTTAAGTATATGTTTCTTAACATTTTGTATATTTATTATTTGAATGTTTAACCCATAAATGTGAACCCATAATCTTTTAATAGAGCACAAACGAAACCAAAAACATCATTTCTCTTGAGTTGCAACAAAATTATTGCATTACATTTAAATAATAAAAAAATCTCTCTAACCCTTAATAATTCAATGACTTTTTCTAAATCTCTAACTCCCACTATTATTTAATACGCCACAAAACCATCCAGTGCGATTCTTTTGTCACACATAAAAACACAATAAGAGTACTGATATATGTATTCACAACCTTTTTGGTATTTACTACCTGCGAATACAGTTTTCTACAGTTATCAAAACCACATCGTTTTGATTCTTCCTCAAATTTTCACACTTTTACCTCACTTCAACTATTATGGTGAATCTCTTAAAACAATTTTTCCACCGCAAACCTCAAAACCTCCAAAAGAGCATATTAAGTTACTATTTTCAGTGGTTCGGGGAGCTCATGCATTTCACGATTTTTTTACAAAATATATTTACACATTCTGTTTTGATCTATCTGAACTTAACACTCGGTGCGACAGTTTTAATAATATTGAACACACTGAAACTAATTGGAAACTCATATTGCTTCGAGTTTAACAGTGGAACATGGCAAATAAATCCTAGTTGGCTTTATGAAGTTCTAAGTTCTGAGTGCACACATTCTGCAGAGATTAGTACTTTATCAGGTTTGACATCTAAATAGATATCTGTCGAAATGCAAGGGTTACTTCTCATAGTCTTAACCTCTGTCTGTAAAGTTCTTCTTTTCTTTCTGGCATTGCCTCCGGATCAGTTCAGATCCACTCAAAGTAGTAAATCCTTCTACATCTGACACATGAACACACTCAATCTTGAGCCCCTTGGAGCGGTGTGGAGCGCCACCAGTACTAACACCGTTGTGTCTCTAACCACAGTAACTGTCTACCACTCCGCAGCTCCAGGCCCGGCCGGCCGCCCAAGCGAGCCTCCCTGGGGCTGTCGCTGGCCGCAGCGCACTTGCCCCAGGGGCACCCCTTCAAGAAGCACCGCATGGAGAACGGGGAATACTCGCCCTACGAGAATGGACATCTTGGAGGTGAGTCACAATTCATTACTTTTCCTTATTGATAACCTACTTATTGATTCTTGTCAACTGCCTATTGTCCGTCAATGTTTACTCACTAGTTGCATCATTCCCGGTATCTGCACCTTAGAGTAACAATATATATATATATTATTCCTATTATTATTACTCTAAGATCTGCACAGCACTTTCTTGTTACCTTATCGTTATTCAGTTATATTGCTTCGCGCAGATTTCCTAAAAAATGTAATCATTTAAGGGCGTCAAGTTTTCAAATTTTTCCCATGAAGTTTTATCGATAATTTTTAAAAACTGCGCGAACACTTCATGACGTTTTTTAATATCATACTGTCACCAATATCGAGACATAAATAATTTGGATTCATTATTAAAGTGTCAGTCTTACTTCTCCAATAACACGACACGATACGCTTCGTTACCCGCGCTGACGAGACGGGGGGATAATTATTTGATGTTCTCTTTCAGCGTATGTTTAATGAGGCTAAACTTATGTTTACGAGTAAACTCGTAAAAGTACGGAATATCTGTGTACGAAGTCACATTTCAAGGCGGTCTTGATTTCCCTTGTAAATTCGAAGCCGCCACAAGGAGCAGTAGAACAGAGCTCGCAGGCTTGCTGTCTGGGAGAGATGTAGCCTGTTGTTGGGATGAATCCAGGATAGTTATGCGAGATCACGACTCTAATTGCGCTCTCTTTGCGGGCGGCGACAGTCGCGATGGGTCCTCCCAGCTTCCCCCTCTCTTCAAAGCGGATGATTGATTACTTCGCGTCTTTTCCTGAGCTCTATTTAATCACTCTATTTCCTCTTCCAAGCATTTATACATCTGACGATGTTACCGTGTTATTATATTTCATTATTCTTGTTTGTTCGCAGGGTGTGTTTGAATATTTTGAATGAATTTGTGCCTGTGTTTCGGTGATTATTTCCCTCTCCTGACGGTTTGTTTATTTCTAATTTAAATGGGACGGGCTGAGAAGTATCTTCCCCCTCCCCACGCCCCTCGCCCAACCCGAGGGTAACGGTTGATACTCGAATTATCAGGGAATCAAACGTATTATATTATATTTGTTTCAATCAAGATGCGAGCTTTGTAATAAACGAGGATTATGAACACTTACATATTTGTTCGAATTACCCGAAAATTATTTTAATTAAAAAAAATATGTACATATCCTGTTTCATTTGTATAACTGTGCACCTACTTAAAAAAATATATTGAAAACGGTTTCGATAAAATTTAGAATTTGATAAATGAATTAAAATTATTTTGAATTCACCAATATTTTATTTGAATACAAAATAATTTTAATTCGGTTATTAATGATTGCGACAGTTTAAAGTTCTGTTAAAATATTCCCGAGTGGTGCAATTTATTTTGAAATGGTGGTATTTGTGGAAATAATGATTACCGAATATATTAAACTCCCATACTTGTAGTGAAAGCACTTTTCTCGGTTATTGCTTTCAATAAACAAATTTCCCTCGAATTTGTGAGTAGTAAATATTTGGTTTTCACCTTTTGACGAAACGATGACAGAAATACGCTAGGGTAGGGATGGGGAGGGAGGTATTCCGGAAGGGGTTACGTGGGGTATGATGGGGGTAATGGGGTAAATGGGGTATCGGGGGGAGGGGGAGGCTTGTAATCCTTTTTTGAACGGAAAGGGAAGAGAATTAACCCTTTTCCTTTCCAGTGCCATGCCCGTTGTGTGAATGAAGAAACGTTGTGTTGATAGTAATTAAAGGTTTATATTATCCAGTTGTGATTATTAGCTAGAAGGAAGTGATGTGAAGGTTTGTGTAGGCAGTAGGCACTTTCCGCATTCGGGGGGATTGTGGGTTCGGGCCTTGTACCTTTTGTTGGTGTGTGTTTGGTTTGTGATTGTTTTTGTTTACATTCCAAATGGCGCCGGAGATTAAGGATTAATTATTTTTCATTTAAAATAAAATCACTTCTGTATTGTTCACCATTTACTGAGATAAAGGAATCCCCAACAATTTATTCAAAAACAGATTCCGATAGCAACGAGCTCATTCGAATCAATAATAACCTATTTTTTTTATAAATCTGACTGAAATACAAATAACCATTCTAAGTACTTACGGTCGAAGATAATTAAATTTAAATCACTTAGAAACCCATTAACATTTCAAGTTAATACAAAATACGCCTTTGAAAGATGTTATAAATTCATTTTATCACCTTTAATGATTGTTTAATACATTTCCAGAATTGAAAAAAACATATCTTCAATATCATTTACAATACTTTGTAAAATGATTAGTTTGTATTGAAGAAACAATTATATCAAAAAGTCTTCTTAAAAGCTTACTGTTTTGTGCGGTCCTTTGAAACATATTATCACTTTTGTTGAGGTGGCTTAAATTTAGCGGTGAATTGAAGTGAAATGGTTGTTAATAGTTGGTTTGTATTTAATGTGGGTCAGAGGTGTACCCGGCGGGGGGTGGCCATAACAAGGATACCTGCGGAGTCCAAACACCAATAGGACCAAAACAAATAATAAACAACTCGCTCCGTCCATACTTGTGGTAAATATGGAAGGAATCGGACTTCAACACACAAATAATTAATAGGGAGATATGATGTAATGACAAAATAATATTTTAAGAAGACAACATCAATATTTCTCAATGAAAATCTGAAATAGACGAATAAACAGAAAAGCTACGGTGGCACTAGGTTGCGAAAATTCTGGTAGAACTTTGCAGTTACACCCAAAGATTGCAGCCATAAAAATATGGAAAATAATTTATGATAATGTAATATAATTCTCAAAGCGATGTATAAGATTGATAAAAATCACCGATTGAAGCACTTATCCCGGTAAGACCAAAAGATCTAGGTTCGAATCCCAGTCATGACAGTTACATTTTTTATTTTTCGTTAATTCGTATTTTCATAGAGAATTGTTGGTATTATCTTCTTTAAAAAATGATTTATAATCTTCAATAATTTAATCCTAATAGATTGAAGCAAACAATAGATGAAAAAAAAAACAAGAAAAGGAAACCTACCAGCTTAAAGTTTGTAATTAAGTTCTTGATTACATAACTGCAGAAGATGGTCGTAAACATCCTTTTGACACATTAAAACTTGTAAGGTCTTAGACAGGAATCAAAATCATTAGGTCCTACACGTTCACAAGTTTTTGTTTTGTAGGCACCAAAAAGTTCAATCAAACTCAGTACAATAATATTTAAGGCAGATATCAAATCTCGTTACTGAGAAGATTAAACCAAGAATTCAACAATACTACCTGCGCCATTTCAGATCAGAATTTTAATGAATCACAACCTGAAAACTCAAAGCTGGCATCTAATTAGGCACTCCACCAAACAAGGAATATTACAAATGAATTGATTGATACAAATCGTGGGTGCTTTTTATACAATGGTTAAGATTTGCTTGTGTTATATCTCAGTCAGGATGCAAATTCTACCTGGACCGAGTGACCCAGAACTGTCAATGGGAGAAAATACAATTTGCCACGCGGCAACAAAGGGAACATAATACAGCTAAAATGGTTATTATAATAGAATATCCCAAGAATTCGTTCCATGGCAGAAAGGTAGTTCCACAGTGGCTGGGAATTTTAAAACCCACCCCTGCGTAAAATAAAAAACATCTCATTAGTAACAAACGAATAGTTTTTTTTTCAGTCTACGTCGATTTCGCCAAAGTTTGGGTAATGACATATCAGCTTTCGTTAGTTTTATAACATTTTTTTAATCTATCAGATAGCTGCTATGTGTTTTTAAGACAATGTAATTTATTTTTCTAGCTTTATAAAGTACCCTTTAGACGATATCTTACAAAAGTAACTAAACGGAATATAATAAACTTTTCATTATCTATTTATTACTTTTTACTTAAAGTGATAGCGTACAGGTTTATACATAAGTTGTGAGTAAAACATCATATAAATGAATTAAAAAACATACTCTGTATTCAAAGAATACTTATGAAATATGTTTGAATAGAAAGTATATTTTTTAATTCATTTATTAATAATGACGCCACAAAGTGAATACCAATCGTCTGAAGAAATTATAAAATGTCATATACTTAGTTGTAACTTTCAAAAAGAAGATTGATCGAATATTCTGATGTACTTGATTTAATATTTTATATGCCGTTTGACAATAATAATCCGTGACACTATCTAGATTGTAAATAAATTCAGGTAGAATTACAATAAAAAACTTGCAATTAAACTAAAAGATGGCAGCCAAAAAATATGGGAATTTATTGGATTTGGGGTATGGTATCGATATAAGGTCTCATTGGCTCAGCCGTTATAGAGCTAGTCCCGGTAATACAGAGGTCCTGGGTTCGATTACCAGATGCGACCGTTACTTTATTTTTATTTTCTGTTTCTTTTTTTCATTTGAGATTTGTTAATATTATCTTCAATTAAAAACTACAGTATCTCAAAATCAGAAATTAGAATATACAATCATTATATAATACAAAGTTATTAAGTCTGTTGAGTTAAATCGTCTTCGCGCAGGTATCCAGCTAATAATTATCTGGTATGGTAAGGTGCATGTAAAAAAAAATAGAAAGGTCTTAGCAGGTATCTCCAAATCCATATCTGTCGGTTGGAGGTATACCATCGTCTTATCTGTGTCTTTCAGTTTTTCTGCACGATCATCAAATTCACACCATGACCTTTTAAGTATGCTTACACGCATTCACCTTTCGAAATAATTTTAGTTTGAATGGATACCTTCTTAATAAGTAGATCGCTTAGGGTCATTTTCGTGGTCTACGGTATATGTTATATATACTCGTATATATATATATATATATATAACAAGCGCTGACGTATATTGGATATGTTTGCTAAAGTATATCAGATTTAAAAATATTTACAGATATTCCCATACATAGTGTTATGTATATCGGCATCGCCATAATATTAAGAAGCAGTTAATAAATTAAATCCCAGATTATTTTGCTCTTGTTAGCAAATGAATAATTGCTTAGAAACATATTATTATTCGTACTCGTACGCACTGATTTGCTAAGGTGGTGTTCTAGAATTTCTGGTCTTAAGTAAAAAGTAAACGTAATACGCATTCACAGATGGCGCTAATTAAAATATTAAAAAAAAAAAACGCGTTTATCACCTGATCCTTTTAAATATTGAAATGAATTGTTTCTTTGGCGAGTGTACACACGGAATATGAAATGGAATAAATTGCTCCTATAAGTTTAAAGCCCAAGTCCTTTAAGAAACTTGTAAAAATACTATATTTTATTCTAACACACTAGCATTATACAGCATTATTATAAGTTTCTTGAAGGACTTGAGATTTAAATTTACAATAGCAACTTATTCCGTTTCATATTCTGTGTGTACACCCGCCAACAAACGATTCATCTAAATATTTAAAAGAATCACGTGCTAAAAGCGTTTATTTAAAAAAAATCAATTAGCATCATCTGTGAGCGAGTGTCACATTTCAATAGATAAGGGAAACTAACGTCTCTATTCAAAATTAGCATTCTTGTCCTGTACGGCATCTGAAAATTCACGACATTTTTTAATTCTTAAGTGTATTATAAATCTCGAGAACGACATTTCTCGATCACGTCCTCTATCCTCTCTTGTCTACTTCAGTAGGAAATGCGTGGTTACAAAAGCAGTAATTTCTTCTTGCAAAATAAAGAAGTCAATGCGCATGTTCCAGGGTAATTAAGTGCAAATTGTGGGAAGGGAAGATTACTTCATATTCAAAGGAAGTTTCCTCGAGTGCTCATTACGCAATTTGCAATAAAACTGACGCGAGTCCACTCTGGCGCTAAGGTGTTTTTTTTCTTAATTTTAATCAGGCTCAAGAGGACGGCTTCATCAACAAGACCTCTGACATTGGTTTGACGTGTAATCAACCAAATTTGTGTTAAATATATTTTATTCAATCATTGAAGATAGTATAAAAAAATCTCAAATATAATATGAAACAGAAAAGACACAGACAACACAAAGGTAACGATCGCATCTGGGATTCGAACTCAGGACCTCCCAGTCTATCCGAGACCAGAACTCTACCAACTAAGATAATGCCAACTTATAGCTTTCATTCATATTTATTATTGTTTAAATTTTAGGTTTATAAGCTTCAATAAGTTATTCAAATAAAAATTGATTTAAAAAAATCGTTTAATTAAAAAAAAAATTAAATCAAATAATTAAAAAAAATAAAACAATTTACCTAAAAAATAATTTATATCATTTAATTTAAAAAAAATACATTTTACTGCTATTTTAATAATTAAATATCTACATTTTCCAAAACCAATGGTTTCTTCTTCGAGATACAATGTTTACTGAAAATTATATAAGCATATATAAATAACGATCAATTTTTTTTAAATTTTCTTTATATTTAATTAAAAATGATGCCACAATGTGAATTTGCATTTATTTACGAAAGAATTAATGTTTATTTATCTCTCAAAAATCGTCATCGTCAACTAATACCTATCCAACCATCACGCCGTTTCCACGCACGGGTAGGCAAAGAGAACGAACCTCAAGCAACTCGGTATTAGCACACACCCCTTGCTTCATTAAAAATCATACATTAAACTCTTCTATTATTCTGATTTTTGACTCAAGTATTTAATTTGGCTGTGTCATGTCTTCTTCGGGGGTTCGCGATTTCTTCAATAATTCAATTTCGCGTAATATATTCTCCTTACACTACTTTCGTCGTTCATTCGTTTTACATGCCCAAACCATCTAAACGTCCCATTATTATGAATGCTTACATAAGCCTTGCATTCTTTCAGAATCTCCACAACGTTAACACGGTCAAACAAGGTTTTACCACACACACACCTTGTGAATCTCATTTTTACAGTATTCAGTCTACTTTCGTACAATTTATTAATACATGCAGCTTAAATGCACACAACTACAAAAGTTGATTCTTCATCGAGTGCCTCATATAAAATGCACAACAGTAGTACTAATTGCGATGTGAATCTCTCATAATAAATGCGTGTATCAACTTTCCGAGTTAACAAGTTTTTATATTCATTTGTCTCGTGTCTGTTTTGCATTGAAGCCATTGCCATTGCCATACAACGGTATAAATATTTTGCAATCAGATAATTAAATATGCAAAAGGGAAACGAATGATATAAAAATTAATTGCATCTTTAAAACGCAACAAGCTGTGAACGCTTTACTTCTCGTATGAAAAATTCCACCTGAGCTCGAACCGGTTTTGCGGGAGTTTTTGCAATCAAACGGCCACATTTAAAGATTTATTTCACTAAATTGCCATTCCATTCAAGACACTCGGTGATTTCAGAAACATTGCAAAAAAACTGTTCGTAATTTAACGAAGGTTCAAGATATTCCGTTTCCCAAATCGTATGCCATTTTTATCATTTAATGAACTTATATAAAAAAAATTGTTGATTTATTTATCGTACATACAACTAGCTGAAGTACCCGGCATTGCTCGGAATTAAGAATGGTTTGGAGTAAAATTGTGCTGTGTTACCCCTACCCCATCCCCTAACCCCATCCCCACCCTTATCGAGTGTGCAAAATTTCATTGAAAAATAACAAAATTCTGCTTTAAGGAGTGGGAATGGGGGAAGGTGGTCATTTTTCTAAATCTCCTTTTTTTCATCAAGATCGGAATAAGACTGTAGATTTGTATACAAAACAAACAAACCCTGGGACATTCTTCTTTATATATAATAGAAGATAAAAGAGAATACTTAATATTAATAATAGGCGACCTCAACACGGTATTCACGCAGACGCGTTGCTTGCATACATCATGTTTCAAACTTGTTAGTTGACTTCATAGTGGAAATTTTTAGAGAAAACTAAGAAGACAAAAATTGGGCAATTAATAGAAAACATTGAAAACCGTTTCGAACGTATAATAATATGTACTTACTATCCCATTCTCGCTAAAAACAATCAAGAGACGTAAATAAGTCAAAAGGCTGTTTCTCACTGACGTTTGGTAAGGATGTCAATGTCGAAAATGAATAAATATCCACCGATACACACTAACCAATGTTTGCAACGTTTGGGTTAACTCTCAACACAATATTTGTCGTTTCATTAATTTATTAATATTTATAACACTGTTTACGTTACGTTACCTATAACATGTTTTATTTTAATTGTGTAATTTATATCAACAAAATGTCACTGTTATTAATAATTATTATTGCGTCTTGTTCGTTTGAACAGAATCGCGAAAGGGCGTATTTAATAAATTATCGATCGTTTAATATGTCGGAAAAAACACTGTCTGAATTAACGCAGCGCAAAATATTTGCATACAGTCATAGTCGATTCCAGCGTAATTTAAATGCCAAGTATAACTCGTATTTGTTAGTGTGGAACTGATATCGCATGTTGAACTATTAAAAAAAGTTCTCCTGTTTTATGAAAAAAGGGGTTAGTGTGTATCAAGTTGTTAGTTTCATATGAATATGTTAAACACTCTGTAATTACTCGTAATTTGTCTCGACAGTCGTTGAAATGATCGGAATGTTAAGAACTTTAACCCTGGTTAAGCGGTTTTAAACATTTATTTTAATTAACAGTAAGTACCTACCTAATTTAACTAACGGTAAGTACCTAAAATTGCTAATATTAAGACCCAGCAATACCCTACAAAAGGAAACTGAACATTTTTTGAAAAGGAAACATATTAATACAGAAGAGAGAGGGAGCGCGCTACTATAAAAAACGCTTAGGGCGTAAGCGATCGTTTAAAAAAATATTTATAAAACGCGACATATTCAGTATAGAGCATAAATCTCAAGACCACTGACTTAAGTAACTTTTAAAGAAACGCTGTGATTTTTTTTTCATACCTATAACATGTTAAAAAACAGAACCACACGCGTTATTCATATTTTTCAGAGCATAATTTGCGATTTTTCTATCGAGGGAATTTCGTGTAATTACATTTTCAACTAGACATCTGAATGGCTATCCTAAAAAATAACGAAAGAAAAAAAAACGATTTTTAAAATTTATGCGTGATTTTACAAGGAAGGAAATAAGCAATCAATGTTTTTGTTTATTTGATTTTACGTATGGCAAGGTTTCCCATCGCTCCACAATTCACCCAGGTACAAGAGGGCTCGCTTCGAAGACCATTAAAATAAACTGATTTGACCGATCCGACATCACCACAATAATAGCAATTTGCCTAATTTTAAATTGATAGTTGGAACGTGATTCTAATATTGTCAGTCTTTTATTCATGTTCTCTGCATATGGAATTGTCCAGTGTTACGAGCGCTCTATGTAAATCGTCACATCCTAAAAAGGCAAGGTTTTTTTTTATAAATTTCACACTTTGTACCCAATATGGTCGTGATTATGATTGGAAAATATTTGATTCTCGATATACGTGTGATTAAAAGTTGGGGAAAGATAATATTACTTAGAAACAGAAGTATAGTTTAAAGAAATCATTTGAGAAATTGACAAAAATGAACTCAAAAATTAAAATATATATATTTTTTTAAATTTACATTTTTCCTCTTCCCCTTTGAGGTCTGTCACTATTTTGTATGTGGAATCCATCTCCTGTTGGATGATTGCACTAAATTGTTCGCCGATGGATTGAGCGGGGTGATGTTATTTTTGGGTGTGTTCTTTTCTTTTATTTAATTTGACCAATTTATTGTAATATCGTGGCCGTTTACTTGCGTTGGGCGATCGATGATGGGTTTTATTGGTAACTCGTATGGTGTTTTGGTATTTGACTGCAGGCAGTGATGAAATTTCTACAGAAGATTGGTTGCATTGTGAACATTTTCTTAGTTTATCAACTACATACATAATATTATACTGAAAACATAATAATGCTAAAAATTTACGCTTTTTGGTATCGCGAAGGGGCGGATTCAAATCCGGAGATATTGTTTTAAAAAAATCATATACTATCCTGATGCTGCAAAAATACAACTATTGTGAAAATTTCATAACACCAGAGTTCATCCTTCATGAGTTATTGCTGTTTCAGATTATCAGTTTTCTAGTCATTTTGTAAAAAAAAAAAAGGGTAATCGTTAACCAAATTAACAAGCCTTTCTCCATCATATATTATTTGGGAAATCTCGGAAATACGTAAACGTAGTATAAAGCGTTATGAAGTTTCTAAAATTGAGCCGATTTAATTATGTTAACCAACTGGATTAAAACCAACGATATCAACCTTTTCCTGCTATAACTGTATATTTTCCCTACTTTTCTTTCTTTGTTTTTGATTTATTTTCTTATTTAACTTAAAATCTTTTATTTAACTTACCTTCAACATCCATGTATTAATACAAATAAACTAATATACTGCAACTAACTGATACCAGGTATACGCACGCACTGGCCTTGCCTATGTGGGATTTTTTGTTTTATATACATTACACATAGGTTGTTCAGATGTATTTATAATTTAATGTTTAAAAAAATGTTTATAATCATTGTGTCTCGTTTGTGTGAATGTATGTAATAAAAAAATAAAAAATTGACGGCACACCCCTGGAAGATTTGAGAGCAGTATTCATTATGTTACTTATACGAATACTTCATCAACTCTTTTTTAGGCTATTTTTGAAAAGTAACAATGGTACTCATTGATTTCTGCTGCATCTTCTACAGCTCTATTATTCGTTAGTTTCTTCAAAAGTCTCCGGGCAATCCACTCCGTATTCTGTATCAGATGCGGCTTCGTATATTGTTTTCACGTCTATTGGGAATCGTTGATCGATTTTATTAGACGTATTTTTTGCGGCAATCTTTGTGAAAAAATCCACAGTAATAATTTGAATCCAATGGGTATTCAGCGAGCTTTAAAATAATATGGGTGTGATTAAACCGTATTTTGTCTGAAAAAACCAATTATTATTTTCACAACTCTACGAACAAAAGTATAACACTTAACATTGTTTGGTTTCGAAGTAGGTGCATGTTTTTACACTATGCGCATTCCGCAAACAACGTTTGTTTAGATTTTGCTTAACGATATTATTTTTGACAGTTTTAGGTGGTACCTACTTATTTCAGACTGAAGTTAACACTGTATTCGAATACATAGAACAATGCTTAATATTTTTACGTAGACTTTTTTGGTTCAATGGTTTAAAAAACTCCTTTGTCATAGTTGTTTTTTTAAACTTGGTTTTAAAATGAATTACAACAGTAAATGGGTGCACATCTTTAAACATAAGTTTCAGATCAATTACTCAGCGTATTATATCTACGGCAATTTGCCGCCATAAATTGTACATTTCACGTTTATAAATTCTAATTTGGATCGATCTTCCATATATGATTGATTCACCCCGACTTCAAACATCATAATAAATAACAGAATGTTTTGCATACTGGATACACGTTGCCCCAACATCCTCTATCATCTGTAATTTTTGATTGCCCCCGGTGGGACTCCTACCCCAGTTTACCTTTTGTGTTTTAGTGCCGTAAATTACCGAGCAATGGTACGCTCGGCATTCGGGAGAGTTATTCTGGTAATTCCAATATCGGTGTCACCGCGAGTTTTGAGTGGAAGGTAGGTACTTGCCGGGGTAAGGATTACCCATCTACGTAGATATCTATGGAAAAGCTCGGTTGCGATTGGAATGCTGGTATTCCGTTTGTGTTTTTCTCTGTGGATTTAGTATTATTATCATTTTACCCGCCGGTTAATATCTCCTTTAGGCGCGCACCCTCCCCGCGATGATTATACGATTGATATTTTTGGAATTCGAACGGGTTCGGTTGGCGGAACTGCCTCGGATAACTGTCATTATTGAAATCATACCCGTAGATATTCATTTACATAATATTTATATGAAAGAACACACATTCATAGATAACATAATAATACGGTTAATCTACGCACACATTTACATTTAAATTCACTCCCATTGGAATTGGAGGAGATTTCAATAATTTAATACGACTTACGGCAGTCGCGTGTTGGTTGATACCAATTCGTTGATCTATCGAACACTCAAAATCTGTTTTGGTTTTGTTGGAGCCCTTTTGTTTCTCCTAAAGCTCTCTTGTTTCTGTCTGGCCACGTGACCGTCGCGTGTTAAATGATAAAATAGAGGTTTTGCATTTTTTATCGTTCTGTCTTTATAGTGCTGTAACAGAAAATATCTGCACACAAATGTGCACATTAAAATCATTGATTCAAAATACACAAACTACTTTTATACCTACTCTTCCACCTACGGCGGGAACGTAAGAATTATACTACGTTTTTGTTAATATTTTTACAACTAGTCAAATAAATATCGATTTTTATTGAATTACAATTGTTTCCTTGTACTTATTTATACAAGCATTCCAAAATATGTTATGGTGTTTTTTTTTAAAATCAAAAATATTAATAATATAAAAGGTGTATTCTGCACATCTCCCTCATACGGTCATTTCTACCCTCGCGTTAGACCGAGACAACAGCAGCCATCCTTTCTTCCGAGCCAGTGATCATCTCGGATGTTCAATCTCATTCAGTTATGACGATAATAGAAATTGATTTGTTAGAGTAAAAAATTACGTTAAAACCGACGACGGGTCGATTATTTTTCGAATTTATTCCAACACAATCGAATGTTATCCGAAAGGTAAACATTCGAAATTTGAAATAATAACGCGTGTGGGCCGTTTCCGGGCGAATTGGTTCGAAATTCAAATATCAGACTTGACAGATAAGGCCGTACAGCGTGTTCAATAATTATTGACTTAATATCCTTTGTCTTAAGTGCATAATGAGCTGTCAAAAGTCTGAAGCGGTTCGGTTCATTGGGGTGCCTACAGGTTAGTCGAATGAAAATCTAATAATTTTTTTTACCTACTCAAGTTTTCAGTTTATTTTTGACGTGAAAACGTCTATAAAATTGATACCGTGTGAGGGAAGATAATCGCGCCCAAATGAGAGACTGTTTCTGCCGCAATTTGGAAAATTACTCCGCCGACGAAACCATCGGCTAAAAATATATATGGCGCCACCATCTTAGTTATGTTTTGAATAGAAAAGATGAAAATTTACATCAGTTTTACTCTGACATTCATGGTGGCCGGAAGATTTTCGATTTTCCGGATTCGACACATGTCCATAAACAGAATCATATCTCAGATACTAACTCTTCGCTCTGAGTAAATTAAATATTGTTTTGAAGATGAAGTGTATATTTTATAAACTTATTTTAAGCTTCAAGTGCGTATCTCAAAAACTCAAAAATATAAGAGACTGCGAATTTGACAATTTAAGAGAATGACACCTAAAACCTTCGGCGAAACCAACACGCAGTATTGCCGTGAATATAATATCAATATAAATACTATACGCATCATCCTAGACTATACACGATTGACGTTTTTACAATAAGAACTGCGGCAGTGTCCGAAACTACCTATCTTTATATTTTTAAAATAATGCTAACTTGTTAGATGATAATAACATGTCTTTAGATCTTTATAAATTTTTCTATATTTTCCCAAGAAGCGCTTCACTGTTTCGATAACCTCCACGGCAAAGCGTAACTATCCGTCTCTTTGCACATAATGCCTGTTACGCACAGTTAATGTTATATGTGGGTTTGGCATATACCTCGATATCGCTCGTCATACAAACCCATACAATCGTCACACACGGGTGCTATAATATATCTGCGACAATTGTATAGCGAGTGTATCCCCCCCACATATATATTATGATATTATATTAACTGCGTATAATAAGTTTAAGTCGCGGGTTCAAATATCGAAGAAGTAGAAATTAATGGTAAAAACCTTCGGCCAGCAATGGAAATTCTGCCAAAGTATTGCTGATGATGATACCATACAATAATGTTTAATCAAAAAGATTTAAAATCGCTTTATCGGCATTATCTAGGTCTAGTGCCCATCCTAAGTATATAAATGAGTATTTACCTGAGGAGAATTTTTCTCGAACTTTATGGACAACTTATGCGAGTACCAACCTCACACAGTTTGGCAGTAATTCCCAACTGTAATTTTTTGGTTTTTATGTTAATAATTGACAAACAAATGCAGCTGAGCAGGTGGGCCTTGGAATCCATTAGTTTTGGCCCTATTAGTTTTGGCTCGATTGATGGCAACAAAATTTCAAAAAGCTATTGTATCCTTGTACATATGTATAATGTAACTTTGCAATTATCACGTGGCACGAGATTGATGAATGTTTAAAAAATTACGAATTTTTCTACATTGTATTTGTCATTAATTTGAAAACGCGCTTTCAGTTTGCCATTTTATCTGAAGGGGTCGTCTTTATGATCACTTTAATGGCCCAACACCTCGGGTTATCGGCCCCACTTAGCCACTCTCTCATCTGCCACGTACTGTACTGTGCATACCGTCTCTACCTGTACCTACATGTACCTGTACACTATATACAGGCGTTAATCGTTAATGGATAATCTAACTTGCACATTTAATCGTTAATCGTAGGTCAACTTTTTCTCGCTTCGTCGCCGGTCAATCAAATATAAAATACACACATTTTGGTGTGAGAGGCAGGACCGGAGTCAATGTGAAAAAAACTGCCTTATATCTAGCTTCGCTTCATTTAAAATCGTTCAAGGGATGCAACTCTTATGAGGAAATTGAAAAACATTTTGGAATCATGAACAGTTCCAGAATAAAATTATTAACTCTAAAGTTGACTGTCCGGATTTGTTAAACAAAATAAATTTTCACGCACCGCTTCGACGTGGCACACGGAACACCCCTTTCTACGTTGATAGATACTGCACCAATTTCAAACAAAATGAATTTATGGAAGGGACCTTTAACTGGTACAACAATACACTTGCAAATAGGGATGTCAATGCTGACATAATAATATTCGCTGCTAGTTACTATCCATACAGAAGTTCATAGTACTATATACAAGGTTCAACACGATTTCATGATAATTAAAGCAATATTAGTATCACCTTCTCCTCCCCTTTCCCGACCTAACTCCTATACCAGTTTCCCACTCTATCCAGGTATAGCTATAATCATATATTATGTTATATAAGTATTATGTAAACATACATTATTTTTATAAAAATATCATTAAATTTTATTTTTGTATTAATTTGTTACTTAAGCTACGCTTTCACCTCGTACAGTCTCTGAAATAAATCAGTGAGAACGGGCTTATCTATGCAATACAATTCCCGGTAGAATAGAAGCTAAAAGTTGAATCGTCTTCAACTCTCATTCTATTGTGTTTAAAATAGATCATAGAATAGAACGGTGCGAACGCCACCCTCTGCGGACAGTACAGTGTATCTGTGGTTATTTCCAATAATATTACAAAAAAAAACACTTTTTTTTCTTCGAAGATATGCTGCGTCATTTTTAGCTGCTTTGCTTTGCTTAAATATAAATTAATTGAAATAGAATAGAAATAGAGCAAGTGTGATCGCGCTACAATTCCTGTCTATTATAGAAAGGTTCATTCTATGAGATAGATCAAAGAATATATAGGATGGGAAACCAGCAATATTTTTGGTTTGGTTTTGTTTTGTTTTAATATTTTAGTCTTTACATTCATTACTTAGTTTTATATTTCTAAATCAAACCATCTGTAAACATTAATAGATGTTCTGTTTTTTTTTTGTTCACCCTGACTGTATTAGTAGTGTTTATGTTTCTTAAATAAATAAACACATTTGCCATTTTTTAGCAACATTAGCTATAGGCATATTACACGCGTATGTACAAACTTATCCATGCAGTAGATGCGTCGCCATTTTAGACACTGCGGTCACCCAAAGAGAATTGTTAAGCTCTTATTTAAACGACCTTCTGAAAATATTGAAAACTCAAAATTCTAATAATTTTTTTCATTGATAATAGTAGTCGCAATTGATTGGAGTCGATTTCTTGATCCCCTAATGCGGAGCTGTTTCAGAAACATTTCTCTGTGCACTTAGTCGAGATGACTCAATAGGTAGGTATACACAAGACTCCATAAAATGGCACAGAATCATAAATTCAAACAAATTTACATATTTCTATAAAGATATTAAGACAGCCCAAAGAAGGTATTCTTACTAAAGATTAGAAAGTGAGATAGCATGATTTTTATATGTTCTTTATGGGAATAACTAACGATAATTTCTTCATTATGTTTGTTATTTTATAGGTATCTACTTTGTTTTTATTGAGTGGTTAATAGAAATCTTTACTTCCTATCACGAAATTCAATACAGCAATAAATGCTCACAAAAAATACTAAAACCTAAATATCTACACCTACTCATTATTACATAGTAGAGTTCACCTGGGCAGGCGTCGGAGGCCCATTCTCTTTTTGTCCCTAGTTTACGAGCTCTCCTGTATTTGTCACTGAGACAGTGTATTAAATACAATAATATACTTATTTTATGTTGTGCTGTTAACAGCTGACTGTGAATCATTTTGAATTTTAGTCCGAAGTTTAAACCTGTTTGGAAGTCATCTTATGTGTAATAATTTTTTCCACATTACACAACAAAAGGAATTGTTAAGTGGGAGATCCTGGATATCAAACCATTTTTACAGCCCTCACTGTTAATTTTTTTCTAGGCTTATAAAGATACAAATATTTAAAAAAAATGTTTAAATTTGGGGCAAGGGCGTATTCCATTCGTAGTAATTTACTGAAGAACCTAGAATAATTATAGGTAATCAAACTTTCAAAGGAAAAAACACGATTTTCTTGATTTCGAAGATTACGAAACAAGCCATCGCCTTAAATACTTTTATGAATCGCAAATATTTTTTATGCCCTCACAAAATAATGATACGTAAGTTATAAAAATTCGTATTATTATAAATGGCAATAACTAATCTTATATACCTAACTACTACTTTATCTGCTTCGCCTAAGATACAAATCAAACTAACCAACAAAATTAACTGTCCCCATACGGTGTTAGATACTCTGTTACCCGAGCCAACATTTTTGCTCCTAACGTATTAATATTTAAATAAATTTTATAACCCTAAGATGTATTTTAAAGAATAATCTACCATAATTAATAACTGTTGATAGATTGTATTATTATTTTTGACTTGAAAAGCAATATTGTTATGAATTGTATGGGGTAACTCGGAGTCCTGCACCGGGCAGCGCGTTATAATTTGGCACCGTAAAGAAAGTGTTAATTAAAAAAATCAGTAATCAAACAATAATTAATTACCTCAGCTAATCCTTTACAACGTCATTGTAACGAAACATCACTCCGTACAAGAAGAACTTATATGATGGGGTACGTTTATTTCGGTAAGAAATAAGCCACCCCCAGCTCAGTTAAATGGGGTAATAAAGTAAATTGCTTCAGTTGGGCACAGTTTCATACTTCACAAAATATACCACCCCACGTATGGTCGGCAAAAAGGCCAATCATTTTTAGTTGACCGAACACAGATCGACACATTTTAACTCATTTCACAAATTCATTTTCGCGATACACCCCTGCCCCCTTCAAAAAATCTTGTATTACAACTGTTGCAATAACGCTTTGAAAATGTTGGGCTTTATTTTAAGAGTATCAAGTGACTTTAATAATATCAATACTATAAAAAAAACATTGTACGTATCACTAGAGAAGAGTCATATCGAATTCAATTCCAAAATTTAGTCTCCGAATTAAGAAGTTCATTCATACACGATTGAAAGAATCCAACATAATTTTTATAATGGGTCTTACTAGAGGATGCATAGATTACGATTATTTATTTCATTAATTAAAATCAGAAAATTTATCTGACCTAAGGATTATAAACTTTTTAACATTTTTAATTCAATGTTTTATACCCCCTTAACTGTTATATTTGATTGATACATGGTAGGATAGTTACAAAACAGTACCTACCATTTTATTGTGACAATTCAACTTCAGCGTCACAATATCATACTCCTATGCGACGAATTCGACATCTGAGGAACAAATACTTGAATGTTGTTGATTTGTTTTATACACAATTGTTACAGAAAACATGCATTAATAGTATGGCCTTTTTCTACGAGTAGAGTTAGGTTATTTGAAACTTATTTAAATAACTCTGGATAAAAGCGTCAAATTTTTTGTTTTTATTTATTTTTATATTATCTATTATAATATGTACCTTTTCACTATTATTGTATATGTCCATTTACATGCATATAATGGGCGTAAATAAATAAATAAACAAAGTAAATTTCGTGAAACCATTATTTTTAAAACTTCAAAAGTAGTACAAATAACCGCTTTCCAGAAAATAGGCTTACTTGTATTTACCTCCCAATAAATTGGCTATGCTTTCTACGTCAACCTTTTTCTAACAAGCAGTTAACTGACAAGTGCCGAGAATTTCATACTTTTCGTGAGACCTTTCATATAAATATCCCACCAGCAGCGTGAAGTTGGCTGATGCCTCATCAAAGATGAATATGTAATAAACCTCCGCAATAATCCGTGTTTATTGTCACATTTGACGGCTTATGGGTGTTGGGTGTAGGGAGTTAGGCCTGCGCTAAGCCCCGTCCGTGAATGACGCCCAAATCCGAATGTGACAAAGACATAAAAACAATGTTATTGCTTATAAACCCACACCCGGACATATGAAGTCTGAAGGTTGAGTTCGAAAGACCCCCAACTCGAAAGACGCCCTAACTCGAAATATGCTCTAACTCTGAACTCGAAACATCCGCGGTTGAGCCTCGAGTTCGTTGGGTTCTTAATTTTACGATTCATATGAAATCCTGATGAACTCATAAATGTGACGATTGGGGATTTTATCCCACTTTATCCAGTTTGATGACGAACGGCTATAGTGAGTATTGACCGATGCTTGAGTTCTTAAATGGTCATCAAGTGTTGCCGTATTATTATAATCATTATTAATCTTGATGATGGGGTAAGTAGGTTATGAACACTTATTTGAGAAAAATACTATAAATTTAACAGCACTGTAATTTTTACCCTCGGAAAGCGTTATTTTGTTTATTCATGTCAAAACGGCATCTCCACTAACATTTTTATGACTGTTAAATCTTCACTAAGAAAACATAAGAAATTGGAGTCTCGGAACTTTTACTGCTCTTTCTGTCCAGAATTTCTAAGTCAATGCAATTATTTTCAGCGAGTAACATCATTTTCATGATGAGCCTAGGAGCTTTGTTTGTTCTTATTAAGTTTCCCAAACATCGTTTTTTTTTTTTTTTTCTTCGATAGATGTGTAATTATTTTGTGGCGTCATTATCCAAATAGTAAATAAAAAGTACTTCATTAACACTACTGTGTTTAATATATAAATATCGACATGTTTCAGAAGTAAAGCTTCCCTCGTCAGGATACACAGTATCCTATATAAAAATACGAGATTTTTAAATTTAAACAACACATATATATTTTAATGTTTTTATAATACATATACAATACATGTGTATCGGGAAAATGATTTTTTAAAATTATTTATTTATTTCAGTGTATTTTTCGCCCCCTATGCCTGGGATGTTCTTGTCTTATTGAAGATGAACATAATACATATTATGTTCAGTTCATATGCCCCGTACTTCCAGTACCTGAATATCTGTTCAATAACTCGGTGCAGCTTCTCACGTTCATACGATATGGGAACAGTAGGTATAAATACCCCCGTATGCCATACAAGCAGCGATATTGCAAGCTAACATGAGATCGGTAATCACCTGCAATAGAATAGTAATATATGCTCGAACCGTGCTGTTGTGCGAACCTATTAACATTTTATTAGCAGAGTAAAAATGATTTATGGCAATTCATAACCGATAGATACTTATTTTAATTTTTAACCTATGGTAATTAATACTAATAATTAATGCAAAAGTATAACGCACTATTTTATCTAATATCAGCTAGGAAGTAAATTAATTTTTATTTTATTTTTATTTATTTTTTATTAGTTTCCATATAATTATGACATTTTAAGGTAAGGTATAAATATTAAAAATACATGTATATTATAGAAATTTTTTCATAGTCCTCCTCACTAGGAGATCTTGTGCTGAGGCGGACCAGGTTTTGCATAAAGGCGTTTCAGCGACTTCTATATTTCAACTTCAAGGTTAGGGTAGGGTCTTTACAGTAATTTCTATGACATTTTTTTGAGAACAGTAGTCAGTTCTTGTTTTGGTATTTCTTTATGCCAAGTTTTGATGGACTTAGTGCATTGAATGACTTTTTTTTAATTATTAATTGGAAGTTTGTTTGTTATACGTATAATTTTACCATACAGCTAAAAATTCAGAGCTTCTCTGTCCAGTAATATTGCATTTAGGTATATTTATCTTGTCTAGTTACTTTGTTCTGGTATTATGATCATGAAGAGTCGTAGCCATTTTCTCATTTTTAAGATGATTAACTAGAATATTTTTGGCAAAGATTTATTTCATACAGATATTTTTCAGGCTCTTATAGTCGTCATATATTTTTTGTTTGTGAAAAAATAAATTCGTCTTTCCTAGCAAATTAGCAAATCAATATAGAAAATTAATCACCTTCACAGATATTTTCACAAATTATCAATTATGTTAATCCAAAAAGCTACTAAGAATCACATTTCATACTAGTATGTAGACACTCCCATCATCGCCCTGATGAAAGACCACAGTCCAGATTCGAAATGGCTTAAGCTGTGCTTCGTGCCCAGGTCTGAATATTGAGGTCTTCCCAGCATACTTCTTCCCCAACACCATCCCCTCCCACTTATTTAGCCTCACGACACAGTCGTAATTAATTGGGGATGCAATATTCCCACTGGCTTCCGACAGTTGGAACTTTTGTCCATACTTAAAAAAATAGAAACTAGATACGTGTGTTAGTATACATTTGAAAGAATACCGAGTAAAATAGGTAAAACTCAAACTAAAATGGTTACTGCAATAAACAAACTTATGTCTAATTAAATGCATTTTAGTTTAATTTAATAATATATTTGTATTTTTCCCAACTTTTTTGAGTCCTAAATGCTCCCCGTTAACCAGACCCAGTGTGACTATGGCATCCCCAAATGGGGTATGTTGTTAGGCTGAACGGTACGGTGGGGGGGGGGGAGTTGGAAAAGAGGAAGGTGGGAAGTATCTGGCTATTCAGTTCTGATAACCAAACATGGGTAAAGCCATTTCAAGCATCGTCATAAATCTCAATGGTGGTGTTTCACCAAGGCGATACTGAGAGTATCTATGGCGCTGGAACGTCCAGCAAGTATACTATAATTATAATGCACGATTTAATAGCAATCAAATGAGAAATATCAAATTTTTATTATATTTTTTATTTACTTTTGCATGCCGAGATTTGAACCCGCGACCTCTGCATTCATACTGGTTTTCTGCCGTACTATTGTTTATTAGATTATATTATTTGTAATTTAGAGTGTATTCTTTAAATTTTATTTCTTGAGGATATTTAGATTTTTCGCAAACTCAATTTCGAATTACTCTTTTAAAAAGTTAATGTCCTTCCATTTCTACGAGTGCATATTTTAAATGAAATAAGAGCTTTCTTGCAACCTTATCCCCCTTTAAGCCCCATAAAAAAATCTCACATGGACTCGTCCTATTATTCGTAATGAATACCTCACTTAGTAAATGCGTTTCTTCGACACTCAGCCTGTAACAACATAATATTAGGTGGAGTTATATCCGTCTGTGGTAGATCGTCCACTTCCGTTAAAGCCTCGGCGAAAAGTTATTGCCTAAAAACATGCACGAGCCGAGCGTCCGTTGGATTTCTTGCAATGGTGCTATCTTTTGAAGGCCGTCACTAATTTTAATTTCAACAAATGAGTAATTGAAAAAAAATGGTTTTTTTTTTTACTTTAAGTATTTTAAATACCTCCCCACGAAAACATACCATGTTAACAAATATATAGTGCCTATCGACGGTAAAAAAATTATTTATTTGTCTATTAAATATTTTGAATAGAAAGTTATGTCAGACCTTTCGACTTCTGGGCCCAAATAGGCCAATGAAAATGATTTTCTGTTGGTGATTTTTTATATCTTCACCAAAAGTAGGGTAAAATTTACCTTACTTCGGGCACACGGACACGCCCCAAATACATTCGACCGGTTTCTCTCTTTGGAAAATATGAAGGTGGGCAAGTATCTGGCTATTCATATCTGGTCACCAAATTTGGCAAAAGCCATTTCGAGCAACGTTTTTATTTTGAATGCTGGTCTTTCACCAAGGCGATACTGAAAGTATCTTATCATTCTGGAACGTGCCGAAAATGTACTGTATATTATTTTTAATGAATAAATTGAGAAATAACACAAACTAATCAAATAAAATTTATTTGCGCACGCCGGATTTTGAACCCGCGACCTCCGGATTCGTAGCCGAGGGTCGTAAGAACTCAACCACGGAGGTCGTCGAAAATTACAAGACCCTTCTAATGTTTCTTATTTAAACGGAAATAATGAATTTTCATGAAAGTTTTTACTATTTCCACGATAACACCCGTTGAAAGTTACGTGAATGCATTTTGCAAAAGTATCCAGCAAAGTTCATAACCAACACCCAGAGCTTTCCCCAGAACGTGCAAAGTAAACCCTTTTAAAAAAATATCATTGCATTCCCAAAGCGAGCATTTAAGTCTTATATCAAAATTGGTGCCTTTTACCTGGGGGCACTGACGTTTTGCAGAATAAACGATTCCAGGGTAGGTGCACCGGTCGCTGCTTGCTGCTGGCCAGTAATAATAATTACAGGCTGTCATACTCCCCAGACACGGACCAACGTGAAGTTAGCCGGGGCTGGTGTCACTGCGGCGAGCGGGCCTCTTCTTCTAACTTCACAGTTGTACACTGTACAGTTCAGACGCGATTTCGATTAAATTTTAATTAAATTCCACCGTAATTATAATCGTGATGAGTGTGAGCGATGGCGACGGGAAGATAAATCTGCCAACATGTATACGTATACAATTACACATATAGTATACACATACACTTGAATATATCCTTCATTGTGTGAGTGTGCTCATTATATAACTTCGTATGAGTACCTAATACCTTTCATTGAATGTGTATATATTTCTCACAGCTCTGAGCACTTCTTTCACTTGCTTTTTAAAAAATTAATTTAAGGTCTGTGTTATGATTTCTATGTGTCAAAACATTGAGATGATAATTAATGGTGTTTGCTGTTTGTTTGTTTGATGTATTTATTAATTTAACATTGAACCACGACAGCCAACTATGTGAAACATGTGAGTAAAATAGACATCAAATAATATTAAGAAATGCAGTCAAATTCATTTAAGGAAATTAATATTATCGTTCGTACTAAATAATAAATAGTCAAATTTTAATACAAGTATCTAGTTTCATATTTTTGTGACATCTGTTTCGGCGTTCAAACCCATTATCAAATAATAAAATCATTAAATTTATTTATTTTATTACTAGAGTTAAGGAGCACCTAAGTGTATAAGTAATAATAATAATTCTGAATTTGCCAACAAATCATTCTTATTCTTTTGACAAGAATAAAGGTTCGCAAAATTTACATACGAATGCAACTGGTTTATAATTAGATAAATTTTAGAAATTAAACAAAAATTCTACCAAAGATGTGTAATTATTTTGTGGCGTCATTATTAATATATCTAGTCTTTGTTTACACCACCGTTTTTAATACATTAATATCTGCATGTTTCCAATGCAAAGCTTCCCTCATTAGTAATACAGTACTAATAATAATAATAATACTAATAATAATACAGTATATTGTTTATCCTGATGAGGGAAGCTTTGCTTCTCTTAAGTTCCTCCTATTATTTGTGTTATTTTATGTTAATGTATGTACCTACTTATAATATGTTTTCGATCTTTCACTTGTTTGTCATTTACTATTTTTGCCAGATGATAATTATTTTTTATTTTACTTTTTAATTAATATTATTTTTTAAACATTCGTGTATATAGTTTTGGGCATATTGCCTGTTTACGTACTAAAAAATAATAATAAAAATATAGAAAAAGTGTTAATAATATTATTAATAATCAAATACTTTTTTTTTAATATTTGTCTCTTAAATTTATTTTCACATTAATAACTATATTTAGAAAATTATTAATAATACCAGTAATTTTTTATACGTTGCTATTTTCTTGATTTTAAATATATTAATAATATTTTTTTTATTTTTTTTAATTACTTTCATCACTTATTGTTAATTGTTAGTTTATATTTGTAATTTGTTTATTTGATAATTATTTATACTTGCCATTATTTTTAGTGTATTGTTTATCGTGGAAAAAAGGGACGGAAAGCTATGCTTCTGAAACCATGTAGATATTAATGCATTAAAAACAGTGGTTGAAACAAAGTTACTCTTATTTATTATGTTATTTATTTAAATAATAATTAATATGAAGGAATTAAACATTATGGCAATAAATATACAAGTCTATAATTTAACTCATACCTAGTAGTAAACAGTATATTTTGTACGCGGTTAAACGTACAGAGAAAATAGCCGATAGATTGACAATCGATTCCTAGATGTCTAGAAAACTTCCTAGAAAGAGAATCGGAATTTTTATAAACTAAGATCTAAGTATATGATATCCGATAGAGCAACTTCTACCATTTAGTAATTTAGTAATTCAGTCAATCATCAGTGTTTGTTATTTTTTGTTTTATTTAATATTTTGTTTTCGTTGTTTCATCTCCACCTAGGACGCGCAATGTCCTTACTTTACGGTAAATATTAAACAAAATAATTTATTAGCAATTAGATGATTTAAGTATTTCCTTACCGCTTATGCTTTCAATGAAAATTTCTAAGATGACTAAACAGATATGCCTCTTGTTGAATTCATAATATTGGGCTTATTTTTATTTTATTATCCAAAAACAATTTTATTATACACTCTTATGTAGGTTCTAAATGATTAAATATTTCAGTGTGTCTAGTACGACGAACTAGATCGAGAACCAAAAATAATTATTGCTTCTTAGCTTCTTTAATTACATATATTAAGCCCATCGTGTACATGTATCACATTTGCAACTTACTCCGGAGTTGAAGATATTCTTATTACTTGCTCTGGTTACAGACCAACATGCAGTATAGAGTGTGCTTGAAAGAGATTTAGCCATACTGAATTACTAGACCTGAAGAATGAGGTTACATCCAACCTTCCTCTTCTTTTTGCATTTCGCCTTCCCAACTGTCCCATTAGCCTGACAGCGTGTTTCAAAAATATCACATTTTTTGCTGAATTCGGGTGTTTTAAAATTCCATGCGATATATCTTAAGGTGCCCTGAATCAGACAGAAAGATGTTACAAAATATTATTTTCATACCAATGTTATCAAAATCTCTACCATCTGTTTACTAAACCAACGACAAAAAAATCCGTATTATGACTACCGATTCACCTTCACAATAAAAATGTACCATATTGCTGTCGATTCAACTCTCAAACGGCAGTCTCACATCTTTACAAAGGGGTATCACTTCTCGTTATAGCATTCCTCAATCGTCTGATTGTTGATGTCTGCATACTGACTGGCTGGGGACTGGATCATCTGTCCATAGCCCGAGCCTCGCCCGCCGTCCGCCGCCAAGTTTAGTATCATTCAGGCCTCGCTCGCCGAGCTGCAATTATGTATTTATTTTAAAAGCCACACATTATTTTCGAATAAAAGGTTACAATTTCATTTGGTCTTCGTACCGTTGTTTTTTTCTCGTGCAACCCTCGCCGCTAACAAAACGTTTGGCCCATTCTTCTAAATGCGGTGCATTATCGCTGGCCATTTGATAATGCGGACTTTGGATTTTGATACTGCAGCCATTCCAAAAGTTTTAAATGACATTTTTGTTTTGTGTTTATCCTAAAGTTTTGTCAATTTACAGAAACAGCCTTGGAATTTATATTTACATAATACTTTCCTCAAAAACTTTTTTTTGCCTTTAAAATATATATA
The DNA here is from genome assembly GCA_022606495.2 of Halesus radiatus. Lineage (NCBI taxonomy): Eukaryota > Metazoa > Arthropoda > Insecta > Trichoptera > Limnephilidae > Halesus > Halesus radiatus. The sequence continues at coordinate 230,892 of JAHDVE020008978.1, read as the reverse complement.
TTTTTTAATATGATTAGTATTCAGATGTCTAGTTGAAAAAGTATTTATATGAATTACCCCCCTAAAAAAATGGCAAAGTATGCTCTGAAATATCTCGTAAATAACACGTTATAATATGTTCTAGATATGAAAAAAATCACAGCGTTTCTTTATATTCTAGTTAAGTGAGTAGTTTTCAGATTTTTCTCTTTTCTAAATATATATGTAGTGTTTTATTAAATATTTTTACAACGATTGCTTAAACCTTAAGCGTTATTTATATTAGCGCGCTCCCTCTCTCTTCCGCATTGACATATCTCTTTTTCAAACAAAGTTCAGATTTCGTTTGGAAGGTGTTGCTGGGTTTTATACAAAGACTTATTATGTTATCCACTATTCTTTATCAAAATGTCGACTGGTTCGACCCATCACTCGTTGAAAAAATCCAAACTAACAGCTAATACCGAAAAAAAACTCATTAAGTGTTGGAGTGGGAAATGCATAGAAACATTTTTCAATCGTTTCTAATTGCCAAAATTTGTGCAAAGAAATGTAAGAAAAAATATGCAATTCGTACATCAAGTATTCACAAATTAAATGTAATTTGGAATTGTATCCTTCGGTAGGAAATATTAGTTCATGTGAAAATTGCATTCTCCAGGTTAATGGTGGCCCCAGTAATTCATATTTCAATTCACAGCTATGTGTGTTTTATTTTCAAAGTTTGTCATTAATTTTAATCGTCCTTGTAAATCATACATATCCAGGCCTGTGTTTTAAAAATCGTGCATTTAAATACGCGCACCTTATTATTTACGTCACCCCTTCTTTGATTGATGATATAAAAGTGCCACAATTTTCCGCCGCAAACTAAATTCACGAAACCACAAATTGCGAAACTTGGGGAATCTCCACACTGGCACACTGGACTCCAGGTAGGATGATTGCAGTTGTTTGATGGTTCCATTTAATAGGGCCCCTTTCAATGCAGACTTATTCGTATTTTATCCTTTTTCATCAGCCATTTTCTGTGATTCGATTGTTCCCCGCTTTTTTTATGGTCTAGATTTAATGACATGTAATTTGCTCGATAAGTGGATAATTCGTACGGACGAAAGGGTCTACCATGTGTCATTTGTAGGATAATGATGTGTTCCCATTTAATTTTATGGAATCGCAAACATTTTGCACCTGAAGATTGCAGGTTGCGAATGACACCAATTTGCAAATAAAGTATATATTTGCTAAACATTTTATTGGCCATTGTTTGAAATATTTTTATTTTATTTTATTAATTTGATTGAATGATCCTTGGCTCAATCAACATCTGGCACCATGCAATATGATTATTTATAAATCAGCGTTAAAGTTTCATCCTTATCAAATGATTTTTTTGGTTACATTCAGTTCATCAAAGTATTTTGGATTTTAATAATATCTGCAAATCACGAATGGCATCATAAAACGGATTTGTGCCCCGTGAGAAGGAAAATTCTAACAGGTACAAGTTTGATCAAACAAACAATGTAGCTCGCCCAAGGTGTATGTAGTTACATTTGTTTGTGAACCATTTAGGTATTTGCAGTCTGTTTTACGGGTGTAGTTTTACGAGATAAAGGGCCCATAAAGCCATAAATCAGGCCACAATCCTCGATTCCTCCTCAAGCGCCGGTCGTTCTAGGGGCCCTTTTCAATTAAATCCCATTTCATGTAATTGAATAAACGCGGCAATACAATTTTACGGCGTGGATACCATTTGTTTATTGCGGTCTAATGTAAGGAAATTGTATCTCCAATAAAGGTAATTCCCCCCCGGCCGATGGTCACTGCATTGTGTGGTTTACCGAGGGTAGATATTCCCAGTACCTACGGAGCTTAGTATTTCTACTGACCGCAGGAAAGTGTTTAATTGATGGTCCCTAACGATTTAAAGCAAATAACATTATGAAACAAATATGCCGACGATTTGGATGATCGGACGCAGCACGAGCTCAGATGAAATGACGTCACCACTAAAAAAACGTTCACAATTACTCAATTAGTATGACTCAAGGATGTTAAAGGAATCGTTGGACTCAGTTTGGTTGTTGCGTGGGTTAATTATTGAGTTTAGTTAACAATTGAGCTCATTAGATGCCTCGAGACATCCAAAAAATAAATACATTTAATAAGAGTAATATATCTGTAGTCTTCGGTCAAAATATATAGTGCATGTAATATGTAAATTTGAACAATTTGAACCTGTTAAATATCCCTGTAATTTGAAAATTAACGTGTTTTTCTGATTTGTTTACCAGTTCGTGTGATCGTATTTATTTTAAAATGCAGGACACAAAACCAAACGAAATGATGCATTTACCATAAAAATTAATTTTCCACACTAAACATAAATTGACCACGTGTATTTTTTGTGGTCTCCGTTTGTGACAAACAGTTTTCTGAACTGTCACGTAACATGAATAATTAAAGGGGACAACCTTGTGTTGAGTGTTAAGATAGCACTATTTGTCCAGCGGTAATACAGTCCGCGAATGGAACGGACTCCCCTGACCCATCTCTCAAAACCTCCCCCAAAAATTGTAGCCGTGAGCCTCCCTCAGGGGTAGTATTTGGGAATTCGGCCGCGCTCGGTGCGATGGGAAACCGCAGAGTCCTATGTAAATTGTGGCCAGTGTTATTGTTCCTAACACAAAGATTAGGCACGAATTAACACCGCCGAATGGATGCGTGGTAAATAATTTCGGCGCAGTTATTATTTGGAAAAGGGTCAAATACTAAATACGAACCGTAGACGGTGGCCATTCAGTGAATGGAATTACCAGCGGTCTTGTTTGGCTTTGTGAGAAATCCGTTTACTTGTGGTTCTAAGCGCTTTGCAACATTTTGGGCGTTCACGCTTTCAGCTGAAAGCCAATTAGCGAGGGACGTGGGCTGCGGACTGCAGATCACGTACTTGCGACGAAATCGGACTGTATTAAAGGATTTTGAAAAACTGTGTGGAATATTACCATTGTGCTTACTAAGAATTGATAAAAATATTGCAAAAAAAATGTTTTATTTTATAAGTTTTAGATAACGTTTTTGGAATATTGAATAATTGTTATTTAATTTATATCTATGACTTTAATTAGATATATGTTGCGTTATGTTATGCTTCTTTATTATCTCTCCTATGAGAACAACTTGTTTGTCAATCAATAAAGTCTGATGCGTTAAGCTCTGTTATTAAACTCCGTTTAAACTATTGCTACTCTGATGCTGACTCACTCTTTTATTCAGTCTCATTTAAATCAGATCATTTAAAGATAAACCTAATGACTCTTCAGGCCCTACCACTGAACCATTATTTCTGTTTTCACGCGTCGCTTGTGAAATCTATCAACGGTTTGCCTTTAATTTGAGTAGGTACTTAACACCTTTGCTTTATTGCCTATTCTTTGTTCTTATTCAATTACTCAATACTTATCCACGATTGTTCTTTTTGTTCCAGCTGATATATCTCGCTTGGAGAAGTCACCACTTCTCGCGAACGGCTACAACGCACCACCCACCCACCTGGGCCACATGGGCTTCATGCACGCGCCACATGGCCTCCTGTCTCCAGGGATGCCACCTCACGGCATGCCGAGACCAGACGGCTCCATCATCAAGGGCCAGCCCAACATGCCAAATATGGAAGCACTCGCAAGGTAAATTTCTTCTTAAAATTTGCACAACCCTGGCTTTGGTGGTTGGGACTTCACATAAAACTGTCCTATTTCGTGATGGTTGTTTTATACTTCTCTCGTTCTGAAGTGGAAATATGTGATTAACTGAATAAAGGTTGGATAAATCAAGCCTCGAATGTTTTTTGCAAGTAAATTAATCAATATTCGGTCTTTTGGGGCGGACTGGTTGCTTCCTGGGGATCTCTGTACGTGTCATTTTTAACCGGAAATATGTGATTATAATGTTTATAATTACAATGTTGTACACTAAGAACATGCCATGTTATTATATATCAATCATCAAACAGACGCGATCGTTCTCAAATTAATTCAATATTAAATCGTTAAAATGTGTATATTTCCTTATTTATTGGCATGTTGTTGACATTAGTAGGAATGCTTTTAAAATTTTAAAATAACGTATTATTATAATAACTGACACATAAAAATGTAAGTGAGATTATTCTTATAACCTAAGCTTACCTAATACGGCGACAGTGTTACGTTTTCTGTTACACGGGTACCTACTCGTATTACAAAATATTATGCAGATTCATTCATATTATTTTTAATCTCGTCACCTGCGACTCACCTTTAAGGCTCTTATCAACAACGCGATCCTGCTTTTTATTAATACATTGAGGTTCTACAGGTAGGTTCTTTTTACATGCGATATAATTTTTTACATCCAACTGGAAGATGATGAATACTAGAAAAAAAAGGAAGTTGGAAAATGGGCTCAATACCCGGTGAAGTTCAAAATAATAGGTGTTTTTTTACATACCTAGACAAATCTATAAATAAAAGATGCATATTTTTACCGCTTGGATGAGGGGCCACCATCCAGACAAGAACATTTGCTCAAAATAACTTCTACTAAGTTTAAGAACTTGATCTTAACAGCTAGGTAGGAACATTACATTTTTCCTTATCTCCTTATTCGCCATGAATTATATTTTGGATACAATAGTCCAACAGGCTAGGAAGTGAAAAACTTTGTAATTTTATTAACTTGGTACCTATTTACCACCATACCTTCTATAAATTACTTATTATTTGTAAGAAATCTAGCGAATTCTAAAAGAAATTATAGTAGATTGTCTCCCTGTGTAAAAACGCACCGTTTCTTTTCTTGGAACAATTGTAATGCGTAAAGGATTAATGGAGCGCTTGAGCTTACTGGGCAGAGGTTAGTCTTGTTAGAGTCAAGTTGAAATAATGTGGGGCCAAATTTGTTATAGGATCAGCGGTTTTAATCCGACCGAAGACAGTCGCAGGTTGGAGGCCACACAAACGTCTTCTTCATTTGACTCTAAGAGGATTAACAGTCAGCTCTACGAGTGTACTACGTTTGAAGAAGTCTTAGAAATGCAAGAAACATATTACGGATCACGTCCTATTTCTTTGGGTGGCCTAATGTGACCACTAACACGTTTTTCTCTCCCGATCAGAAATGCAGAAAATTCTAGCGCTTTTTTTAATTACTGTAATTTTAATAAATTTCAACGATTCATGTTTTTTATATCTACAATATGATGTATATTGTCCTCCACTGGAGGAGTTCACTTGTGCTGTGGAAGATGCTTTTGATTTCATGTTTTCGTAGAAAGAAAGCTTTTTATGATATAAACAAGCTAAATGAAAAACCTGAAGAATGGTACAAATGCGGTTCCTCTGAGTTGTTCCAGTCTGCAGTCCGCAGAGTAAACATTGATCTGATAATGGGTATCCTCGTATGGGAAAGAACTCTAGACTCTAGAAGAAGAAAATGAAAAGTATGAGATGAAACGGTACCCGATAGCCACACTTTTTATAATTAGTGGTTAAAAAGTTATTATGTCCTACATATCTACAGACAGATATTGACTGATTTCCTATCAAGCCAACTTCCTATAACGGTCACCATTTTTTCATAAGACGATATCTAAATCCACTCAGAAATAAACACTAAAACCTGCAAAACGTCATACATTGCATTGGTCCAATAATAACCCAATGGTTAATTAGTTTGGGTAGAGGACAGTCTGGATTACAAAATAAATTATATCACTTAACTTATTCATACCTATTATTCATAGATAGAATGAAGAAATACAATAATTATTACTTCGCGCATAACTGGAACATTTAGTTCCTTAGAACAGGCATCTGCCTAGCTGGAAACTAATATCGACTTGACAAGACATAATAGCACCTTGAGCATATTTGGATTATTTTCAATTGTTAAAATATTCTCAGTATTATTATTAATTATTATAAAATATGATGAACTTTTTATTATATTATATGTCTTATAAATGTTTCTACGTAATGTAATAAATAAAAATAATTAAAAAAATACTTTGTGTGCTACTTTGAAGTGCTACTTAGGGCCGGTATTTTAATGTTTTTTTTAAGCTCAGCTATAGATATATTTACGTTCATCAATTTGCTCTCTGGTAGGAATCCTGACAATCTAATCAGATTGATAACATTCATGGGTATACTGAAATACCGGACTCCGTAGTTTTTGTCTGTATTTTGCGAGTACAACGAACTTAATTAAAATCGCATCATTAAATCACCAACCCACGCCAACACGTTTTTATCCATATCAGTAACAACTAAACCCAGTTTTTTTCCTACATTTGATTGTAAGAACAGTATATTCATCATGAGTATGAATTATTATAATAATTGTTCTGTTTGTCGCATTAATAAATATAATGTTAATCGCAAATCAAAATTTATCTCTAGGTGTCACCTGTCTACGTATTAACACCTTTAAACTGGTTTCTTCCGTTGTTTTAATAACATCTCGTTAGAGCGAAACCTAAGCATTAAGCATCCACAGTGGCGTAGATATGAATTTAAATTAAAAAAATGAAAATACCTCAATATCACTACAATTATTCAATGCAGGGAATGCGTCGAAGGCAATTTTTTTCAACACATCTTAAAATAATATACATCGAAAAATCTTCTTGAACGTTTGATTCCGAAGCAGCAAAACTTTCAAACGGTGAGCTCTGACATCATGGAATTTGCATAACCTCTTCTCTCTGAGATATTGATAAACGTAATTATTTTCAGGTTGTAAAGTCCTGCGTTATGGAGTTTTTAAATATCGCCGAAACTCCGACAGAATAAAACTACATTTTTTCTGTGTATTTGGTAAGGAACTTGTACGCTCATTTATTCAGTTGGCCATAACAACCAATGGAAGATGATAATATAATGACAATTTTTAAATACTCAATGCATAATTCATACCAGAACTACACACAACCTACCTATGGTCATAGAGCAATGCACACCACTGACAAATATTTTTCAAAAAAAAAAATTATTTCACTGACTAGTTATTTCTATAGTACCCGAAGTTGAGCCACTGGTAATTTTTTTTATTTCATATGTTTAAAAAAAAGCGATAATCGTGACACTGATTTCTTGCAATGTGAAAATTAAATCCGGTTCATGACTCGGTTACAGGCATATTCATCATAAACTTAATTGAGATGAATCTAATCAGCGATAAACGCACAGAGCTTTTCAGTCGTCTGTTTGAGATGCGCCGTGAGGCTCCACACACTATACACTACACAGGCAGAGGCAGGGAGACTGTCCTCTCTTCACAGGCTGTGTAGGAGTAGGACGTATGCGGGGAGATTTGCATATTAATTGAATGCGCGACTAGTGCCTGCCATATCACCGGCTCTTTAGGAATATCTATTTTCCTTGTCAAAGATGTCTTGCATACGTGTTTCCGGTAGGTTGTTTCACTACCGTAGAGTTATGTTAGCGTTTATCTGTCTACAGCTGTTAATCACCTCCGTGATCAAATTAATAATCTACGCACTCTGATAGCATACTGCCGACGTATACGATTTAAAAAAAACCTTTTATTGCGTCTTTTAAAATGAAATTTAAATATTGTTGCTTCTTTTGATTTGTTGATATTTACAGCTGTAATGAAATTCAAATATAAATTCGCTTAAAAGTAACGATCGTGTCTTTCACAAAGCGTAAAGACGTAAATGAAAAGAGTGTGTATATTTTAAACGTATCTACAAAGCAATTTTTCTTTTGCTGTAATGCCTCCTCCGTGTAGCTTTAATTTCATCCCCGCTCTAAGAGGGCTGCGAAAAAAAGAAATTTTAATGGTTATTTACGTTTGAAAAAAAGTATTTTTTACGAACGAATCTAATTTACACCAGAAAAGGAAGGGCCATTTAAGAAAATTGAGATGAGGAAGGAGAAACCTTAAAAGAAAATTGTTTCTTTCGCCCGCCCCCCGCAAGTGGGGGTGGGATATTGTTTTTGTGTTTTCTCATTTAGGAGGGAAAAAACGAAAGATGATTTGCCAATTAAAGCTGTGCCTTTTGACTTTGACAGGTCTGGGATTTGGGAGAATTGCAGGGCGGCTTACGAGGACATTGTCAAACATCTGGAAAGGTAAGCCCCTCAAAAGGAGATCTTTATTTTACCGCTTACAATTTAATAATGAACTTAAAAAGTATTCAAGTAGGTAAGTGATTTGAAAATACTGTAATTTGGAGCTTTCATAGAAAATTCCGTTAAGTAAAAATGTGCTTTGTAGATGCGTATACCCACACTTCTTTTGCAATATTCCCCCTGTATGTTCAGCGAAACAATTCAAACTAATGCTAGTAGTAACTAACGACGAATGCTTGCATTCATCATATCTTTATTAGTACGATATTTAACAACGTCATTTTACATTACATATGATAACTTTTATATCTTCGTATCTGAAATTTAATAATTTTACATAATCGCTTTATAAGTTGGTCATACATAAATAATATATGGCTTATCCGTTATGACAGAAATTGATCGTTTATCTACACAGAATTGTTAATAATTTACATGCTAGTGGTCAATGATTATGTTTCGCAACAAAAATCACCGCGTATGTTATCATATCATCAATACGAGCATTGGGCCGGTAAACATGAAATCTCCAATTGAGATTTATGAATGCTGTTAGCGGCCATAAACAAAAAATGACAGCAGTAACTAGTAACATCCAACCATAAATCAAGTCAACGCATCCAGCGGGGAAAAATACAGTCCACCAGACAAATGCTTTCAAACTAAAAGGATGCAGATTAGACCAAAATGTGAGCATGTACTTACCTAACCAAAGCCATCACCTTAAGTGTGTAGGTCAAGTTGGTGAAAGCGCCTATAAGATTATAAATTTCACTACGATAAAGGTTTTATTGGCATTTTTGATATTTTATAATGGTAACTAAACTTTCATTTCTTAGGTTATACTTATTTTTCGGCATTTCATATAAGAGTTTCAGTTTTAAATTTGTAGGAACATTAATTCGTATGAGTTTCACACCAAAACAGTAGTTAAAAAAATGATTTGATTCGAACGAAAATTAACCTTTTCTACATTCCTTTTAATCCTTAAAAAAATCACGAACCTGGTTCTGTATATTGTACATATTATTGTAACAATTAGAAAATCGAAAAATTTTGTCATTAAACCAAACACTTTTTAGTTATTCTAATATTATCAAACTCTATCTAAAATTATTTCCCTGCCCTCCAACATTGTAAAATGAACAAGGTTTTATCCTGCTTTTCAGTCTGACACTATTAATCTGTGACTTACTAAAAATTTCCTTAAAGTATAAAATTGTTATACCGTGTAACCCAAAAAATCCTTTTATTTATAGTATTATAGTATTACAACACTATTGGAGCAATGAACCACAGTTCATTTAACTCTTTCATCCCAATAAAAAAAGCATCAGTCGAACATCGGAACGGGTAAAAATTAAAGACAAATAAATCATCGGCCACTTTAGAGGGAATTTGGAAAACATCGCATGGCGGTAATCCTATGGCGATTACTATTGGATTATTTAATTAGTTAACCCCTCGATTCACATTGGATTGCATTATATGCGCGTGTATGCGTTTTCCACTACCCTCGGGCGCTGATGATCAACAATATTTTCCTTAGACTTTTAAATTATTCGATGTCCATTTTCCAAATTTGATTTTATACAATTTTTTTTTATTGAATGCATACTAATATTCAAAAAAATATATTGTAAATAAAGTGGGTACAATAATGCACTATGACTCACTGCTTTTTATTTTACTTTTGCATATATAAAAATGGCAATATACCTACTTAGTTAAACCAAAATGATTTTTATTAGGGACCTACATCAAACGGATCAATAACAACACATCAAACGGATCAATAATAACACATCAAACGGATCAATAACAACACACAGTCCAATGTATGTAGTTTGGGAATCGAGCCTGCAACTTTTCGACTCAAAAATCAATTGTATACCTTCCCACGGAGGGCGTTACAAGACACGGTATCTACATACACAATTTCTCTACAGTAAAATATATTTACCTGCAATAAAAAGAAAACCGGATCATATGTGTAATTCATAAACAAATGTTCAATAAGAGTGTCGAATTATCTTGTATAAAGAAAATTAAAACGGTTCCTATCGATCATCGATTAAATTCTATAACTGCATTGATTAAACGATTTCCTTTTATAAAAAAACTTGAATTAAACTATACAAGCGATTCATATTTAAGTGCGCCGACATATATTTTCTCAAGCTTTCAGCCATTTCCGGCTTTTCCGGCCGGAGCGGGCAGGAGCAGGCAAGTGCGGGTCGGAGCGGACAAGTGCGGGCCGGGTCGGATCGGGCAGTTCCGTGTCGGGTCCGTACCCAAGCCGTCCATTAATCCCGACGCGGGCTCGTCGCCTTCGTAATTCCGCAATTAAAGTGTAGGCGGTCTGACGTACGTAACCTGACGTTGATGCATCGCTACATGGCTGAGGGGCTCCGTGTAAACGGGGACTAAGCATCCCTTCTGGATCGCCACACATCGGGCTGACGGGGCCGTTATTCAGGGAATCTGCATACATCGGCCGAATGACATGTATGGGGAATAAATGGGGATGGAATAGATAGGGATTGTGTGTATAGATAGGGTTAGTACCCCCCCCCCCCTCTCACCAAGTCCCTTACCCAAATCAGATGCGTTAGAGAGATAGAGATTTGTCCGATTTACATGTGACTGGATTTGAGACATTTGTGACGGTGTTAATCCTCTATAAGAGCAGGTTCTTGAAATCACAAAATAAATTTGAAACCAATCGTATTTTCGTAAGCTAGTACATTCGAGTATTAGTTATTGTGAGCAATGTAAAATATATTACAATTGCAAAATATGTACCTTGAAACTCTGTGTTAAGCCGTACTAAAAAAAACGTCGTTAGAGCAAAAAGATTACTGCATATAGTTATTAATTAGTATTTCTACGAAATCTACCACTACTTTAATCCAATCAGTATCCTTTTAAATTTGCCCTTAAAGAAAACGTCAGACATGAAGCTTGTTTGGCAAAAACTATTCTAAATTCATCGAGACGAACTGAAAATTAAATACTTACCAATATTACTTAATTCGTTGTTGTCTCTAAAATCTAAGGTAACCAAGCTAATGTGGACTCATAGTTTCATTGCTGATATCCCGGGCGTTTATTGATACTAAAAAGTTGATACAAATACATGTGCTTTACTTATGTTTGTTCTGGGATGAGCATAATCAATAAGTAGTTCGAATCACACAAAGGCAATAATTATACAGATTTTTATAGTCCGTATTGTCACTAGATACACATTTCTCACCATAGGGAATCTGTGATATTTCCCCAAAGTTAGCGCCATGCAGTCACGATTTGAATTTATTAGAATGAAGGATTAATTAATCCTGTGTCAAAACAAAACACAAGCGCCATGGCATGGCGATGAGATTACGCGGCGCGAATTAATGAGACTCGCCTTCCGCTCGCCTCTGCTACTTATGCCGGTTATTTGCATATCTCCATAGCCCACTGCTAACCTGGTCCCTGTTCCCTATGCCCTGTTCCTGTCCCTGCCCCGTGTTCTACAGTCCATTGTCAGAGGATTGTGTCGCCGCAGCCCCTACATATGTTCCTAGCGGGATTTGCAGCGATCTCCTGTAATAGTTTGCTATCCCGGTAGCTCTCAGTTGATAGAAGGAAACAATGCCCCATGTGATCAAAAGCTCAGCTTAATTGTGATTTTGGAAATCTCATACACTGTCAATGAACACAATAATAATATAGATTATTTTGAATAGATAATTAAGTTTGTAAACCTTTACGCTTCATTATAATATTGATTATTGAAAGAATATTAACAATCTTCATAGAATATGGAAATAGAAAAAGACACAGAAAATAAAAATATTAGGTTAGTCTCGGTCACAACCGATTTTTTTTTATATCAATGCACTTTTCTATTATGATGAATCTGTACCTACATTATAATATGAAATACAATAAATAAGACACTCTAGATACTTGTAGGACAATTTCTTAATTTTATTTCAATACGTCAAACGGTTTCGGCATGGGCGTGCCTTTGTCAGAGCAGGTATATTACTGTATAATAATATAAATTATCTGCCCTCGATTATGCCGAAATCAGTTAACGTCTTGTTATAAATTAGAGTTGTTAAATTGTTAGTATTTTTAATGTCCTGTCACAAAATGTGCTTGAAATGGATGAAATATAGAACCTATGTAAAGTGTTTAATTGAAAAATGTCATTATTTTGTAGGGTAAGGATACGGGTAGGTAAAGCCAATGTGGTAGTAGGTTGCCTGAAGACATGAATTAAAAATTCATTTATATGAGTGATGGTGTTTTTCGTCTCAAAGAAGTCATTCACGAGAGAAAATTCGTCATTTGCGAGTCATGTTTATGCGATATAGTATTATATAATGTCTGTTCCGGTCCGCAGCCTTCCTAAGCTCCCGGCGGGTCGCGTAAATAGGCGACGAATATTTAGATAAATGATCCCCCATTATGTTGCAGCGTGGTGTCTTTGCTGTTAATCTTTTTATCATTTTTTCCGTTTTATTCACCGACTTTTTTGCGCTTGCCTTCTCATTATTCATATCCTTCGCGGATCATTCATTTGGCTTTCGCAGGCAAATCTACATTACGGTCCGCAGAGTCACAAAACTCATCCTCAACAGCGGGGTAAAAGAGAACCCTTCCTCGAAAAATTACTCCTAACCATCCCTAGTATCCAGACTTAACAATACAATAAAACGGCCTTTCTACTTTCTCCTCGCTTCTTGTCAGGGTTTCCATACAGTTTTGGCTAGGAGTTAATGTTATGCGTGCCCACGACTGGTGTAGCGATGTCTCCTCTCGTACTTTTCGTGCTTTTACATCATTAGTTTCAATTGTACACTTATTTCTTTGCTTTTAATAATCTCCCAGGAGCATTCGTTTCCAGTTTCATCTCGTTAGCGTCACTAGACAATCTCAATTGTCAAAACCGGCGGGAGGAAATAAATGTACGGCAAGTATGATGGCACTCGGACCATTTTTAGCTGAACCACACGAAATTACCTAGTATTCAATGCACATACGTAAGTGTAATTATGTTAAATACCTACACATTTACTCCAATCAATGGTCAGTAGATCATTTACTCTGATTTCATTATAAAATCAGATGCTGTTAGTACTGCCTTTGTGAAATACCACCCTTCAGAATCGGAACGTTGAGTGAATTGGAATTAGTCGTGTTTAGTCACCATATCTGAATATCCAGATACTTATCAACCATCCTCTTTACCTTCTCCAACTCCAACCTCCTCTTACATTTGTATGATGATTATTATTTATTGTTGTATTATATAATATTATTGAAATAAACTCCTGCTGACAAGTTACTTGCAGTGGCTTAGCGGGTATAAGTTCCCACTGTATATAATTAATATTATACAATAAAAAATAAATAAACTTTGCTATAGTCCTACTGGCTTCGTGAAGTTGGGAGTCTTGTAAATTATTCTAATAAAAAATAAGAAAAAAAATTGCTTCTGAGCACTCATTTATCATTCATTAGAGTTTCCTGCCTAACCTACATTACCAAATAATAGTCAATAATTAAGTCTATGAATCCCTATCAAATAAAAATAAATTTCTTGCCGAATCATTGTTTTTCAATTACATATGTAAGTACGTGGGTACTCTTAGTTACATATTTTCGAAGAGCTTTTGGTTGACGAAAAATATGGCGTTTATATGAAAAAAAGCGTAGAGTTCGTGATTCACATTAAACCAGTAATATTTTAACGTGATACAACATTTTTTGCTGTATGACTGGAAAACTTAAAGTCATTGCTTCCCGGCACGCCCCTCCCCTTTCCCTTGTCTCCCCCCGTCTACCCCGTGCGGCAACACCTCGTTATTTTGTCATCATCTTTCATCCGGATGTCATTTTCAGGCGGGAAAAAAGTCTACGTTCGTATTTGGAACGCCTTTCGGGATTAGTTGATTCCAAATTTAATAATTTCAAATATTGTGTGCGTAGGCGGTGCCTATAGGATGACAGGGGTCGACAACCTTCTCAATATTGAAACACACACACCCTTAGACATATAAATCGTCATCTTTTGCGTACAGGTACTTACGGTTGCTCTTATAAATATACTTGTAGATAATAAGTAAACATTTATCTCTTTTTATTTTTTAAAAATTTATTATTAAGAACAATCGTTGAATAAAAAAGCCCTACGTGGTGTTAATTTATTAATTGTTAATTTGTCTTTTTATAAATGCCTATATTGAGGACATGGATTTATCACTCAGAAACGTGTTAACACGTTTTAATTTTTTTATTTAAGTAAACTAGGTTTCGTATGAATTCCTCATCAAAGCAGATAAGACAAATTTTCAAACACCCTTTTCCTAACATACATTTTTTTAAATTCAAGTACTGTAAAATCCAAGGCATATTTATTTATTCATTTATTTACCCTGCAATTGGGGTTTATATGTTTAAGATTGAAAATGAAGGACTTAACAATACTTCGTGTTTAATAATTTAGTAATTAGGTTGGTGATCCCTGAGACAGTATATATAGAGAAGAGGTAGGCAGCATGACATGATGCCAGCTATTATTCGTTCGGATCTTTGGCTTCTTATCTACCAACTGGTTTTATGAAATATAATGTCATTAGCACCGCGGAGGGACGCTTTGTATGTGGGGAGGTTTGGGTTTCATAAAAAAATATCGTAATACAGAATCATCTAAAGCTCATTTGATCTTTAGAGGTTTTGGCGAACGTGAGTTGCATTTGTGGGAAAGCCTTCGAGGGACTAACTTTACAAGCGTTTTCCATTGAGTCTTCTTGTTCCCGTGTGGTGTTGATGTTTAGTGATGCTTGCAAGACTGGAACTTGAAAACTGCATTTCCGCGAACATCGCAATCATAACTATCTTCCGCCCCTAGGGTGGTGGCATTCAATGGAATCTCCAACGGCCGATTTTTCAGTACACTCGGAATCGTTACTCGATGCCAACTGGCCAACCCAAATAAGTAGCTGAAATACCAACCCTTAGAATAACCATATGGGTAGATAGTCTTACTTTATTTCCACACAATCTAGCGAGGTTTGAAGTAAAATACAATCACACTCAAGATCAGAGGTCACGAAATGGGAGATGTTACTCCCCACTCTCAGATAAAGACACGAGACTTAATTTTCAGCGATCAGGAAAACTAGTTTAACAAAATCAATATAATATTCTTAAAAACTGATGAAGAAAATTAAATTTAGAACATTAAAGTAGATAAGATAACCTGTGGGATGCCAGAGTGTACCATGGATCAACCACCATAGTCCGTTAAACGCCAACGCGTCCTATGTATGGAGCACGAGGAAAGGGATATTGACCTTTAAATATCTTCGTACAATACTCAAGAAAAATTTTATTCGAGTGGCAATTGAATAATATTACATTCGAAATATTATCGTTATCGTCACACGCGCGAGTCAACTGAAAAAATTAATATCTTGTCATGGCGAAAAATGTTTTTGGTTTTCAAAATCATAGTATTGTACTTATTTACTGGAAAACCTCACTTTTCTGTTTTATTGTAAAGGAAACTAATTTAACTCTGTTGAAAATCTAGTAAAAATTCAAAAATATTTTCGTATTTTATTTATTTCCTGCACTAATCTCCCCACATACCGGAATAAAAACTTATTGTTATTATTATTATTATTTATTCTTACACATGAGATAGAAAAAATATTTTCTCCAAAAACATAAAGGTATTTTGGGGAAACTAATTATGTTATTACATTCATAGAATTTTTATAAATACGTATAAACATTATCTCGTAAGACTGTAAAATAAATAAAAACATAATTTTGTTAAAAAAAAACAGCTTCAAGCGTCTTGCTTTGATGATAGGCCTACTCAAAAACGTTTCTAGGTTTTTCAATCCTTGGTGAGTCCTCAACAAAATGCCTGCAGTTGTCTTGGCCATCAATTCAACTATGCATTCTCATTGGTAAAGATGATACGATATACGTCAGTATCAAGTAGCCGGTGTGAGTATACATACTCGTATGTTAATCAAAAAGTATTTTCTAAAAAGATTTACATCAAAACAACATTCACAATGCATGATTCTGACATCAATTTACATCAATCAGAATCGAAAATAGTCATTAAAATTCGTGAAAACGTTTAATAATTATTTGTTTGAGGCTAGTAGCCACCCAGCCATCAAGATCCCTGCAGTCCGAGATGACACGGAGTGACGTTCCGCAATAAGGTATCTGCAGCTGGATGATTAATGGCACACCCCACGCTTTTGATATTAACTCATCTCCTAGGTGCCTCCCTCCACCCCTGAAAAATCGCCCCCGGAACACTTTTGAAATGTAAAGAAGTGAAATTTGAAGCGAATAAAGTAGATAGGTATCTACTTACATGTCAGCTTTTTTACCTACGATCTATCGTTATGTATAAAAACTTAAAAAAATTGATGCAAACGTCGTTGTAAATTTAGTAAATTAGGTGCAACAACAAAATTATTAACATACATATTTATTATGTCACTTATTTTAAAAACCAAATTAATACCTAGTTAATTTAGACTCTTAAAAAACAGTTTTTAAGATTTCAAAATAAATATTTTTATCGAAGAAAGCAACACTTTGTGGCTCGCCGTTATACATAACGAATGAAAAAAGTTCTTTGTAAAACCACATTATTGAATTTATCCTATGTCGACTGGTCACGGTTAATCTTAACTATCCTTCGGACAATAATCACACGAACTAACTTTAAATACAGAGATATATTATTATCAGAGCTTCAGAGAGAAAAATAAATAATTATTTTTGTTTTTCATTTTCACTTCCCAAAACACGTTATATGGATAGCAACGGACAGCTTTGTGCTAACAAAAATATATTTATTCCATAAATACATCAAGATTTACTTGTTGAACTCCATTAAATGGAAAAAAAAACTATTTTTATGTATCACAGTAGTTTGTCTATAACCTTTCTTAGTCCTCATGTTGATCCGTAAGTATTTATACGCATCCTTGAATGATATTTTTTTAACTAGGTGTCTTTTACTTGCTCTATATCTTCTTCCTGTAGAATAATGTCTTCCGGTCATTTTTATAGCGTAATTTCATTCCTACAAGTCTTGCCCATTCTCAACATAGAAGGACTATCAATTTTAGCAATGCTGTTGAAGTGGTCTGCAAAAACTATAAAAAAGTGATCTTTTATTAATTCTGATGGATAATATTAATAAATATTTTAAATGGATTTTTTCTTATAAATTTTAATTGAGCTGTTTTTCAAAGTTTTTTCGCGGTTTTCATGTCACGAGGTACTTTTAATTGCACAATATGTGGGCAAATTAGTGCAGGGGCAAAAAACATATAATCGATCTAAAGTGTAATATTAATAACTACCTAATTACTAATAACAATTAGCTCTGAGGTTGTAAAGTTGATGAGAGCCTTCAACTTGGTGCTAAGTTTCACACGACGAGAGCATAGAAACATAATATCGAATACCTAAAAAAATGGCACATGTTTTAAATTAATATGCCTTTTTTCCGATACCAGCATTAACCTTTTTATAATCATTGATCGTTTTTTTAAGTAATCATAATTAGGTGGCGTTGGTTTGTGGTGTCGTGCCTCGGGTTTTTAATTAAACAATTAAAACTTTTTTTTTTGCAATATCCACGTTAGAATGTTTCGGCCCTAAAAAGAAGCTAGGCCCACCTACTTTTGCATGGACATAACGGTTTCTGTTTTACAAAAACGAAGAGACCATGAGATTATGGGTTCGAATCTCACCTGCTACTGTTACCTTTTTCTTTCTGTGTTTTTGGAGTTGTTAAGGCCCCGCATTAATCTCCGAGAATTTTGATTTAGGCTAGAGGTCTGCCTAGTATCGGTTCTGAATCCCGACTGACCGCTGTTGAAAGGCAGATATGATCATTAGAAAGATAGAAAGAGCGCGCCAATGTAAATACCGTTTAGAAGAAATGGGCGTAAGAAACAATTCTAAAAATATTAATAAAACACGACATACTTAAGATAGATCAAAAATCTCAAGACGAATGTCTTAAGTGGCATTTAAAGAAACACTATGATTTTTCAAACCCATAACATGTTAAATAACAGAACAAACCCGTTTTTTTTTAAATTTTCGGAGTATAGTTTGCGATTTTTTTCTATCGAGGGAATTTCATATAATTACATTTTCAGCCCGTTGAGATTATCTTCAAAAATATTTTTTTTTTTAAGTACATAAAACCTCCAGTTTTTAAGGGATATTTGTAAAATATTCATAGAAATTCTGTTTTGCAGAGCCTTAACATTTTCTTCAATGATTAAAAAAAAACATTGTACAGTAACGGATACCTAACTTTCAAAGATGTATTTTTTGAAGCATTATAATTAAAAGATCAAAACCAAGTCTCCTGGTAAATTGTTTAATTGGGATGATTTTGTTCGTTACGCCAGATGTAAAGTCGGTTTAAGCCGTATTTAATAACTTGACAAGTGTACTTAAGTATGTAGATTACTATCCTTAAAACAAAGAACATATTTTTTGTCTGTGGTAATATTTTTTCTCCAAAAAATATAATTTGATACTAGCGCATCATTTAAAAATGCACAGTTCTATCGCTGAGAAAATTGAAACATCACCCAAATTACAAATTAACCGCTCGTATCTCAACACTGCGTAATATGGTCATTATACCAACAACGTTTTAAATATTGTATTTTCCGAGAAACGTGGCTCGGGAGCGGCCCAACAAAGAAACTGTGCCGTATTATTTTATGCACAATTTGTAGCACTCAATCAGAGAGCCGTCACTTGATTTATTTTAGTTAGTCAGTTAGTTAGTTAGTTAAGCGGCTTGTCGGTGAACACGTGCTCCCGGCTCAGTCATTAGTCATCCGGATGCTAATTTACTCTTTAGATTCTGGACATTTTTGTAGACAATTTGTACCGATTCACGTGTTTGTAAATAGTCAAGGCTTCTCAAACCGTGGGATCATAGAAAAAAATTATATTATTTTCGGTTTTGTGTCACTTGTGTTCCTTATTGAAAATGAGTTCTTGCTCCATTGTTCAACACTCGCCTACTTATAACTAAGGTGTAGCTGCGACATGCGCTGTTTCCAAAAGTATTCAGTTAAATTACTCACATTTCATTTTTTCCTCTAAGGTTTACTTTTAATTCTTAAATTTATAATAATTGCAATATCAATTGACACTTGTTTTACTGAAAAAAAAAAACTACAATAAAACAAGGCATTCCAACTGTTATGAATATACCAACGTATTAATTGTTTTTATGTTTAATTCGTAGAAATCCATTTATTTTTTATTTTTATGTAAATGGTTTTGAATGCCGAAACAGCTGTCACAATAATAAAAATACTTGTGGAATTTAATAATAACATTATTCAATTTGTCCTATTAAAAAAAAATTAAATGTACCAACGTATTAATTGTTTTTATGTTTAATTCGTAGATATCCATTTTTTTTAAATTTTTATTTAAATAGTTTTGAATGCCGAAACAGCTGTCACAATAATAAAAATACTTGTGGAATTTAATAATAACATTATTAAATTTATTCATATTAAAAAAAAAAAATTAAATGTACCAACGTATTTTGAAGAAATTTTTTCCAAAGAATCGCGTTTTAAAAAATATTTTTTATAATGCATCATTGAGGCGATCTCAAAAACTGACAAATAAAGTTTTTTTTTTAATAGTGCAGCTATGCCTTTTTTCATTTAACAATCGAAGTATCTTAGTATTTTTTGTTGCATTATGTTCTCTTGTATCATAAATTAAAACAATGCTTTTCTTTAGTGCTAACGGACTCTTTATGGATAGGTAAGTGCCTACCATTTATAATACCTTTTTTCTTACTGGGAGAATATGAACTATAGCTTTAAACTATGATTCTATAAATATTTTGATTTGATTAATGTTACTGAATTGAACATATTTTAATTCGGATTCTGATTCTTTGGTGTCCAAGGCAATTTGATATATCGCTACCCGCTGTGGAATAAAACTCTTAAACGTATCACTGTCAGCAAAGTATGGCCTACTATGAGAACTTAGATCATCTAAATTTTTTAAATATTTGTGTTTTATTCGATAGTTCTCTTTTTAAACATTTGACAATCGCTGGGAATATCTTCGCACCCATTTCACGGGACATTTGTGATGCTGCGTCTCGTCTCCCCCTCCGTAGTCCCTCTCCCCGTCCCTGTCTGCCGCCCGCAGGATGGGTGAGACAGATGACGGCGCGTTAGTCTAATTTGCTATCTAATTAATCTTACTCGCAGATGATCGCTGAGAGGAGATTGCGCCATCGGAGATGTTTTCGTTGATTGTTTTTAATGGCGAAACTATCCGTCATAATGTTCGAAAATTAAAATTTAGAAATAATTCATTCTAGTATTTTTAATCGTCGTAACACGTCTCCGAATAAAAAAAATGTCACCGAGAGATATTTTCCCCACTTTTCTAAGGTATTATTACGGATATTGATGAAAAATACATGTTTTTTTTCGTTTTTTCACAAAAAATCCTCAAAAACATTGAATTACCATTCATAGTTCATAAGTCACCAAAATAATAATAAATAATATTTGAAGAGGATAATATTGACAAATCTCAAATGAAACATGAAATAGAAAATAAAATGGTAACGGTCTTATCTGGGAATCCAACCTCGGACCTCTTCCTTACCGGGACAACGATCTACCCACTGAACTAATGAGACCTTATTATTTTACGTAATTTTTGTCGATATCATACTTCAAATTTAAGACTTACCATATTATCCTCAATAACTTTCCATATTATTGGTTGCCATCTTTCCTGCATGATTGCAAAGTTCTACTCGATTATATTAGCCATCTAGATAGTGTCTCCGATGTACCATATATTTTTTTTATTATTACATGGAACATCTATTGACTTCAACAATTCTAGAAAGTATATTCAATTTGTTGGAATAACTTATTGAAGCTTATGAACTTCTTTTATTTCGTGTGTCTTTTCTGTTCCATATTTCTTTTGAGATATGTTAATTTTATCATCAATGATTTAATATTGCAATGAACAATGAGCTTTATGAGGTTTAATAAGTTATTCTAACAAATCGAGTAATAAATAACACTCGACAGTGTTTACTCGCGTAATCACATGATGATTGAATAAAAGCCTTTTTTTACTTTAACTGTTTTTTGAATTTCACGAATAGATTAATGTAATTATTACAAACTATGGCATTCCCATTTTGGGGGTTGTTGAAAGTCTAGAAGTGGGTACGGGAAGGATACGAGAAATATGATAGTTGGGAAGTGCCCGGTCACTGAACAGAGCTAATGCCATTTCAAGAAAAATATTATAAACCTTACCAAATTATTATAAAACGAATTTGCAATTCCCAAACCGACAAAAAAAATTTCTTGAGAATGATCCATGTCTATGGTGTCGGCAGCTCTTCAGATAAAACTGTTTTCGAGCCTCAATTTTTCACAGTCATCCAGAAAAGATTTGTGTAAAATAATTCCTATGGGAAAATAGAAAAACTTAAGGAGATGGTCAGATATTTTACATAATTTCTTTTCGAGGGCTCCAAAATACGAGCGGGCGTGCATTTTATAGTTTTACCATGTAAAGTATCAATTCGTTTAAAGTGTAATGGCTGGACTGAAATTTTATGCCAAGGGTGGTGCGTCAGACAAGCCTAAGATTTTTTTTATTTTAAGAAATATATTCTCAGGATCATAATATCATAATAATGCCATTAATAAGCTTTTCTTCCAATTACAATTTCCATATGGCCTGAAGGGAATATATAACAAAATTAGTACGGGTTTAAGAACCTTCAGCTTTGTGTTTAAGTCCGTGCATTATAAAATAATCGGATTAAAAGCCCTGTTAAGATAATAATAAATATTGTTGCGAGTTGTACGTGACAAAATCATTTCATGCTGATTATTGTATACGTGTCAAGCATATAGAAACCTAACATCAGAACAGCCAATAATAATCTTTTTTTTTTTTAATTGAATGTAAATCAAATATAATAATGTTATTATTAAGTTCTGCACATTTAAGTAATTCAATTAATGAAACATTATTAGTAAAATACGTGGAAACACATTATAAATGTGAAAACCTCACAGAAATCAGAATTTTAATTGTTTTCTAACTAAATCGGTTTTACTGATAATAAATCATTATTTTAAAAAACCCGTCCAAATTAGAATGGGGTGAGAGTAAAGACAATCATACACATAAGTCGTCAAAATGTGGATTAACCGCAGTTTGAAAATGGCACCGAACGCCGAAATAGCTGTCACAATAATAAAAACTAAAAATACTCGTTGAACTTAATAATAACGTTATTAAATTTGATTTACATTAAATTAAAAAAATAAGGAATTCTAAGAATTAAACACAAACACAATTAATAATATTCTTATTATTTATAAGAACCTGCTCAAGGCTGATAAGGTCATCTTTTATAACAGCTTTTTAATAATACTTACGTATGACTTCCTTTTATTTGCAATTGATGGTGATAGACTAAGTAGATGCTCTACCAATACTGAAGCCCCTTCACAAGGTTAAACCCATGCTTAAATTTGTATTAAGGTGAAATACCGCCAAACCAGGTTAGGTTTTACGTTAATTTGTTGAAGTAAGCAAAGCACACATTAATTTTTTTGATTGGTGAATGATTTTATTTTTTAACTTTTCCTACGTTACGAGCTCCGAGATAACACGCGTATATGAAAAAAAAATACTCGTTTCACTCATCAGATGAACAAAAAAATACTTAGTATTTCAAATTTTAATATCAAATAGAGATTATAGCATTTACCTCCGCTACTGCTTAAAAAAAGTTCAAACCTCGTAGAATCCACTCAAAAAATCTTGCTGACTTGGTCCCGGAGGCGGCGGGAGGTTTTTTGTTGGGATATGTAAATGATCTACCCCAACCCCCCGCTGCCGCCCGCCCGGTTGGTCCCGCCCATGCCCCCACCCTCCCCTGCCGCCCGCCCAAGGGCCGCCCTAGCCGGATTCATATTGACACAGACATCCATCGCCTGGTGGTCTTGTTTGAACTTCTGTTATGCAGATTTTGAAATGCAAAAAGCCGTACTGCACTGCGCTCGCTTTTGATGTCGTTAGAGCTATCTGTTTTCGTCATATTGCAATTTTTGTCGCACCGGTATTTAAAGATGTTGAATGTTTTTTTTGTATTTCAAAAGAGAAACCAAATATTTTGAACCCTTAAACCTTTTTATCATATTCTAAAGAGGTTCAATGGAGGACATCCTAACTGGGTAGGTACATATAGAGACAAAAATCTGTTTCTCTAAAGTATGAAGCAGTAGAAGCTTTCAAACAGTGAGCTCTAGTTTCGTGAAATTTGCACTAATTTTTCCATCTAAAATTGTCTAGATCTATCCAACTATTTTAACAAAGCGCCTTTGAGGTGATAGAAATAATCCATTTATTATTATTATTATTATTATTATTACTAACGACGATAATTCCAAAGTATGGAGCATTATTTGGAAGTCGGTTGGATAGCACTAGCAGTATTAAAAATAGTTTTATATTTCATATGGAAGGCGAAATAGCTGTAACGCTGTGGATATAATACAGCAAATTAGATAATAAAAAAAGCAATTTCTTTCATTGGCTCTGGTGTAAACTTTGTAGCAATTCATACAAAATCTTCTTTTGGTCAAATAAATTATTTGCTTCAGACTCCACTTATATTTTTAATAGTCTTCTAGAATATATTAAAGACTGTTAAAACGTTTGCAAACCTTTTTTTCATATTTTTCCACTTTTTAAATTAACAGCACTTTATAATATATCTTATATTATAAGATTCAACATTAACACATTGTCACCATATTTCTTACTTCTTTATAATGATTTCTCATACCTCCGAACCGCTCTAGTACCCATCTGTATGAAACATCTTTGTGACAATGGTGTTCTATCGATATTTGCGAGATTCGAGTAATTTATACAAATGTTTTCCAACTTTTTTATTTTTATTTTATATTTATTTATTTATCTTTATACATATATATACGCCATAAAAAATAGCTTTTATATTACAGTGATTTGAACAATTTATAAACATTTTATTTCAAGCACAACAACAAATTTGCTCTCTGAATTTTTCTATTATATCAGATAGAAAGGAATTAGCTTTGATCCCAAAACATATAAATATTTGAAAATAAGTATATTAGATAACGTAATAAATAAAAAGATAGTAATAAGATTAAGAAACAAAAATAATAATTTCGATAGACTACAGATTAACTACAGATTAACTACAGATTAACTACAGATTAACTACAGATTAACTACAGATTAACTACAGATTAACTACAGATTAACTACAGATTAACTACAGATTAACTACAGATTAACTACAGATTAACTACAGATTAACTACAGATTAACTACAGATTAACTACAGATTAACTACAGATTAACTACAGATTAACTACAGATTAACTACAGATTAACTACAGATTAACTACAGATTAACTACAGATTAACTACAGATTAACTACAGATTAACTACAGATTAACTACAGATTAACTACAGATTAACTACAGATTAACTACAGATTAACTACAGATTCATGAGAGTAATGGTGTTTGAAAGAGAGAGTACGAACACAGTGTGCAATATAGTTGTGAATGATGAATACTTGGAGCAGGTAGACGAGTTTGTGTATTTGGGAAGTATGTTTACGAGAGATGGAAAGACTTATAGGGATATTGAAAGAAGGGTGAATGCAGGAAACTCCATTAACGGAGGACTGAATGCGGTTGGCGCAAACAAAAAAGTTGTCCAAGGAAGCGAAGCTAGCAGTGCACAATGGA
Organism: Halesus radiatus; assembly: GCA_022606495.2. Lineage (NCBI taxonomy): Eukaryota > Metazoa > Arthropoda > Insecta > Trichoptera > Limnephilidae > Halesus > Halesus radiatus. The sequence continues at coordinate 205,849 of JAHDVE020008978.1, read as the reverse complement.
GTGCTGATACCAACCTTGATGTATGGCAGTGAGGCATGGAACTGGCAGAGGAAGGATGAAAGTAGACTGAATGCTGTTGAAATGAGATCTCTGAGACGAATGTGTGGTAAAACCATGTATGATCGAGTGAAAAATGCTGAGATTCGTAAAGAATGCAAGGCTGATGTAAGCGTAGTGAGCAAGATTAAGAAAGGGACGCTTAGATGGTTTGGGCATGTAGAGCGAATGAACGAAGAAAGGAGTGTAAGGAGAATATATGACGCGAATGTGAATGGAAGAAGAAGCCGGGGACGTCCGAGGAAGACATGGCACGATCAAGTGAATCAAATACTTGTATCGGGCCATGTCAGATGTCGGAATAACAGAAGAGAATGTATGAGACGTTGTATGAAAGTGAATGAAGCAAGAAGTGTATGCCGAGATCGAGTTGTTTGGCGGTCCGTTCTCTCTGCCTACCCCTGCGGGGAAACGGCGTGATGGTTAGTTAGTTAGTTAGTTAACTACAGATTAACTACAGATTAGACAACTTTTATTTTAAGCATCTTTTACATGATAATAGACCGTCGGCGTGATCGATATTGGAATATTCGTTGCCTAATCTGTGCAAACGATGTATTATCGAATTTTGTTCTGCATTCGCTCCAGTATTGTTACAATAGTAAGGTGATTTGAGTCGAGTCGGTCTGCTGGGTACATGATAATTTATTAACGATGTCAGTTCAGGGGAGTCAAACCAGTGATGGTTTATTTTAAATAAAACAATTAGATCAATAAGTATTCTTCTATCTTTTAAAGATAAGAGATGCATTAATTGTAATAAAGAAACGTAATTAATGTCATCTGAGGGAATTCCTAATTTGATGTTAATTGTTCTGAGAAATTTATTTTGGATTCTTTCAATGGAATTTGTGTGATTTTTGTAGGAAGGGTTCCATATAGAGGAATTATATTCCAATTGACTTCGGACTAGAGTTATATAAAGTAATTTTATTGGATATGGATGTTTTTGAAATCCTTAGATATTCTAGTAATGAAGCCCAACATTTTCAAAGCTTTACTAGTAATGGCATTAATGTGAATAGTAAATGATAATTTTCTATCAAATTTTATTCCGAGGTCCCTATTTCAGGTACAGATAATAAACTAACCGCATTATACAAAAGAAAAAAAATACAATGCAAAAAGTCCCGATAAACTACTTTTTTGTAGTTTGTCTAATGGGAGATTGTTATTCAAATCTTGAAATTTACAGTTAAGGTTACAATATATATAAATAAAATAAAAACATTAAAAAAACCTGTGTAACAAACTTAAAACATAAATATTTCTACAAAAATATATAAAATTAAATAAAATAAAAACATAAAGAACAACAATAAATCACACATAAAATAATATTTTCCTATTATCCAATACAAATAGCTTCTTTCAGCTAGCCAAGTTTTCAATATATTTTTAAATTGTTTAGTTTTAATACAGTTTTTTTTATTTTTTTTTTATTTCAGCAAGTAACATATTTAAACAGTTTGGAATCATGTGATCTAAAGTTCTTTGTCCATACCTGTTTGTATGCTTAGGAACCATTAATCCTCCATTAAAATTGAGATGAGTATTCTCAGTGTGCTCTAGTCTATTTGTACTATATATATATCGGATTATTAATGTACTGAAATCTTACTGAAAGAATATTATGAATTTTTATTTTCGTGTTAATTTTATTAATGTGTTATTTTTATAAAATGTTAACCTCGACTTGTAAATAAATAACGTTAACATATAAACAAACAATAAATAAATTAATGGTAATAGAATCACAAGTTTCTACCTTCTAATCGATTAGCATCAGTCAAGAAACAAAAAAAAAGTTAAACTAAACAGTGCATACGAAAACAATGAATTTCATGTTTAATTAATACTGTATTTCCGCACTGTAGGTAAGTCTCGAGGGGTATTATACTTGGCAGGTTAATGTTTAATTGATATTCGTGACTTAAGATTCGAGTTGTGTTTCCTTTTAAATGTTATGTAAATATTTGGACAGGTTCCGTTGGTGGGCACTGAGTACCTGCATACGTTGTAACTGTTTCTCCTTACCGTGTGAATGAGAACGTTCTTAGATAGTATTGAAGGGTACTTACTTGTTATTAGTAATATATAATAATATGTAATTATTTATAATAATATATAATAATATATGTTAATAATAATAATAATAATATATATTAATATATGTTAATAATAATAATAATATAGGTATACACCATACTACGACACTTTATAGTCACAACCATGTTATTTGTATCAGAATATTATAGTGCATTTTTTTTATAAATAGGTACCTACCAAGATGCTCTAATTTAAAAAAAAAATAATATAGTGCATTCTGATATTTAAAGGTAGATAAAAATTGAGGTCGCTGCGATCGTTTAAATGGTTTCCAATGGCAACACAAAGATGTCTAACAGGAAAATCAAAGTAAGTTTAAAAATTCCAATGGTCCAAGTGCATACGTTTTACTTTAACCAAACGGTGTTCAGAAATTAGTGGTACTTTCTTAAAGAGATGATTCTTCATCATATTCTAAGATAAATTTATGTCTAGACATTATTAATTGACGCTTTGCAAGGAAGATAATTACATGGAAATGAGATTTCTTTGGTATTTCTGAAATTTTATGAATCTAAATAAACACGTGTTAGTTTGATCAGCTGAATCAAATTTGCTGATCAAAATTATAAATTAAAAAAAAATAAATAATTATGATGTTTTGCTTGTTTCTTTAAAACGAACTGTCAAACGCGAATATTAGATAACATTTAAATATGAATAACACATTTCAGAGATTAAGTCAGCAGCTTGGTGTTGCCATAGTAATGACATGTTGTAGTTCCAAAATAATAAATATCTGCAATTAAATGCTTAGCTATATACTGCTTGATAATACCGCAGGGGCGCTTCATAAATCTAGGAAATAACCTAAACCCGCAGTTAAATTTCGTTCATAATACGAAGTTTTCTTATCGGGACAATTATCTGACTTGGGCGATCTCCATAGCGTGATGATCCTCATATTCGACCATGATTACGGTAAAAAAATAAGCACGTGCATTGGATGAACGGCAAACTGGGTATTATAGTAATATATGAAACTACAAACGAAAAATTTGGGACATCCCTGGAAAACATTGGACGATTAATTGAATCAAATGTTAAGAGTGAGACTAACAGAAATTATTTGAATGTGGTCAGCCCGAGGAATGTTTGCCAGAACCTAATTTTGTTGCTTTCAATCTCTCTGCGTACCTCTGCGGTGATTTTGAATGTTTATTAATCATGTTAAAATGACGTACAAGGCTTAGAGTGGAAATGCAAGTTTTTTAACAATTAAAAATTTAAGGATCCGTATCTCAATTTTTTATTCGAAATATTCAGGACTGACATTCAAACTCATTGATTATTGATGATAAACAAGACTGTCAACATCCTCTCGGGCTCTTTTATCATTCCCTTGTACATCGTACAGTGTAGTGTAAACACCGTTTATTTCAACTGCATCCGTAATAATTACAATAACGGCACCAACAATTATTATTACTTGTATTCCCACTGCCGACATGTGTAATGTCTCGAATACTCACATACCCTCGAGGGGTAACGTCTGCGAATTTACCGCATTTAAAATACATTATGCAGCAAAACACATTACCACTGAAACGAATTAAAACATACCATTACCCTTCATTAACATCTAATATATATTTTTAAAAATTGGCATTCTTGTAGTTTTGCACCTGACTGTAAGTAAAATTTTCCATCCAAGAAATTTTCATACATAATTTTTTTTATAAATGAAATAAATACATTATGCAGCAAAGCACATTACCACTGAAACGAATTAAAACATACCATTACCCTTCTTTAACATTAAATATATATTTAAAAAAAATTGGCATTATATATTTTTGCACCTGACTTAAGTAAAATTTTCCATTACCCTTCTTGAAATTTTCATATATAATTTTTTTATTTATTTGGTGTCCATATTTTTTTGACCGTGACTGTTGGTATGATTTCATATTGTCCTGTTCGAAATTATGTATATTTTTATTTATTTGGCATTCATGTTGTTTTGCATCCGACTGTTGACATGCCGTGTTGCCAAACCTTTCTTTTGGCGATTGTAATGATGATTAAATGAAGTCCTGTCTATCAAGAAAAAAAGATCATGGTATATTATTTAATAAAAAATACTTAATGACTTTAGTAATTACATTTTTTTTTAAATTCTTCTGTCATGAATTGTAAGGATTCAATTAGGAATGTTAAAAATAGAATGGATGCCTTTGGTTGATGTTTAAAGATGTATTATTAATGCATTTCGTGCTATTATAGGCGTCTGATTCAAACGATTTAAAAAAAAAAGAATTATTTAAATAAGACTTGGAGATAATGACCTTAAATAGCAGAAATTCATTTTATGACATAGGATATTTTCTCTTCTGTTTGAATTTTCAGGTCAATGTAACTACTTTCAGCTCTTTCCATAATGATCTATGAAGCTTTGAAATATATTTTTTAGTACTTACCTATAGATAAATTAATTATTAACATGGTCATATTTATAAAATTAGCACTGGGAAGTGCGTAAGTATTAATAATCCAATTAAAAAATGTTCACAGGATGCATTGTTTTTGGTTTTTGTAAGCGACCATTGTCGTTACAAGACTGTAAACATGTAGGTGTTGGTCAAGTCGTTATCGTATCCGTGATGTCTCGGGCGTCGGGCTCGCTCTGGATTTCCAAATATTGTTCCTTGCAAAAGGGAAACAATGTCGACTTTTGTAGATTCTGCTGTGGTCGGGTATCCAAAGGTGAGAAGTCAAAGACAGTTGTCCGATGGAGGTAAGCAGTGGTCAGAGTGAAACAAGGCGAGTGGTTCAGAAGTCAGAGCGGGCGGCGGGCAGGGAGGAGTACTTGTCAGGCTGGCGATCAAATGCTAACTGCCGCAAACTGGCGTTTGCAGGCTATTTATGCGGTCCACCAAGCGCGGACCGCCGGTGCCGTGTAGATGTCTAACAAGTCGGTCTCCCTCTCACCAACCGTACCGCTCCAACGCTTTTATTCAGTCATTTCAGTTTGAGCGGTCTGGAGCGAACAAGCTCGCCAGACCGCCCGTTACATATATTAACAGACAACGATAATTTAATAATAAGTGTGCAGCTTCAGATATTCCGGGAGGCGTTACGTCCGATACAGTTTTGTTACTCAGTTTTGGTTTAGTTTATTACTTGGTAGAGATGCTAAGTAATAAAAAGAAATAAGGAAAACAGAACATAAATAATAAAATTAGATACAGAAAGAGAAGAAAGAGAATAAAAAAAACATCTTACAAAATTTCTAATAACACCATAATGTATAATAAACATTAAACATAATAAAAGATATAGAAAAAGAGGTGAAAAATATAGCAAGTACAGTATTTGTAATAACACCACTATTTTCCATGACATAATAGATGATTATGGCTAATTTCCCTTTTAAAATATACGAGACTGTTTATAAAGACGTCTAAATCGTCACATTCTATATCATTGTACAAACCACACATTCAAGACATTGAATTGAAATAGGCACCGTTGTTATTTGTTATTAACTAACCAAAGACAAAGTGTTTTATGGCTTCCTAAATAACGTCTGTTGGGAACCTTGATGTGAGTACTACTTAGGCAATGAGTGGTTAGAGCTCGCTGTGAATACTTTGGTTTGCATATTGAAGTGGGTATAAAGCAGATTGAGAAGTTCCTGGATATTCAGATCTGGTCACCAATTACGATTTACGCCATTTCAAGCAACATTTCGATTCTCAATAACATTATGTTTATTGCATTTTTTTGAACAGCTCAATTAGAAAAAAGCCTTTAAGAGGAACGGCTGCGCGGCCTGCCTCATAAAAAACTTAATTTTGGATTTGAGGTCAAAAATACTCACTTAAACCTGATGACATATTTTTTTTATTAAAGGTTTAGTCAATATCTAGTATGTGTGAGAATTATTTTATTTATTTTTGTTTTACATTATGAAATATAGGCTATTAAAGGAATTGATTTTTCTGCGATCTTAGAGGAAACTTTAACAATTTTTTGGGGGCTTTCGATGATTTAAAAAAAAGTTTTACTCCATCCACTTTGAAAATAAGATGATGCATAAAATAAAAAAAAATTAAAATAAAATAACTTTACCATTATGGTGGTCTTTAAATTAAATTAAAAACGACCGATTTACGTTGGAACACAAATTTGCCGTACCTAATTTAAAATGTCGACCCGAAAAAGGCCTTTTTTAATGTTTTGTTTTTATAATTTTATTTAAGTAATCATGTTTACATAGCAAATACGAAAAAATTTTTATATATAAAATAAATCAGCAAATAATTTTCTAAGTTGCCTCTAATACTATGAAAATTTATATTTTTTAATGGACCTTTATAATTAAAAACAAAAATAAATAAAATACTTCTTATACGTACTAGATATTTACTAAACCTTTAATTTAAAAAATAAAAAATTCAGTTTGGATGGGTATTTTGGTCTCAAATTCAAAATTAATTTTTGTATGAAACAGGCCGCGCACCCGTTCCTCTTAATAGTGTATTGAAATTCAAGCATAGCCGAGTAAAACTGCTAATAATATTATTTAATGTAATACTACGTTAATAAATAAAAATATTTTCTTTCATCTAAACATGCCTTCTTAACAGTCCAAGTAAATGTAGTGCTGTTATTGTTTCAATAATAAAGTGATTAATATCTATGGTTCGGTCCTGTTTCCCGGGAAGGAGAGCTGTCAATAGTTTGAAAAATGACCCATCTCTCGGGCAGATATTATTACAATCCCAATGTGTTACACGTCCAGTCACAACACCGCGTCTATACCCGTAATTCGGCCGTAGTACCTAACCAGCACACGTCCCGCAGGAAAAAAAACAATAAAAAACTTTATCGGATCCCTTATCTGACGAGGCTGATAGATGCTATCGGAGGGGAGGGAAGGACCGTAGGACTTACGTGAATGGGGCGGTGAGAATGACTTTGAAACCGTCCGATGTGCTAAGAGTGTTGAATTGTTGAAAGATTGCTTGCAATCGGAAGAGAGACTAAAGGTAGAGGTAAGTACAGGATATATCTGTAAAACGCTAACGCTCAATGTTACGTCGTTCACACATCGCCCTATAAACGTCACTAAAATAAAATAAAAAAAACATACAAAAAGTTTTATTATAATCACAAAGCAGTAAAATCTTTATTCTGAGGCCTCAAAAACGCCCCTGAAGTGAGCTCTGGCGTCATAAAGCTTGCATAACTTATTTCTATCCGAAAATTTAACGTGAACGCAGTTATTTTAAAAAAAAAGTACGCTGTTCTTTTCTTACTTTTATTTTTCTACCCTTATTTTGTACTCCACGAAAGATCAATTTATTGTCACTAGCATATTTTAGTAACTCACAAAGATTTCAATACACTTACAAATAATTATCAAATAAAACGGAACACAAACGGGCATAATAATGATGGATGCATAAAAGGGAACAAATGAACAAATTAATAAGCCGGAAGAAATCACAGAGGTGCATATCTCGGAAATAAATAAAAAATGTTTTTATATTGCCGACTTGTCCCTGGTCCGCACCTGCGCTCTATCATCAAGATCGCATCTTGGTGACGGCTGTTGACCACTTAACACGTCCAATCTTATTCCCGGGTCTCCCGGGGCTGGACTTTTTGTGTTTTAATTTCATTTTTTTGCTTCGAAGTGACATTTGTCTTCCGGGGACTTTTGAGGCTTCGATTCTGTAATTTTGTCAGATACTGTCACATCAGCTTATTGCTTAGGTACCTCCAATCACAACAACTACATGTCCATATTTGTACGACCTGCAAGAAGTAAGCTTTATGGATTTGGTAGGTAGCTCATAGTACCAGTAACACAGTACTAACACAGATTCATTGCTTGCATACACCATGTTTCAAACTCGGTATTCGACTTCAGAGAAAATTCCGGTGAAATGGAAAAAATATAATAAAAAGAACACACTGTAAAACTTTTCGATTGTTTAAATTTGATTGATTTTTGGATAAAAAGCAATAGGTAGGTGTTAACAACACAAAATGCTGTTTTTAGTGATGATTTTCAAGAACATCACCGTCGGAATTGTATGGATATGCACCAATACACACAATCCTAATAAGCTTTTTTGATCATGTTATAAAAATTATCTATTTCTAAAATTGAACAAAAAATAAATATTAACTCTTATTTTGCCAGTAATCTTCCAATAAATGTAATATCAATAGAAAAGACAGACAAAGTAGCAACTATAAAAATCGTAACTCCTACCTTAAATTTTCTAATTAAGCTGTGTTTATCTGAAGTATCCTGGCAGGTATGTATGTTTTTAGATACAGAATAGGAAGTAAAATTTTTAAAGCCCCCTTGAGGTATTTTTTCACAAAAACGGCGTTATACAAATTATCCAATTATTATTATTATCTATACCTAGCTAGGTTAACTACTGGCCTGTGGTGTAACATTTTACTATACCTCCTGCTAATAAACATATCGGTAGATTAATTACCTAATACGCATTATCCTCAATAAATTAAGAAAACACAACTTCTCATAAAACGTATTACCCAATATTTAAATTACACGGAGGCGCACACGAGACTCAGATGCTTTATAGGCCTTTGTATGGAGCGTCAGATAGTCCGTAAACCGTTTACTAAATGGCTATCTACAATGGAATTCCATTAATTCTACAATTAAATGCCCTTTTTCTCACTGTACAATGGAATTAAAATTAAAATCAAAGTTAAACATGAATAATAATCCGGTCGTAATATAAGTCAAATTACACGAAAGCCCGCATTATACAAAGAAAGTACGTTATGAAATACACCTCTTCCGAATCGAGCAATAATTTATGATGCGTGAACTTCGATATTAAAGATATTAAAACGTGAAATTCCCTTCATTGTTCTTTCCTTACTGTTCTTTCATTACGACACTTAAAATTATTGCATTACTTCCTCCTGCTTTGCGGAAGTACCGAATACCCCGCCCTAAACGTATAAAAAGAAGTTCGGTGCTTATTTTTAAGAATCTGTCCTTCATTGTGGCAATATTAGTCCCCAGAAGGCAGCCTAATGACAGTCTCAGTACACACGGAGAATCCTCCCTTTTGATTTGATATTTCCTCCACGTTCTAGCCTCCTTCATGCTCCTCGCCCCCTGGTACTTCGTGTTCTCTCTTCTAATATTCCCAGCGCTTAGTGTACTTTTATTGGGGCATTAAGTGATGTAATTTTTTTCCATATTATATTATTCAAATTTAAATAACTGTCTTTTTCCACCCCAATTTTTGCAACCGCGAAAGCTGTCGCTTGGCTCCCCCGCGGTTGTCTCTTGTTCTTCTTACAAATGATCCCATCTCAGCAGTCATCATGTTATTGCGCTTTTTTTACTTTTATATGTTCCTCCCCTCGTTCTGCCGCTAAGCAGTACAAATTCCAAACTTTTATTCCACGTAATGCATGTACGTCGGCGCGAGTTAAATAGCTATTTGTCATTGGCACTCTTTCCGCTCGCGCCTTTCTTCTTCCTACGATTTACCGTCTTCTGTGTTAGTACTCTAAAATGATTTTGTTTTCATTTGCACCATCTGGCGGGGTGGGGTATTCCTACTTATAATGAGATAAATCGCTTTGGCATCGCGGCTCCTTCGTGCTCTACAAGAATCGTGAATAAAATATGACATTTGTTTTACGGCCGATCATTTTGTACGGCGTAGAGTGGTGGAAAGCTCGTAGAGAAATATCATTATGTTCATCGTAATATTATGTAGAATTCACTTTTGAGCACCACATGCGAGTCAAAGTCCTTACCGCACTTCTTCGGAGCTTGTCATTTTTCATTAAAAACCTATTTCACTTCTATTAAAGTCAGGTTTTGTTTAGGTACCAATTCACTAAAGCACCTTAATACATAGTTATTAATATAATTCCAATTAAAAGATACATATTTGTTTGAACACGAAAACCCGAGACAACTAATTTATTATTTCATGTTTAAGTTCAAATCACCTGGGAAGAATGATGGATTAGAATCAAATAGAAATAAGATACGGAGATGAACACACTGATAAACTTACATGTTCTATCGGCTTACATAATTAACATTTCGTTATTATATAAATATTTTATTAAAACCATGGTGAATTAAGTTTACCAAATTGTTCTTGCTATTTTTAAGTAGGTTTTGAGGTTTTATAAGTCACCTCATCTCTAACTTAATAAATGTGAAATGAATAAATAAATGTAACGGTAGGTCGACGTATATTAATATTTATTTGGTGGTTGGTTCGATTCTCTACCATCGAAGTACCTACTTATACATATTAAAGCCTTAACGTATACCTGTGTACATATTATGCTATGAGTGTATGAGTACGAGGTAGGTATATTGTATTATGTGGGGTGTATTCTTTCGAGCGATACAATAATAAAGATGATTGATATCGTAACAAGTTCTTACTGACAAGTGGATCGTTTTACATAATCATTAAGCCCGTCTTATATTATTTTCGAGTCCATAAAACATGAGTGAATATCGTAAGACCGTTGGGCCTTCGGTCAAAGTCAAAACTCCATCAAGTCGTCTGAAAATTGCTGAGGCACGAAATAAAAAAGGCTCGTTTCAAAATTATATCTTCTAATTAAACTCACTGATTTTGGTGAACTTTTTGCTTAAACGACTGATTGAATGTAACAATAGCTACACGAGTTAGGAAGACATACGAATAATCAGAAATATTCGTGATTTGTCTAATTATACTCCGGTATAGTTTTGTACGTAACCTTCGCGATAATGAAAGAGATGGAAATCTCGCAACAATGGTAGAGAAACGTAATAAATCATTTGATAATCAGATGTTTCGTGAAACCTCGGGGTAATGTATTAGTTTGTTCCAAGAGCTTAAAGTTTTGATCAATAAACTTCGGTTGAATCCATTTTCCTTTTACCACTTCACGCTTTCATATTCGTACCAAGCATTTTACTTCGTGTAGGCACATTGCAATCCCTTTGTACGTTCACATAAAAAAGCTTCCAAAACGTATTTCCATACATCCGCGCCATAACTAATACAAGGAGCGAAGGTTTGCAGCCTCCTAGCATGTGCAGATAATACTGAGAAAACTTTCCCAACTCTAAGTACACAGCAAAAGATAAATTGAATCCCGTGTCCCATCTTTCTCCTTCGCACTCAACAGGAAGCTTCCTAGAAAAGGACGAAGGCATTACTCTCCCGGCGGCTTGTCCATTGTTCGCGGAATGGTATCTTTAAATCATAATCATACAACGAGAGCTTTGTGTCTGAGTAGAGTTTTCTTATACGCGCTGTAACTATGCGAAATAAAGTTTCAAATTTCATTCAAGATTTAATTTCGGCGTCGGGGTATTCTGTGTGGTATGCAGCAAATATATTGCCATATAAGGGATGTTCTTATTAGGAATGCGCGATACTTTTGAGGCACTGCGGTTTCCTTTGGTGGGGTAATTGTGCTCCGTGCGCCGAGTTATATTTCGCCTGCACTCGTGGATGAGAGAGCAGGATTGCGTGTATATAGACATGGTATAATAGGTACATCTGCTGGGTAGTTGGGTACTCTACGGTACTTACGGCTTCTTATTGTTCCAGCGAGGAAACTTGACGAAGTTTGCAGACTGTGTACGGGTTGTTTATGGTTTATGAAATGTATCTATGTGGAGTTGTTACCTACCCGTAGGTAGGTACCCCATTCCCTGAACCCAGTTCTTGCAATAGTATATACAGAATTCTTACTAAAATTCGAGACAAGAAAGCAATAATAATCTACGGATTAATCAAAATTGAATTTTCTAACTGTCACACATTATTTCGAAGAACATTTCAAAAAGCTATTAGTGTAAAATTTCCTTTCATTGCGTTTCTCCGATAAATTTAAATATGCCTTTTCTCTGAGGTGTCATTTAGTCACAAAAAAGTCTTAAAATGCTTAGCGCGATATAGCTGTCAGGCGGAAGACGGATCTGGCGTATTCCGGTGTGAAAAGGAACTCCGACTGGCTTATGGGTTTCGGAAATATATTGACAGTAGATTTGAGGGGTCGCGGTCGGAGGCTCGCCCGCCCTCTCTTATTCCTTCCTTTCTTTTCTTATTCAACCCCAACTGATATTTTTATTCGATTAGTAACCCCAGAGGTACTTTTAGTCATTTTTTGGCCGTTTTCTTTCAAAGTAAGTGATGGTTGCACATTCAAAGTATTATTTCGTCAACTTTTTTGACTAGAGCCCAATCCCCGTGCGTTTTGAGGGAGGGAAAATTTATACGATTTCAATATTCTATGGAAGTGAAGATTAATCGAACTTCGCAATCCTTTCAACTATGCGGGCACATGAAATCAACAGATTGTACTTGCTTAAAACGTCAAGTAATGTTATTGAAAACAAACAATAGATATATATAAAAAAAAAATAATGACGTTAACGACTGCGACATACAGAAGCTTTCCTTTTTAACTGGAGAAATATAATGTTTAATAAATACGTGTATGAACTTGCTTCGGAATAATTTAAGTATTAGGTATTTAATTCACCGCGGAGCAAAGTTTTAGTTACGCCGTCTCCAGCGACCGTAAAGACTTATCAAATTCAATCAGAAGCTTTCGGCATCTGAACATTTAGATCCCCGCAGAGCAGTCCAACCCTTCCTCTTCTCAAACCACCCCCATCCCCTCCCGTCTAGCTCCTACTCCCGCCCTCTCTCCCACTAATTCCTCCCTCCGTCACCCCCTCCACGGCAAATCCTCCCCGCACCGGGGTACGTACCAAGTTCTCTTGTAAGGTGCTTAATCCTGTCAAAACACAGCGACTCGTCTCCTCCGAGATGTGTCAAAATCCCCCATTTCTAGCGTTTTGCATGTGTGATTTAATTTAAATCATTTTACGTTCCATCGAGATCGGTTTGTATTTTATTTTAAATATCTCTTCAAAGATATGTGGATAATTTTTATAGAATGATTACATCAATTATTAGAGTTAAAAAAAACTAAGATAATTTTCTTCTTTATATCTACTTCGATTCTAACAAGAAATTCAGTAAACATAATTCTAGGGATATTTCTATTATTAACAAGCTGAAAGATATTACTTCCAAGAACCAATTGGAAACCTCACTCCGTGTAACTTAAGGGAATACGATCCAATGAAAGTTTAGATTAGAATCGATGTATGAGCAATTAAATAAAAGGAAGACTGGCATATTCTCCTCTTGACAGAAGTTACGGGCGACCTTTCCCAAACACATACGATCCTTGTCTTAACCACATCAAAAACAATCCCTGTTGTACCCATTAACTACTACACACAAGTGCATCTTGACTGATCTCAAGATGTTTGATAAATGTTGGGTTAACTTCAATGTTTCCAATATTGTTCGGTATCCGACATCCCCAACTTCATGTGTACGTACTCGTACATACTACCGACGTAGGTACACACACGGCTCCTACTAACAGACTGGAGCGGTGTTTGATTGGCTTCGGGAACACTCGCCTTGTTGAAGAGTTTTGACAGGAGGTAAATGAGGAAATCGTAAGGAAATGTTTCAATAGTACCTGCTCCGAGATAATAATAATTATCATCTTGATTTAAATACGATCTCTTTGCTCGAATCAGAATCATGTATTGATTTAGTATTTAATAACCAATTAGAGCTACAGACGTAGTGTCATCGCCGTGAAAGAAAAGCAATGTTTAAAGCCCGAAGATACAATGAATAGCGACATGAAACATGAGAGAGCACAATCGTATAGCTAAATGAGTGATACAACAAGTTGCCAACCAGCGGGGCTTCTTCCTCCGTGAATATTCGGATTGTGATACAAAAGGCGTTTCAATTGAACATTGATTGATACAGTACGTTTTTTCCTTGGCTCCTAACAATGGGTAATAATATATCAGCTCCTGTTACCTGTACCCTGCGCTCTACAAGTATCCTGCTGGGCTCCTCACTACCGGATTTGTATTCACATTGAAATATAGAATTGGAAAGGAATGGTGCTATCATTGTTATTGCCGTGTTGAATCCAGTAGTTGCTAAGTATATTTGATTAATGATTCCTCTCCTGCAAAGTGATCCTATTGGGGCTTAAGTGGATTCTCCTTCTATTATTGTTACTATCGACTTGGAATCAGATATGGAAAATAAGTTCCAGGGTTTGATTGATGCACCGGGTTCCCATGAAAAGCAATCAGGTTCACAATAGGACTCGTGAATAGGTGGAATGATGTTTGTGTACAGTTTGTGTATTTCCATCAATCGTATTGTTGAAACGTTACACCTCGATAATGACCATAGCATCTAATGTTTTTTACGACTGTTTTCAATTTACGACTCCCAATCCAATTCTTTATAAGAACTTAATTAAATTTGGAACATTTAACAAATGTAAAAAAGGTTAAATGTATTTATTTATTAATTACTTTATTAACTTCTGAAAATTGACAGTTTACGTTATATCATTTTGTACATGTATTGCACGAAAAAATAAAACCAATGAAGGATTTTCTCTTTTTTACTTAACCTCTAATAAGTGATAAAAATAAATTAAATTTTATATCCAAATTACATAAAATCGTTCGTGGGAAGTATAAGAAAAATATTAACTTATGGAGATCTTATGCAGGTAGTTACTAGTAATATAAGATATTTTATGATTACTTTAAGACGTTATATCATTATAAGATACAATAAATAATAAATTAAGTTAATTTCATTACAAAATTATTAAAAAAAAAACTACAAAATAGGGTAGGTAGGGGGAAAAGGGGGTTAGTATGAAATTTCCACACATCCTGTCTGAAATGTATGGGTCAATGCAATTATTTCCAGATTGTAAAGACATTTCAATCTATCTATAGCTATAGAGCATTAAAATATTAATTAATTTCTAAAAGATATGCGATTTAAAAGAAGGCTGATTGGTAATTATTTGTTATTTTAAATAACGTTATTAAAAGCTGCATTTTTTCTATTTCTAATCTCCTGTAAAGTCAATCATCGAAACTTTTCACCTTGATAATGATCTCAAAGCTAATATATAATATCGGGCAAATTGCATTTTTGCCTTTCAACCGCGGCGGACATAAAAGAAAATTATTATTCATTCGAGTTGTCTAAATGTAAATTGGCGCGATATCAACTACCTGGCGCAAACTGAACATCCCTGAATAATGGAAATAAATTTCAACTACGAAATGCAAATTCCGCGCGCACTTCACAAGGATGCGAGATCGGACTTCGCAGGGCCTCCATTCCGCTTAGGAGCTTTTACTTTGCCAGTGAAAGAAGCTTTGCCAACCCCCAGTAAAAATAAATTATATCAGACATCATAATCAAGTTGTCAGTGGCTGCTGTATTTGAATATAAATTATTTTACGGAAACATTTCACGGGTCGGAAACGTTCTTTAACCCTTCCCTCAAGGCTCTGGAGGGTGGCGGGGGTAGGGGGCGCTTATTGCTTCTGGGGGGGCGCGTATACGCGTTAAAAGTTGCCTAACATCTAAACATAGACGCACTTTGATAGCCGCTTTAGCGAGCTTTCTAAATATAACTTCAAGGCCTTTCTAATTCGTGGTCGAAGGAAATCTATCGAGATTGGGTGCATTTCGTGGTTTTCTTGGGTTTAAATTAAATGTTTGTGTTACGAGTATGGAACTTACTGGTATACCATTACGCCTTTCTTCCCAGAAGTAGAAATATGATGGAACGCCACAGTCTTGGCATATGCTATTAGCTTTTTTCATACACGCGCATCGTTTCACGCAGATTCTAATGTTGAATCGACTCTTGATGTGATCTGAATCAAATTTGGTTTACTTAAAGCGTTCTCAACTTCTTTTTACATTTACTTATCCAGTCGTGACACTGTTTTCTCAGTATATCCACTCTATATGCCTAAACCGTCCATTTTAAAATCTCATTCCTTACACCTACACCGGCCTTATATTCTGTTTGGATCGTAATATTCACAATAGATCGTAAGTGAATTTATAACACATCCTCTTCAAGGAATCAATTCTATTATATAATATGAAACATAGATTTTCCTAATATGTTTAGCACCTTTTTACCTTAAGGGCAATATTAACGAATCATCTTTTATTCACATTTTCAACAAAAGATGGTATGAATATAACAATGCAATAATTACCTAAAAAGGTTGGATACACACATTTTAGGATATCAATAAAAAAATGATATAGTATCTCGATGATTGATGCGGTTGTAATTTCACAGTTTTTGTAAAGCAAACCTTACATCCGGTATACTACCCCTGCGACGTACCTCTGGACGGCTAGTCCTGTCTTTCTTTGAGGGTATATTTAATAGCTCCTTCTTTTCTCATAACCAGAATTCCTGCTGCAATAAGTTGCGCCCCGCGGCTCTGTTCGGTGGTGGATGTGAACAAATATTACCGGAGGAGGTTTAATTAAAAATCCTTTCGAAAATCCTCTCTTTTCAATTCTATCGAAACCTAATTGCGCTGGGATTATGAGAAAAGTGGATTTTGAAAAAGAAGATTAAACATACATAGATACCTACCCTAAACCAAGATCTTTAAACTTTTTTTAGTATCTATTAACATTTTTTTGTATGAATAAATTTAGTAGGCAGGTACGTACCTAATTAAGTCTCATAAAATTTCACGCTAACTTTAGTAACCGCTAATTCTACATCATGAATATAAACCTTTTTTTTTACTTTAATACGAAATCGTTTCTTTAATTTTTAGCTCTACGTTTAAAAAAATCATTTTACTCGTCAATATTTGATGGTGCAAAATCTTATCCAGCAATCATTAGAAGATGTTTTTAAAACCAAGTAAGTGAATTTACAAAACAGTTGTGTTTGCTTCAAACTTATCGCAAAAACCAATTAAAAATTTCCTCCCATTTTATTATCGTTCGTTGAGAAAGTACCGAATGCAAAAAAGCTGCAAGTAATAATTTGTGTGTTTACCGCGGCCGAGGTGGCGGGCATGTATCATCTGTGGCAACTTTACAGTGAGACTAAAAGCATTTAGTCGTTAAAAATTACAGACTTGCAATCATAACGGGATTTATTTAATGGCACGGAGGCAGTTAGGCAGTTAGGGGTCGGTAGGCGGGGGCGCAACGCGGGGGAGGGGCGGTAAGGTAAGGGAAGCTTTTTCTCGAACACTTAAGTATTCTCCCATGACTGAGTATTCCTTCGCACACATCTGCTACCCCATTTCTGACCGTATTTCTTCATTACCATACCATTTTCATCGCCTTCTTTCCAACAACTCAATATTTTCAGAATTACAGCGGGCGTAATGTGTATGTTAATGCATTTTTATTACGAATGCAACACCTTTACCCCGCCACTGTTTTATAATACTGATATAAATTACAGTCTAACGTTCATCCAACTGTTAATATATTTGGGAGTTTTATTTTGAAGTACAGTACTGTTATTTCAAGGAGGTAAATTTTGCAATTTTATTATTTGTGCTTTGCTAATGATTTCATTTTGTTTGTTTCAGAATGCGAGACGAAAGAGGCGACATTGACAGGGCCTTGGCTCTAGATAATAAAACGAGAGAAGGATCACAAAATGGTAAAATTTTTTATGATATTACTCAACTAGTTATATTGACAGACAGTCCGACATAACAGCCACAGCGACATTCTTTGCAATATACCTCATCATTTACTGAGAAAAGTATTCAAATTTAAGATTTATGCGGTCCAATGTGCAAGTATTTTAAAACCTTAGAAAACCTAGTATATATGCCAATTTACGTTAAAATAATGTGTTACCGCCAGTAGCGGCTCGTGACTTTTGAATGAGCTAGAGTACTAAGATTGAAAAATACGACGTTATTGACGTTGTTGAAATCTTCATACAAAAAATTGAAATTTTGAAAAAAAAAACTTATTTTCGGCTTCAACAACATCAATAACGTCGTATTTTTCGATCTTAGCGCTCTAGCTCACTCAAAAGTCACGAGCCGCCACTGGTTACCGCACAAGATATCCAACTTCTAACTGCCCGAAACTAGTGGAACTATTGCATTCTGATCTGTAAATTTTTTGGGAGGAAAGTTGAAGGGAATATGTGGGTTGAAAAGTATCTGGCTATTTAGATCTGGTCACTAAACATCGTTAAGCAATTTCATAAAAAAACTATCAATATTTCAATAAAGAGTAATTTCAACTCCTACTGGCCTCTCCTAATATTCTAAATAGTTAAAGTAAAATAAATGTAGATTTTTCGCTTTTTTAAGCATTTTTTATTTTAAATTCCTGCTGTAAAAATGAGTGCCTTCTAAAATTTAGACAATCAAAACAATAAACAAATCGATTAGTTTATGACTGAATTCAAATGCTCCGAATAACTTTAATCACGATTGTACCCATTCAATATAATGTTCAGACTGACTTAAAAGCGCTAAACTGCTAAACGATCGTGCGAAATAAATCCGCGATTCGGAATGGATTTGAACTCGGAACCTTTTCTCGTGTGACGGATGTGACGTCATTAATAACAGACCGCGGCCAGTGAGACCAGTGAGATGGGTCGCTGCGGCTGCTGCGGGTCGGGATTGATTAGCGGGTTCGCATCCCAGCTGGACCAAACTGATATCAGATCTGTTTTATTTCAATGGAAAGGAATTATCCTATTTCAAACAAGAAATATTCGATATAAAACAGAGTGCTCTCTAATAGAAGTAAATCGTTTGAATGATTCAACAAGATTTCATATTTCAAGAGAAAATTTATGAGCTTTCACAGTACAAGAAAATTCAGCCCGTCTGTAGCAAAACATGAGAATATTAATTGTTTTGAGTATAATTTATTTTGTCAAATGAATTATACTCAGTAGCGGCTTGTGACTTTCTTGTACTATATTCTAGTCGATAACATTATTCATTTTACGTGTTTTAGGAACACAAGAAATTACAGTATTTATTTTAGTTTACCAAAATAATCAATTAAACTCTACCTAAGCAAATTATTTGAAATGATTTTCTTCAATAACAATACGATTATTATTTTTTTTAATCTTTCACGAATAAAATGATATGTGATAAACCTTACTTTGTTCTTCTATTTTTATAAAAATTCTAGTTGTCATAATCCACGTTACTCTTTAAAAATTTCGGATCTTTATTTTCGTTATTGAATTATTTTGTACAATTTTCCCCCGCTCTACCCTAAGCAATATTTCCGCTGTCCTCTCCGTAGGGATCAGCAGTTACTACAGAACGCAACACATCCCCATCATGTCAGACAACCACCCCCGTCTCCTCAAGATCCACAACACTTCAATAACAGGCATGTATTTTTTTTTTCAATTTTCGCATTATTTTTGCGATTTTTAAATCTAGCATATTTTGCCTGCTTTCCTCCCTTGTCCAAATCCCATAGAAATAAATAACAATATTAATTTACATTAATTCCCATACTTACGTATTTCGTACATTATTTTTAGGTTAGCTTTGAATGCAAATTTTTATCTACTGCGAAAAATTCAAATAGCTTGTCAGCAGCATTTTTCTATTGTGTCAATTATTCTGGGCATTCTCCATCTCCTTTAGGGTGTATAGAGCGAACTTGCCAAACCCTGTACAAACTGATGCTGATTAAATAAAATTAAAAACAATATTTTACCTTTTCGCTTACTTATTTAAGTTAAATGGTTTAAAAATAAAGCACGGAAGAAAATTTTTTTTAAATCTCAAGTGAAACATGAAACAGATAGAGATATTAGAATTGAAATTAAAACACTTTCGTACTTAGTTCCACTTATTTATTTTCACCAGGACCGGTTTCATCCTACTACGGACATTTTCAGACTGGTAGTTGAAATTCTTATGCTACGGTATTTATACAAACTTAGGCACGGGTACACAACATTGTCTCTATATAATGAATGTTTCTTATTTTTTTAATTTGAGGTATTATACTGGTATATAAATACCCTAGCATAAGAATTTCAACTACCAGTCTGAAAATGTCCGTAGTAGGATGAAACCGGTCCTGGTGAAAATAAATAAGTGGAACAAAGTACGAAAGTGTTTTAATTTCAATTCTAATACAATGGAATTCCACCACGAATTAAGAGTCCAAAAACTAGACTAAAGAAAAATATACAATAAAAAAAGTATCTGTAGTATCTGGGAAGCGAACCCAGGACCTCCGTCTTACCGTAACATTCTAACCACTAAGCTAATGAGACCTTATTATATTCCATTACTTTAATCGACATCATTTTCAATTTTAAGAATTATAAGTACCAACAACTTGAATCATTAATATTTATATATTTGTGAATGCATGAAAACGTCGAACACATCATATATTCCACATCCCTCATCTATTATGCACTCCTATTTGTTAATTTATCCGAGTACATATCATCTTTCGTCCCACAATCGCGCAAAACAAATGTTGTGCATTATTTCAAATGAAAATATGACCCTATCAATCTTCGGTGCCCTCTGCCCCTCGCATTGAATATTTTATTCGGGATGACCATCCAATTAGTTAATTAACAAAAAATAACAAACACGGGCCAGAATAAATTCTACGGGGTTAATAAACGCAACCTATGCATACACCTGTTCTCGTGTTCAATTCGCTTCTTTAATTTACGACAATGGTCAGCCGCGGTTGATTGATTGCAAGTGAGGTAATTATTATGGATTATTATTATTATCGTGTTATATCACATTATGGAGCGCTTTTTGTTTTTGTAGCGTGCCTTTTAACCGTTGTTTTTTTTCAGTAGTTGAGTCGTTAATTTCGTAGTTTGCCCAACACTATGATTAGCTTCCAAATAACGTACTCCACAAATTCCCAACTAGCTAAAGTAAATAATTAAGCCATCAAAAGGGCAAAATAAAGTGTATGAAAATATTTGTGACAGTAATAATATATTCGAACATTTCCATTAGTTCTTCGATTAATGTAAAATCAATTTGTGGTGTGATTTTAAATAAAATGAATGGTAAATATTTTCAATTTTTATTGAGATTAAAAAACCTAATTTTAATATTAAACTCTGTAGAAAATAATATTAACATAACCAAAATGAAACATGAAAACGAATAAAACGACAGAAAATAAAAAGATTTCAGTCGCATCTGGGACTCGAACCCAGGACCTATGCCTATCCAGATTATATAGATAGAATATATATAATAAATTATAAAAATAGTGTATATATAATCATTATAAAGATAGCTGCCAATAATATGGGATAAAAAATGGAGAATAATATTGACAAATCTTGAATTTGAGATACGATATCGATGAATTGAATTGAACTGCTCTCATTATCTAAGATGGTTAAGCGGTTGCCCCGTATAGGCAGAGGTCCTGGGCTCGAGTCCCAGATGTGACTGTAATCGTTTTATTTTCTGTCATTTTTTTCCGTTTTCATGTTTCATTTAGGTTTTGTTAATATTATTTTCTACAGTGGGTAAATATTTTGTTTAAATCACTATTCAATACACAAATATCAACATGTTTCGGAAGCGAAGCTTCCCTCATCAGGATACATAGTATACTGAGAAATAATAACAAGAATAGATAAATAATAAACTTATAAAAATATTAACGTAAGAATAGACAAATTACAAACGTAAACAAAAATTAACAAAATGTGATGAAAGTAGGTAATTAATTAAAAGTATAAATGTTATAAACAAAATCGAGAAAAGAACGAGACGTAAAATAAATAAGTAACTGTAATAATTAATATTATTATCCTTATTAACTAATTGTTTTTGTGTTTAATCTGTAGAACTCCATTTTATTTTATTTTTATTATTTAATGCAAATCAAATTTAATAATGATATTATTAAGTTCTGCAAGTATTCTTTTGGCTTTGAACGCCAAAATAGCTGTCACAAAAAAAAAAACTAATAATACTCGCAGAATTTAATAATACATTAAATTTAAAAAAAAATCTTTAATAATATTATTCTGGGTATTAATGTGAAAATTAATTTTAGAGATGGCTATTTAAAAAAAAAAGATATTTTTTAATAATATTTAATAGCCTATTAACACTTTTATTAATATTTATATATGTAAAAATGGCTTAAATAAAATATTTCCCATTCATTTTATTCACCACTTTATTAATATACACATATTATAAAATGGTGAGTAAAAAATATTTTTATATTAATTTACTTATATATAGTACGGAGTACGTACGACGGACGTTAGCACATAAATTCTGAAAAATTCATACTAATAATGTGAATAGCAAAGTACTTGAATTCAAAATAAATAAGATTTCCATCATTTGAATTACATAAATACAAAGGACAAAAACATTTTTCGTGGCTGATTTGAATCGTTTCGGAGAAAACAAATAATTTTCCGTACATATCTATATTATTATTTTGCTATCAACCACGATTAGCTTAAAAAGTGAACGCTTATACTCACTCGCACGTTTTATTAAAAACGCATTTCTGTCAGTATTCCTTACGACAGCTGAGTCCATCATATTATACAATCGACATCACCACACCCAGACAAGCCACACCACCTATCGATTTTTAAGTACTGCTGTTGAGAGGTCTGCCGTAATCTATATTTCTATTCATGGGTTGTCCATGAGAAGAAAGAGAGCTGGCAATGAATCTAAAGACATCCCACTAATAGATCGATTGTAACATCTCCATTAGTCTCATAAACGACACATGTACCTACCAGAAAAAAAGTTAATACGGATCTCTCAGTAGTGGAACCATTTAAGCGGTATTTTTGTTATTTATTTACCATGTTTTCCTCAAATTTTATTAGATACAATATCTGTGATCCTGCCACTGGGCTATTGTAACCCCCTTTTCCATTAATGCATCGTTTGTGAGAAAAATACTTGGGTTTCTATAGACCTGTCGGCTATAATTAAAAGAATAGTAATATACGTATCGATATTTATTGAAAACAGAATTTCTTAACTTGATTCTTTTCTTTTTTAACATTTTTATTTTCCAATTTTATATATTTTGTAACTGGTCAAATATCTTTATGATTTTCTGGCCTTTCTGAAAGTTTTATTTAGTTTTCATTCCCTGTTCCTCGTCTTATATTTGTGCCTATCTTATGTATTTATTTACATTGACATTTACATTAGGTACATTTTTATTTGAAAAACATAATGTATTATAATTTGATGTACACGTAAGTTGATGCTGCCAATATATTTGCCTGGTAATATTAATTCTTAGCTAGACATGTTGCCTGTTCTAAGAAATTAAATATGAGACGGGTATCAAAATATTGAAGTGTAATCTCGTATCGTTTTTGGGAAAGGGGGGGGGGAGATTTCAATGAGCATATCATCTTTACGTCAATATCTTTCACTGTAGTTTTACTTTGTTTGTTATATTAATAAAGCTAATTTTTAGAAATTTATTTGTACAGGTTCCTCGAACGGCCACAGTCCCGTCCTCAACCTCTCGAAGAGCGGGGGCGGCGGCGGCGGGGGTGCGGCGCCCGGAGCGGCCGGCTCCCCGGCGCGCAGCGACGCCTCGACGCCGCCGCCGAGCGCGCCGGACGCGCGCGACCTCAGCGAGCGCGACAACCTCAGCGAGGACAACAATAGCGACCTGGAGGACCACGAGGACAAGGACGACCACGACGGTCGGTATCACGGTAAAAATAACATTTTACTGCATTCATATTTTTTTTAAAACACTTTCACAGTCATACTGAGCAACCGGTAGTTAAAAGTTACCCAAAAACACACACTAAGTGCGAACCTAAGTTGAGTTTTGCCAAATAATTTCATGGATCAACCTCAGTTAAGCTACGTGTTGTCAAAGTACCCTTTTAGTTTGTTGGAGGTCGGCCGCATTGACAGTGGAGCCAAGATCATAATTTTTTTTCACATGTGCAAAATAAATCAATAAAAGTTTGTCAATACTATCAATATGTAAAAATAATCATATTATACTTAGGTAAAAATTAAAATTTATCTTTTGCACAATCTATTATAAAATATGGATTTAAAATATGTACTCGTATATGTATTTGCGCGATTGCTAATTAAGTAGTTTTTATTAATTGATAAACTAAAATTCTTAAAAACTTAAGACAAGATTTTTGTGCATAGCGCAAAGGGTAACAATTATTTTTATAAACAATAATTATTAGCCTGAAACACTCATCCAAATTGAAAAAAACCTTTCCGAGTTACAAGCAAGCGTTACAAGCCTTTCTCATACTAATAAAGTTGGTTGTTTACAGGTGAAAATATAATAAAAACAGTAATTATTGAATGAAACACTAGTATATATTGATTAACTTGGCGGGTTTGCGATAAGCCGACGTAGCTCAACGGTAGAGCATCTGACCGGACATCAGAAGGGTGCAGGTTCGAGTCCTGTCGGCGACATTTATCTTTGCTCGGAAAGGTTTTTTTTTTTCAATTTGGATGAGTGTTTCAGGCTAATAATTATTGTTTATAAAAATAAGTAGTTTTTAATTTGTGAAATTCTGACCTAACCTAACCTAAATTTTATTTAATTACATTTTTGCCGCTGCAATGAAAATGTGACTCTGTTAATGACAAGCAACATAAAAATCCGGTTTACATCTCTTTCTTTCTTGTCAAAGAGGGTTTCAATCTGACCTTTAACCTTTAAATTAGCCATACAATTTTTGCATTACTTTCCTTACGTTTTCCAAGATAACTTTTTGTTATCTTGAAAATGATGTTTTGTTCTGTTCCTACGAAATTGAGTCACGTAGAAGCGAAGCTGCCTATGACGAGATAATACAACATTTTGCAGAATTCAGTCCACATTAAATTCAGCCAGTATGCAGGAACATTCATTAAAGCTCGGCTCGTGTAACAGGTAACAAGTACCAGGAGATCATGCCGGACTAAAGGTTAGAAGGTTAAAAATGAACTCATGCCCTTACTTACTTTGTGGCACCGGGATACCCGCTTCAAATCGGATTTGAAATCGGAAAAAGCAACTGCGAGGCAAATTAGTAAACCAATTTATACAAACCGATTTAGCTCTGTCATTTTGTGCATTTTTATGCCCTGTTCCTATTGAGAGTCAAAAAACTTTCAGCATCTTTTTGTAGTCGGTGACAGCCTCAAAAAAGTGTGGCTGATGGTTCCTATTGTTGCCTCGGCAGATGTCATTCGACAGAAAAAGAAGATCGGAGCTTTTTAACTTCCGATAATTGGGAAGAATAGATTATGTCTAGGTATATCACAAAAGAGCCTTCTGACCGTATCCAATTTATCTAGTGCACTTCATAATGTTAAGATAATTTTCATTGTAGACGTATTGAAGGAGAAAAATAGTTAGATTAAGGTTAAAAAAATTGTTTTTTCAAGTCTAATGGCAGCAGAAAAATATGAGCGTATTTTTTCCCGTATTTTAGTTTTACGCGACGCTTATTAGCCATGAAAGATAATTGTGTTGTTAAAAATATTCCTCTTTTAACGTTTCGTTAAAAATATCTATCGAAATTCACTTAAGACAAATAGTTTGAGTTGTTTAACTACTACTCTAATAACATTTACATATATACTCATCTTTATGGTGATGGGTTTATAAAGTGGTGAAATGCCTATTTAATTCGCTGATTATTTTAATATTACTCACAACAATCCTTGCTAAGATGGTGGCATTTCATAGGGGCTTAACTTATATTATTTTCCAGTGTAGATTGAAGAGCATTATATTAAAATAATGTTTGAAAATGCAAACATGGTAAACATTACCTTGGAAGGCCAAGTGGGGAGTAACTCCTAGCTATATATTTACTCTCAGTGTGCCCTATCGTAATTTCATATCATATTCACTATTAGAGCGGGGCACGTCGCTGAATAATGACCCCGCCAACAATCTGTATAATAATATATAAATAAATAATTTCACCCGTTGAGCGGAATAATAATTGTAAGGTGTATTCGCTTTTAACACAGCCTTACTCCGCGAGAACAGAAAATGAACGTGGTGTGTTATCATGGAAGCTTCATGATTATGAATATAAAAGTTCTTTTTTCCAAACATTTTTAACGCATTAACACTGCTTACCGACCTCCATGTGAGAGTGATAAGCTCCATGGTTCCAGTCACATAAATCTCGCGTTCGATACCCGACGTTAGGAAACAAATAATAAAAAATGTATGTATTTTGAAAAAGTTTAATTTTGTAAAGTTATTATTAAGTTCTGCAAGTATTTTAGTTCTGCTGTTTAGTGACAGTTGTTTCGGTGTTCAAAGCCACTCTCGAACTGAACGTTGATGGAGACGACTTATTTAGATGATTTAATTAACCCCTACCCTATGCAGTTATATGCAATTATCATTAATTTAAAAAATATATATCTAAATCATTTTTTTTTAAATTAAGTGGAGTTCTACGAATTAAACCCAAAAACAATTAATTAATTATCATTAAAATTCGTTTTCACCAATTTAATTATTAAACCATATGAATATATGCATTACCATGTAATCATGAGTTTCTATTAATTCAGTTGAAATTTTTAAAAGATTGTATGTATTTAAAAATTATTTTAATTTACTGGAACAAAAATGCATTCCAAGTCATCTAGGTGATGTACCTTGATGTGCATAATTGCAACCTTAGGAAGTAATTGAAAGTGTTTTCAATACATCAATGTTGCAAAAACAATGCACCGCCTTGGCATTTGCAGCGAATGTGCGAAGAGTGATATGTTACCATACACATCTGACTCTGAAAGGGGCGCCATATCTCCGGAGTCAGTCGGAGCCAACCAGAGTCAGCGGAGTCAGTGGGAGTCAAGAGTCACAGAACACGTCAGGCGAGTCATTAACATGACATTCTCGGCGGTAACGAAGATTCGCATTAATAGGCCTGCGCGAGATAAAGCATTATTTTACGCCTCGAGATGCAAAAATAAAGTGCAAGTGATATTAATGCAATAAACAACGTTTTAACGCCACGAATGCAATATGTGAAAACTGATGCCACCTTACAACTAATGTAATGAAACAAAATTTTGACCGTTGCGGGAATATTTTGTTCCTTTTAACATAAATTCCTACTACAATAAATATCTGCATGTAAGATAGGCACTACGTGCTATCACGATAGATTTCATAAAATGTTATTTTCACATCAATACAATCATTATTTATATTTTTGACTATTGTTTTCATAACACGAAGTAGGTACAATTAATTATTCATTTTTTTTTGTTTAATTCGTATAACACCATTTATTAGTATTTTTTAAAAAATTTAATGTAAATCAAATTTAATGATGTTATTTTTAAGTTAATTTTTAGATTTTATTATTGCGACAGCTGTTTCGGCGTTCAAGCCCATTTTCAAACTGCGGTTGAAAATAAAAAAAAGCATTAGAGCCAATGTTTTGTTACTGCTAGCTTTGGAAGAATTTCAGCATCTCTTTTTTAAATATTTTTCTTATTAGCCAATTAAAAAAGAAGTGAAACAAACAGTTTGGCGTCATATCAAGGTAAGTTGTGCAAATTTAGAGATGCTAGATCTCACTGTTAGAGAGTTTTTATACGTTTTTGCTAAGATTGTTTTGGAAAATGATTAAAGTAATGATTAGATATTTTTCTATTGAAAGCTGAAAAATGTAAAAATTGTAATATTAATAAAAATAATAAGAAATTATTTGTTTACACCACTGTTTAATATATGCAAACTATCAATAATGTAAAAGTATTATTTAATTTTTACATTCATTTTATTTTTCTATTTTTTTAACAATTATAATTATTGTTAAGTTTTGTTTATATTTATAATTTGTTTATTCTAACATTATTATTTTTCTGTGTTTATTATTTGCCTGTACTTATCATTGTATTTTAGTATAGCGTGCATCCTGATGAAGGAAGCTTCTCTTCCGAAACATGTTGATATTTATATATTAAACAGTAGTGTAAACAACGAATTTCTTATTAATTTTATTAATAATGACGCAACATTGTAATATTATTTAACTTTGTATATTTATTTATGGTCGTAATTACTGTAAATGTACATGTAAAGTAAAATAAATTAATAAATATGATAGATTGCAGTCATAAGAAACATCTCGTAATTATTATTGAATAAAAATATTTTTGGTTTACTTTGCGATATTTCAACGAGAACGCATAAATAATAAAAAAAATAAAGAATGATTCTTTAATTCTTTAATCCGACATTGCTCGCATACGGGTATTGCCGGTGCAACGCGTGTTCAGTGCATATAATACCGCTGATATATGAAACACGAGTTCAAAAGTCATAGTCCGGTACGAAACGGCTACACCGGGCATTAATATTAATCGCATGTATAATTGTATTCACGCATTGGCGGATAAATCGAAGGAAATCAAAGGACTTTTAAAATCCTTATTCATATACCAATCATTAATGATATTAATGATGATCTTCACGATGATGATTTTTGATCCCCAATCACTCAAACGGTTCATTAGTCAGGACTTGTAATTAATGATTTTTCGTAATCATAACGGCGTTTAAAGTATGCACATCTTTACAAGACAACGACACTGCTGTAACGACCAAACATTACATTTTATATTAGGGTACAAAAGCTAGTTAGATATAACATGTAGATTCTTAGTAGAATCGCACAATAAAGAAATATGGATGTAGAAATAAATTCGTCAAACAAAAGGGTTATGATGTCAAATTAATTAAGCACAATTCGTCTTAATTTTAAAGAACCTTTATTGCGTCTGTATAGCGTTGGTATAGCTACCCAAAGAATTGGTTGTTTTAAAATCGTTACTAATAATCCTTCCAAAAGGCTTCCAAGGAACTGAGTGTCTTGAAAGGGGCTAGCAGATTCTTCAATAGTGACCAACTGCTAATCCTATACAAATCACAAGCACGTCCAATAATTGAATTTGGAAGTCACACGCAAGGAGCTCCCAAATACTTGATAAGCCTGCTTGATTCTGTACAAAGGAGGGCGGTTCGTCTGATTGACAATCCGTTGTTAACAGACCGACTGCCATATCTAATGCAGACGCAATATAAGTATGTTGAATCTGTTCTACAGATATTTCAATGAAGCCTGCTCGAAGGAGCTAGCAGCATTGATCCCCTCCGCACCGGTGCACGTACGTGAAACTTAACGGACAAGAGCGGAACATCCGTTCACAGCTGATGTTGGCTTTATGAGAATGGGTCGTTTCGCTGACTCATTTTTGTGTAAGTCGGCTCTTATGAAGAACAAGCTACCAGCATCTATCTTTCCTCCTACATTTAATCTGGGCCTCTTCAAGGCCCGCATTAACAAATCCCTTCATACAGCCCCCTCCTTGATCACAACGTTGCCCAACCGGGTGGCGATATAGTTCCTCTGTATGTGCTCTATACACACAGGGGCACTCTTTTGAGGTGTGACATAAAAAAATATATATAATAATATTTATGTCGAGAATAGCTTTACCAATGGCTTATGGGTTATGATTTATTAGTCTGGTATCACTTTGCTCCAAACCTCAAAAACGCGACCGATTTCGAATGCGGCATCGTATTGTTAACATCACGTTCCTTCAGATGTCATACTATACAACGCGTACTATACAACGGTGTAAAATGTTACGTTATAAGTACATTACTTAATATTGAGATTTCATTTAAGGAGTAATACCCATCGACCAATAATTTATATATTCACGGTAATTAATATACCCCTTACTATTGATTGGAAAGTCATTTACAGATTCGGGACATGACATGCCTTTTGCTGACTGAGTCCGTGTTTAATAATATTCCAATAATCCGCGTCTAGTAATTCTAATTATTGAAATTTGATTTGTTTAACGATTTCTGCCGATTTATTTCACAGGTATATAAACATTTTCTTATGGTACAAAAAACTCGGCGATCGTTTAATACTTTTCGACTCCGTCTAATGGCATTTGCAATGCAATTGATCCTATCTTTCTATGTGTACTCAAATCCCGGCCTTACTAAATTGATTATGCATCTCATGTATTTGCTTTTGTTAAATACATGTTTCAATTTAAAATTTCTCTCCGATAATGCTGCAAATTAATATTACCGCTTTTGCTACATTTATAAACCTACTATTATTGTTATATTTGTAAAACCGCGAAAAAACGTCAAAAAAATCCGCTATTTCGATGCTGTGTTTCAAGGCCGGTCAGTATAAATCTGACAGCTACTTATACTGCTGTACGAGATACGGCCGGTGTACGAATTCGCCTCGATTATGACGTTTTTCACTACTCCGATCTTATGCGCCCGTATAATATTTACACAGCGATCAGTGTCGGTTCATGGCCTTGTTCTATGGAGTTCAATAGGAGAATAAAAATGCGACATAAATATTTCCTCATATATAAATTCTATGCTGACTATGCTTTAGATCTAAAGGAATTGCATCATAACACTGCACCAGATATTAGCGACCTAGGAACAAGATGCAATTTGACGATTTATTAAAGCATCTGTGGCTAATAAATATAAAATCGTAGGTCATAAAAAAAACAGTTTTAAACACGAAAATCACAATTTACGCAAAAACTGATAGTTTTTTTTTCGTATCAAAATAAACTTTTTAAGTCATTTACGTATTTCAATAACAACTTAAAACATGATAATCACATAAAAAAAAGTCTATCGATTCTGAAAAATTACCATTCCGTACAAATTTGGTATAAACAAATTCGAGAGTCGCGGGGCACCCGAGCAGCTAACAGATACCTAAGGTTTGCACGCTTCTACGGATTGCGATTGAAGCACCACTAGTAAATTTTTGTATGTAATATTTCTTAGAAATAAATTTTTATGGGTGTTGAATTCGCATCGCACGTATGAGATCATTTCGGAATCGCTCTCGGGAAGTGTTAAAGTGGTTGGGTGGATTTTTTAGCACGGAATTTGAAAAGCGCGCTGTTTCTGTGCAGAAGTGTTGTAGAAATATAATACAAGTATGTCTTATTATCTTATCTATTTTATGGAAGCTCACTGAACAAACGCATTTTGGAAAAAACCGCCGCTGACGGCGATTATCAGGAAAACGGAATGTACCTAGTAATTTTTCCTGAGGTATTTTTCCTGTTTTCTTTAGTTAGTTGCTTTATTACATTGAAGAAAGTACGGGTGTCCGAAACTAGATAACTTTTACCAAGAACAAGTATAATAAATAATCATCTAATTTATATAGTATTAAATTTTATTGACTCCTATTTAGTTTAAATGTTTGCTCATAGATAGTGTTGGTATGAGCGATTTTGATTTCCTGCAACGATTTAATTACAAGTCTATTGTTAAAATTGTTTTGTTAATATTGTTGTTTTCTGTTACTGACAATACAGGGTGTATAAGCACGTACCCAGCAGACTTTAACCAGATTTAACCGATTCCTGAACTCATTTGGAATTAATATTTGGAAGAATCATTTTGGTCTCCGGTGTTATTTAAAAAAAATAATCACAAAATATGTTTTTCTATCATACGTCGCCACTGGATACAACCAAACGGATCACGTGGTGCGCGCTCCGTCTCAGTTCAACAACACCATACAGTGGAGACAGAGCGGTTTTTAACGTGTGGCAGTGTGATCAGTGGCAACGTGTGGTAGAAAGTATTATTTTTTTTTAATTTAAAAAAAATGTTATCGGAATGCAAGGTGGCATCTACATTCTGCACTACAAATAAGCTCAAGAATCGCTGGTTATAGTTTGTCAGGTACGTGCTGATACACCCTGTAAATAATTTGAATTATTTCTTTTATTTTATTTTACATAGCGTCTGTTATATAGTATTACATAAAGTATAAGTCATAGACTATAATGTGAAAAATATATAAACAATAAATAGCCCTTATGAAAGTGTATGATAACAAAGATAAATTTCTATAATATCTGTAAATAACAAAGCAAGAATAAGCGTCTATTGAACGTACCACCTAAATAAAATGAATATTTGTATATACCATAAACATATTTAAGGCGATGCAATAGGAAGTAATGCAATATCGCGTATTTTTGGTTTGAAAATTTGATGGTCTTGAAATATCATAGATGATTTAATTAAATACTCCAAGTAGAACACACCTTGGCCTTTGGATTAAGCGGCCATTTTTTTGGTGAGTCTTTTCATAAGCCTAGAAAAAATGTTAAATTGCAAAATCTTCTACTTACTAACCCCTTTTCCGGTATTGTCGTCGCAAAATAAGTTTTTTTAGAATATGACCGTAAAAATTTCTAAAAATTATGCTAAAATTAAATCAAACACGCATTTTGGTGATGTTTTTTTTTTGCGTTGATAGAAACATACAGCCGGTCTTAATTGGGAATTTCAACCTTTTCGTCCCTTGCATAAGGAGTGCGTGATTTCATTCGAATTTCAGGAAGTGGATCCCCTCCCATCAATACAATAGGTAGAAATATATTTATACAATTAAACTTCCGAAATACACCGTTTGTTCTTGTTAGTGATTTTTAATTGATATTTTTTTCGATTATCTTTAAAGTGAATAGTAAAATTAGAACCTACCTACCCACTTTCAATTGGCGATTATTCATCCAAGACTTATTTCATAGGCCACTTCTTATCATTTATTTAATTTTAACAGAACTCTCTTCAACGGGCTACGGAAATTCAAACCCTATTTAAAATCACTTCTGTAATCCAAAAGTATTAATTTTTCTTATTTATCCACTTACAAATCCATTGATTTGAAATGAATTTACAATCAAAATCTTAAATTGTACTCGGAAATATGTACAAAATAATATAACCTATAAATAGCTATTTCGCTGAAGCTTGATTACAAATGTTTTCATTGTGTGGTTGTTATTCTCTCAGTACAATACCGACTGTTGGCCGTTTATTAATGCATCGATATTTACGACTTTTAGGAGCTACAGAAGAAGCGTTTTCCATTCGCTTCGCAAGACAACAATTAAACACTGATTCGTGTGCAATCAATTTAATGTGGTACCCCTGATTGGCTTTGCCTGGAAGTTGAAAACCATTCCGAAAGTCGGTATAAAGATACTTTAACCTTTTTCAGGGTTACGACAAATATAAAACATTAAAAAAAGCTTCATAAAAAAGCTTCTTCCTATTGTTTTTCGAGTAAACACATTCTACACTAAAATAGCGTCACACGTTTTCAAGCATGGATAATTGGTACAGATTTTTGCTAGGAAACTTTGGTAAACCAGTTGACGTAATAAAATAATTTTGAACATCGAAGTTAACCTATTTCATAGTTCAAGTCGGTGTTAAAGGTTGTTTTATATCCATATATAATGTTCTTGAATTTAACTAAATAAATGATCATTTTTCTAGGCGTAGTATCAACAGTTGAGATTTTTCTTTAATAATTAAACAAACAAAAAAGTTGTCAAACCAATTAATCTTCTTCTTCAATAGATGAAATTGCTGGTTTTTTATGTGAGTGCCACACAACAGTCCCAACTGGTCTGGAGCCAGTGAGACTATGGTATCCTCGATTTTGGTATGTTATGAGGCAGAGGAGAGGGGAAGTACCTGGCTATTCGATTTTGGTCACCAAACACGGCTAAAGCCATTTCAAGCAACTTTTCGATTTTAAATGGTGGTCTTTCACCAGGTCGATACTGAAAATATATATACCATTCTGGGTTATACTCTAACATAGTTACGTTAACCTAGAATTTCGTAGAGCCAGAGCTAACCGTTTGAGAATTTTTACTTCTCATCACAGTACATTATTCTGTATACTTTTATTTAATTATGATGTCAATTTTAAAAAAATAACTTTCAAAAGGTAGAATATTTCTGAACATGCTTTTTTTGAGCAACCTAACCATAGATAATAATTAAATACGCGAACCCTTCAGCTGCAGCGCGGGCTCACGCATTTCTGTATTTATATTATGAACAAATCGTTACTGCAAAACAAACAGTCGTTAAGGCTTAAACCAATCGGGAGATAAATCGAAACCCCATACATCGCGAGATCCTCGGTCGGTTCACATACAGTTTGCTCTTATCCTGCCCGCACCGGGGTCTTGTTCATTGTTTTTTGATCTCGAGCAATAAATAATGAAGGAGCCCTGTTAGCGAAGAGTATTGGCTCCGATGAAAACATCGTTTTATAATGCACCACCACGCAATATCCATGTAATACGCAGTACTGCAAATGATATAAGTTTCGTGTGTTTAATACTTCATAAATCTCGTCAAAGGTCGTGTTTTCATTAAGGTTCACAACGCTCGTTGGAAGTGTTTGTTTTGGTTTGGCCTCAGCGTCTCAAAGTTCAATTAGTAGGTGCTCTACCTACCTACCCTACTTTTGATTCCCTGATTAATCAATACATGATAAAAAGTCATTAAAACTAAGAACAACAAAAAAATAGCCCGACAATCTAATCTCACCTAACCTAAATAATATGTTTTTTTTTTAATAAAAAATAAATAAATTATTCAATCATTGTAGAAAATAATATTAACATAATCCAAATGAAACATGAAAACATTTAGGTTGTGTTAATATTATTTTCTACAATGATTAAATATTAAAATGAGTTTTTTAAATCTCAATATAAATAATTAATAATTAAAAAAAAAATAATTATTTTTATTTTTTTCGTATTTTTAATGACTTCATATGACTTTTTAAAATTTTATTGTTTCATACATGTGTTGATTTATCTGCTCACCTCTAATTTTACCCAATTCATGATTTGGTTGCGTGACTATTATCGCCATAAATAAATATTAATTCATTTATTTATATATCTTCAAAAGATGGGATAACAACTACTATTAAAAGACAATACCTGTCATTATTTGATGGAAACATGCTACACTAGTGCCATCTAGAGGCCCGAGTTCTAAGAAATGTTTTTTTCATACATTTTAATAGATTTTCTGAGAAATATATTCTTAATTAATTATGAAAATCGAAAATTAAAAAAATAAATATTAGGTGACCTAAACATGATCTTACTCCTTTTTTGCTCGTATATGTATATATATATATTTGTTATAAGAAGCTATTAGGTTGTATTAGCAATTAAAGCCTCGCTTGTCGCGCACCGTCCTAATTGTTTAAAATATTTATTACAAGAGCAATACTGTCTGGAAGCCAGAGGCGCTAGTGTAGCATATTGCCAGCATTTTGACAAAGCTACTTGTGTAATCAAACATCATAGCGCACTCGAGGCGAACCTTTACAAGAAATTAACTCTTATTATTAATATTATTATAGACATCCGTCCTCTCTGCCTACCCCTGTGGAGAAACGACGTGATGGTTGATTAGTTAGTTAGTTTATCATTGGGCTTCGATTATAGATCCTTCGCTTGGATTATAAAATGACAAATAAAACTGCATTATTGTTTAGTTACTATTTTCGAATAACTTCATTTCGGAAAGGTAACTTGTGTAACCCATCATCACTGCCATCTGTTGAGGCCATTGGATATATACGTTATAAGGCGTTTCTTTGTACAGGGTGTATCTGCACGTATCCTACAAACCTAACCAGTGAATTCTGAGTTAATTTGCAATAAAAAAATAAAAAATCACATAAAGGTCTCCGTTGAATTTTTTTTTCTGTGTCAAATAAAAAAAAACTTTCATATGTCGTCACTGGTCACTCAACCGAGTAACCGCCAAATTTACCACTCCGACCCTAACTGTCTAATACTCACCGATTTTTTTAATGTTTCTCGGTTTAAAAAAAAGTTACCGGAGACCAAAATAGCATTTACATTTTATACTCAAGAATCACTGGTTTAAGTTTGTCGGGTACGTCCTAATACAACCTGTATGTGTCTACATAGTTTTGGACTAAATACTGGGACATTGTTGAAAACCTTAAAAGTGACTGCTAAAGAATTTTTCCAAAATAAGCAAGGTATATTTTAATATCATATCATTGACGGCCTCCATGGTCGAGGGGTAAGGCTCTCGACTACGAATCCGAAGGTCGCGGGTTCAAATCCCGGCGTGCGCAAGTAATTTTTATTTAATTAATTTGTGTTGTTTCACAATTAATTCATTTAAAATAATATATATATAGTATATTTGCGCACGTTCCAGAGTGGAAGATACTCTCAGTATCGCCCTGGTGAAAGACCACCATTCAGAATTGAAACGTTGCTTGAAATGGCTTTTAGCCGTGTTTGGTGACCAGATCTGAATAGCCAGGTATTCCCCACCTTCCTTCCCCTTCTCCTTCCTCCCCAATACCTTTCAGCCTCACAACATTCCCCAATTGGTAATGTCATAGTCTCACTGGCTCCAGACGGTTGGGAGCAGCTGGGACTCTTTGTGAGGTATTCATAAAAAAAAAAAAAATTGACGGCCTCCATGGTCGAGGGGTAAGGCTCTCGACTACGAATCCGAAGGTCGCGGGTTCAAATCCCGGCGTGCGCAAGTAATTTTTATTTAATTAATTTGTGTTGTTTCACAATTAATTAATCTAAAAATAATATAGGTATATTTGCGCACGTTCCAGAGTGGAAGATACTCTCAGTATCGCCCTGGAGAAAGACCACCATTCAGAATTGAAACGTTGCTTGAAATGGCTTTTAGCCATGTTTGGTGACCAGATCTGAATAGCCAGGTATTTCCCCTTTTCACCACCTTCCTCTTCCCCCTTCTCCTTCCCCTCCCCAATACCTACAGCCTCACAACATTCCCCAATTGGGAATGCCATAGTCTCACTGGCTCCAGACGGTTGGGAGCAGTTTGGGACTCTTGTGTGGTATTCATATAAAAAAAAAAAAAATTAATAATAATTATGCTCAATTTACAATATGGTCGTAAGGGTAGATGGCAAAGACGGTCAACTTTGAAGGAATCCATAACAGAAGTGCCATTCTCCGTAACTGGGATTTCCCTCAATCTTCTGTGTCCTACGCGATAGAGACCATAAAATAAAAGTAATGTTTAGTATATCTACATAAAATTAATTGCAAAGAGGCAAAGAACCGGTCCTCTCAATTGAATTTTCAGAAGATTGTCATTGATACTTTAAACTATTTCGCAAAAAAAGTCCGCGAGTTGTTTAGAAATGTTGAAATAGGCACTTTAAAAATCTTATTTATACGTTTTTATTTGTTCCAGATCTCAGCGACAACGAGCGCGACCTCCACAGCCCGTCTCCCTCACAAGCCCTGAATTACTCGTCGCTGGGCGGGGGCGGCGGTTCCCTGGGCGGGCCCGGGCCCGGCGCCCTTCCCGGCGGGGCGGGGGCGGGCGCCTTGCCGGGCGGGACGGGCCCGCTGGCGCCCGACTCGGTCTGCTCCACGGAGACGCTGCTGAGGAACATCCAGGGTCTGTTGAAGGTGGCCGCTGACAACGCCAGGCAGCAGGAGAGGCAGATCACTTACGAGAAGGGTGAGTTTCTGTTTATTTCTTGTCTTCATAATTTAAAAACACGGCAGCATATTCATTGAACGTGGGGTCCTTAACGGTCAAAACCCTAAAAAATACACAATTTTCAGGCTGTCAGCTCAAGAAATACTAAGAATGATTTATGTTTTAATTCTATACGGGTAATTAGTAAAATGGATAACGTTTAAAAAGACAATAATTCTCAAACTGTATTCTTTTAAATTCTATCTAAAATATGTACTGTTGCAAATACATGTTTCTAACAACCGGTGCAGAATTTACCGATAAATAGTTTGTGGTAGTGCTTAAGTTAATAACCTGCGAGGCGATGTTAAGGCCATTTTTGAGTGCTGTCCCCTTATAAAGCCCTGAATTCCTTGGATAACTATCCCCTTTTCTTGAAAATTTGCTAAATATTCATATAACAAATTTCGACATTTACAAATACTTTACCATATGTATGAACAATAAACGTAGGTACCAACATTCCAAACAACAAATAAATTTGTT
This sequence comes from Halesus radiatus, assembly GCA_022606495.2. Classification (NCBI taxonomy): domain Eukaryota; kingdom Metazoa; phylum Arthropoda; class Insecta; order Trichoptera; family Limnephilidae; genus Halesus; species Halesus radiatus. The sequence goes on along the minus strand of JAHDVE020008978.1, from coordinate 167,810 downwards.
TATATTTTGTAAATATGGAAAAGGAATGCTTTATTGTTCTGAATAATGTAATATTGGCAATTTAATTCAATCTCACCCAAGGCAACAGTTATCAAAGAAATGTGTTTGTAGATTTTAGCATCATGATAGTGATTCGACTATAGGATGTGCGAACCTCCTATTTTCTTTAATAATGTAAGTCTTAAAATCCAACAACAGCATTTCGTTAATATACATATCGTTCCTTGGAAGTATCTTCCCAACAAGCCCTCCATTGATATGCTCGGTGTATCCTTCGGTGACCAGCTCAGGTATGGGGGCTCCATCGAAGCCAAAGTGAAGTTAGTCTCTCAGAAGCTGGGGTACAGGGGGTAAGCTACCGTACAGGGCCCACAGATATTTTGAAAGTACACAACTGCTGACCATGTACATGTCGCAAGTGCGCCCCACTGTAGAATTTGGCAGCCACCTCTGATCGGGAGCCCCTAAATATCTGAAAAAAATCCTTGACTCGATTTGATGCATTCCCCTATCCTAACAAATGGATTGCAATCTTTGGAGCACAGACGTCAGGCGGAAATGCTGTCCTTGTTCTGTCGGTATTTCATTGGAAGATGCTCTGGGGAACTAGCGTCATTGATCTTTTCCGCTCCAATCGGGAAAAATGTCAAACACGCGCCCTTCTTTTGTACACGGTTGACATTTGTCACGTGAGAACGGGTCGTTTCTATGACCCGTTCTCACGTTCAACAGCTCAGCTGTGGAATAATTTGCCACCCTCTGTATTTCCTCCCTCCTTACTTCAAGATCCAGGTTCACTCCTTCCTGTCCTTTAAAAGACCCTCCACATGCATCTTCAAAGATTAAAGAAGGCCCCGAGGGAAATAATTTCCCTCAGGGCCTTCTCTGTGGATTAACTGTAAATAAAGCCTCCATCCACACCCAGTTGACCAACGTGACAATACGTATTTTGCTTATAATGCAGACCGATCATAGATCTCATTAAAGATTTTATAATATTTTCGTTTAATCATAAAAATACTTTTCCATTATGACGAGTCTTCTTCAAACCATTTCAGTAAAGCAAAGGGCTGTTAAAAACAAACCCTTCAATTCTTGGGCAATAAAAAGCTATTGCTAATAAACCAATATGTTACAATACAAAGTAAGAAACTGGCTAAATGATCAACAGTGAATATGTCCGTATAAAATATCGTTAAACAATAAAAGGGGTTGAACCAATTAAAAACATAGTGATACAAGATACAGCCGTTTATGGCTCAGTCTCAATGAATGAATCAAGAATTTATAACTGCGGCTGTATGGCGATTGTGAGGTTATGTTATTATCCTGCCGACGTTTCAACGACCAAATCATTAGTTGAGCCCTTCATCAATTCTTGGGTTTACTAAGCAGAAAACGTATTTAAAACTCCCATGGCTAATGTCTCTGAACGCCGGAACAGCTCTCACGATAAAAAGTGAACCGAAAACAAGCAGGACTAAATAATTCAAAAATGACTGATTAAATTATAGAATTTCAAAAAGAATCGATACATTTCTAATAAATTCCCGGAATAATAGAATAACATTTATTCCCTTCATTACTTGCCATTACAGTGATAAGTCTTGGGATGGTAAATAAATAAAAGTAATTGGGGTTTATTTTATATGTGAATACCACACAAGAGTCCCAACTGTTCGGAGCCAATGGGACTATGGGGAGAAGTGAAGGAGATGAAAAGGTGAAAGGTTGGGAAGTACCTAGATATTCAGATAATCGCCAAACACGGCTAAAGCTGTTTCAAGAAACGTTTCTGTGCTGAATGGTGGCTTTCACTGAGAAATACTGATAATATTTACTAATTGTTTTTGTGTTTAATTCCTAGAACTCCATTTATTTATTTTTTAAATTTAACGTAAATCAAATTCAATAATGTCACTATAGTGTTTTTAGTTTTTATTATTGTGACAGGTGTTTCGGCGATTAAGAACATTTTCAAACTGTGGTTAATCCACATTGTGCCGACTTCTTTATATGACTTTATTTATTCCTACTCCTTTTCGATTTGGACGGGTAATGATTTATTATCGGTAAAACCGATTTAATTAGAAAACAATTAAATTTCTGAATTCTGTGATGTCTTAACTTTTATAATGTGTATGCTCGTATTTAACTGACAATCTTTTCTTAATTGATTTATTTAAATGTGTTTGTATTATTTTGATAATGTGAACATACTGAGAAGCGGTAAATATATAATTTTCCTTCCTTTATTAATTAATGTTATATTAGGATCATTCGTTCGTTTGTTAATTTCTAATTGTTCAAGTATTAAGATAATATTTACCACTACGTTTTCTGTGTCTATGTTTTTTTGTTGATAAATGGGTAGGTACATTTGCAAATATTTTTTTTATTTGATGCGACCATTTGCGCGTCATTGCAAGGAGTCATTAAAATTATCCGATACATTTGATAAAATGTTGCGGGGTTTTAAGGCCACTAAAAACGAAGAGGATATCTTCTTTTTCGCTTTTACTGTATCCTTTGAATGGCCATTCTGTAAGAAACTACGAGAATCAGTAGATATAGAAGTTTCCTGTCGGTATACAGGATGTCCTGGACTAACCACAAAATAAAACGTAACACATCATCAGCACACAACTGTTATAACCATTCAGATTATGAGATATTTCGACAGTTTACGCACATATATACTTAATAGTACTTAATACTACCATATTTACATAATTTTATTTACATATTATTATTTATCAATTTTTATTATCATGTACTTATTACTATTATTTAATGTGTATTATTATATGCTTATTACTATTTACTGATTATTATTTACTTATTATTATTTACTTTCTATTATTTATTTACTATTATTTACTGATTAATATTTACTAATTTTTGTTCTTGTATTATTATTTACTTATTACTATTTACTGATTATTATTAAATTGTAAAGCCGCTCATCTCAACACAGGATTGTCCTACTGGGATGAGTGGCTAATGTTTTTGATATCATAATTAAATTTAAGAATAAATAAATAAATATATTTTATTAGAAAAGCATTAAGAAAAACATTCCTTCAAAGATCAAAATAATTCCAGTAATCTTAGTAAAAAGATGTGCTAAAAAGAATAGTATCCAATTGGAAATACATATTTAGTAGCTGCCTAATTAATAATATTTTTTAACAACATTGCATTTGTATAACCTAATTTTGTTACATTCCACCTCAAGTGCGTTTAATATTGATGGCGAACCTAACATAACCTAACATATTTATTTAATAAGTTTTTAATTTTAATTTCATATCACCTACTCTAACCATGTATTCATTTTATCTTATGTTTGTAAATACTCCTCCCATAACCACGAGCTACTGAAGCTCAACTTATGGAGAGTAGAATAATAACAAGTAAAAAAAAAATCATGTATATCATGTTATGTTATAATTTTGAATTTTTTTTGTAATAAATAAATATAATCGATTTATCATGAAGATCGTTTCAGGTGTAATAATTCTGATATATTAAACACCCTTACTGGAAGCTATGTTTTAATATTAATATTAAAAAAAGCGTGCCACATTGATATTATTACTATTTGAGAATTATGTAAAAGATATATCGCACTGTGAATACAAGACTACGATAATTAAAAAAAACATCTAAATGAAATAATGAGCTTTAGAATTATGATAAAATTTAGCTTCCCAACGGCTTACTTTATTCATTATTGATGATGAACTTTTGTTCGGTGGAAATGGTCAATAAGTACGTTTTTATAATTTTATTCAATTTTATGGTATCATTGTCTTAGTGACTGGATAAATCAACACTCTTATGAAACGGCACACTTTCTAAAAGTGATATAAAGTCATTAAATTAAAAAAAAACTAGCTCAAAAACTTAAATCATCCAATCTGTTTTTTTTTTTTTTTTTCATTAAAAAATTATGTAATGAAATAAAAAAATAATCACCTAACTTAGGTAAAACATTTTTTAAAAATAAATTGGTTAGAGAAGTTGAGATTAGGTTTTCAGGAAGTTTTTTTTCCTACTTTTAATGACTTTATATCACTTAAAGTGTGCCGATTCATATTAGTGTTAATTTATTATGGAACCCATTGTTTTACAGGGTTAAAAAAAACCCTTGCTATCTAAAATCTGTCATAAATAAGGAATTTCGAATTTTTTACTAGTCATTGTTTTGTATTCATATTGTGAATACAAATCCATGACATGAGACATTTTCTACACCTGCTTTTTGCGTGGAGAATGTGGACACCCTCTTGAACGCCAATTCTTATACCTGCCGACATCGCTGCATAGAGTCGTAAAACGGCAGGAATTGTATAAAATGTTGCATTTTATTGTCGTATTTATCAATTGGGTCGATAACAAGTGAAGGACGTGGGGTGATCTCGGTGTAAACATTAATTTACAATCTGAATAAATATTTACTGCCGCGAGCTTATTATTCGAAGTACTTTGTAGGCCCACGGCACCTACCTAAAATATTTTACCCTTTGGGCATTCTTTCGCGATGATTGCAGGTACTTTTTTAGCATTTGTCCGTAGTCATTAAATATCCATGTTCGTATATTTTCGCATAATCTTATTTTAGTTACGAATAATAAATTGTGTGTGGTCATTTAATTATGACATAATTTACCTATACATTTGCGCAGCCAGGATGTATTATTCCATAGTTTATAACAAAAGGTATTCAATATAATGCAAAAAATTGGATAGTCGTTAGATTAAATAAAAAAAAAAAACAGAATTTCTCCAAAAAATGTTATATACCCCTATTAAAATAAATATACTTGTATCACATTACCTGTACCTGATTTCAGTCATATTTATATTATGAATATTGGATCATTGAGGTATTTTCCATGAAATAAAAGCAGCTACATAATCCCCGCAGCAATCCTGCCTCAGTTCACAGCGTAGAGGTTAAATAAATATCCAAAGCATTTATTGAGATGAGGCAGGGAAGACAAGAATAATTCATAGGAGAATATGGCATCGCAACAACAAAGTAAATAGTACTAAACGTTTAATTTCTAGATTGATGCACGCCCGAGTCGTGGTACAGCGAGATGCTGGGAAAAGGCACAGAGACAATGGGATATTTAGTTAGTGATCTCTCTCTGCCGGCAACGTCATTTTACTTGGCCAGATCCGTTACAAACTGCAAAAGGAATTACATGGATTAATAAATAATACGTCCTTCCTTCGGAAAAGTCATTAATTCTGCTGAGATTAAGCCGCTATTACTCGTTGATACATTCACTTTAAAATGCATCCGATTCTTGTTAAACTATCCGACTCTAGTTAATTGAAAACACTAGGATAAGACTGGAAATAACAAAAGCCCGTCTTTAAAGGAAGCTATAACTACCTATTTTAGCAAATACAATGTAAAAAAACATGTTTTTTAGGTTTTGTATGTAAGGTTGGTGCAAACAGGTGGGTAGATTCTTAAAGCTGACTATTGACCTAGTTATTATTTCGTGTCGGTTATAAATTCATATTTTGAAAGCCTAAGTTTAACGTAGGTACTGCGCTGAAATCAGCCATGCGAGAGTGCTCGCTACCACTCGGCCGTGGAGCACGTTCTGGAAATTAAATGTGTCCTCGATTTGATTAGCGAAAACAATCGAAAAACGTTTCCTTTAAGAACGATTCCAACCTGACGCGCTCGGCGATCAGCGTTCGGCGTTTCCCGTGCGGCAAATGGTGATGGCGGGCAATGTGGGTACGCGGCCGCGGCACCTCCGAATGTTCCACATTCGCCGTAATAGCGCGCGTAATGTCTGCTCTACACGACCGGCGAGAGACGGCGTACCAGCGCGCCGCAGCTCGTGCAAAACCCGTGGAAATCATGAAAATAAATAACATCGCGATATCAATTAAACAATTATCCTGTCCCGTACAAATCGCGCGTAATCACAGGTTATGCAGGTCATAACTCAAGCGGGCGAGCCGGTCGCCTCCGAACCGAAACGTCTCGGGCGCTGTGCGCCGTCACGGCGCGTCTGCCATTCTGGATCCGAGGAGATCCCGACTCGTTTCAATGACATGTTTCCGCGGATGATGTTTTCTTACGAAACGAGAAACGAGAAACGATGCTCCCCGGCAATCATTCAGCCGCGGCCGTGCTCACGCTCCTAGATCTGTTGCGAGCCAAATCGGCGATTGCACTCGGCCAGTGGCCACAAGCTTTGATATTTCGATAGAGGAATTTACCTGCACATTTATTGAATGCCAGTTTAACCCACGACTCTTAACAAACGATTATTTTCAATTAGAGACGGAGCCAATATTTCAAGTTGGCAATCCGACAACAAATTATTGATACGGCCATTTGAAACGAACGAGAACAATGCAATTCCGAACAGGGTTTTTTCACACTAAATGGCACAAATCATCATTGAATGATTTTTTTATGTTTTTTTTGGCAATATCAACATAAAAGCGCTTAAAAACTTACGCGTAAAAAGTGATAATAATGTCGGTAATTCAAGGCCAAAAATGTTTCCTCACCTGATAGGCCAAAAGTAGTTATTTCCGTTACACATGTCATTGTGCAAAACTTCTTTGTGATAATAACATGACAATAATATCTATCTATTTCACTAATTTAGAGCTACTATGTAGCAACAAAATTACCTTATTCAATTTTTACAGCAAGTCTTAAAATATTTAATCAGGCAAAGAGAATCCTCATTATTATTATTATTATTTAATAAGCTGAGCAAGCAATTCGGTAGGTACATGTTTTATTTCACCGGGGAAAATGTCAAATTAAGCGTTCAACGTACTACTTGCTATTCTTTCACTAATACACAGATTTTTGAAGATTTCACAAACTGTAATAATTATATTATATTTCACAAAATATATATAATCTAAATCTCGAATTCAGCAGTTGCAGAGGTAGAATTCGAACTATGGCAACATAATATATAAAAGTTTTACGTTAAAACATCATCCAATGAGATAATTTTCTTACAAAACTCTAATTGTTTTGGAATCCACGTAGTATAACTATACCTACTAAACTAAAAGCCTATTTTAAGCTTTCACGCAAATAAAGGAAATTCTAAATTCAAATTTCAAAATCACATAACGAGACATTTTGAAATTCCATTCCAATTTGACTACATTCCATTTTGGGTTTAATTGCCTCTAGATTGATTATTATCGAAACCATCAATACACCTTGACGGGATATGATTTTGAATATTGTTATTTGAGACATTATCATAATTCGGCTAAGGTGAGATGAGACGGAAGATGCTGTGAGTCTGTCTTATCATTGCGTAAAAGAGAGACGAAGGTTGTTGGGTTATTATACCCCGGGGTTAGCAGACATCGATACCTCTTGAAGAAGCGATAAGTTACGATTGCTGTCTTACTCTTTACTCGATTCAGCCAGATAATGTGAATAAGATAAAACCGGTTATATCTAAAATATCAAGAGAGTTGCCAATATTTAAGAAGAAAGAAGAAAATGTTCATTTCATTCTAAACTTACCTTATTTTTTAATTATCGTATAGGCAGCAGGTGGGTACCTACAATACTACAAAAAAAATTCTTTCTCACATACATCAATTGGTGAAATACATGTCGTTAGGTAGTAGGTACCTATTTTTTTTAAATTTAATGTAAATCAAATTTAATAATGTTATTTTTTAGTTTGTATTATTGTGACAGCTGTTTCGGCGTTTAAGGCCATTTTCAAACTGTGATTAATCCACATTGTGACGACTTATTTATATGATTTTATTTACTCCCACTCCTTTTCAATTTGGACGGGTAATTTATTATCGGTAAAACCGATTTAGTTAGAAAACAATTAAAATTCTGAATTCTGAGAGGTTTTCACATTTATAATGTGTTTGCTCGTATTTAAGTGACAATCTTTTCTTAATTGATTTATTTAAATGTGTTGTATTGTTTTGATTAAATGGAGTTCTAAGAATTAAACAATTAATACGTACCTATTTATTAATCTTAATTTATCACAAATCAGTGTGTTATAATAAATGTACAAATATGACCTACATGTTACATTCTATAAGAGTATATGTTAAAAATACGTAAGTAATCTACTATCAATATGACCATATTTGACAAATCTTTTCTTCATTACCCGCCATTTATACTATTAGTATTTGCTGAATAAAAAGTAAATATCACATCTTGTTGGATTTTTTTTTATTACATGTATAAACATTCCACGCATTAAATTATATCAGTTGATTTAAAGCAGAAGAAATTTTCGCATCGCAAAAATGAAAAAAAAATTAATATAATCAAAATAAATTCGACATATTTACATATTTATTGAAGCGGTTCGACGACTGTGCCAACCCAAAAAATGAGTTTTGAATGGATATAAAAAATACTGATAATTTATTTCGCTCCCAGGCATAATATGAAAAAATACCCATTCTTCCTTTTGGGGAGAAAATGTAGGTACTGTAATAACACTCAAATAATACTATATGATGTTCCTCTTTGCACATTTCCATACCGCGCCTCAAGCCTTCAAGGGGTTGTTTTTCAAAATAAAGAAACGCCAACTTAATATCGTATTAAAATACAAAACACAAGGGCAATTACGGTTTGATTTCGATGAAATCGTTTTGGGCAGATATGCAAATCAAAGCTGTTTGACGGATTCGATTATTCCCGGGAGATGAGAGTGAGGGAGATGACGAGATAAGTTTCAGGGCGTCGAGAAGTTCAGCATCTTTAAGGTATTCTGATAAATAACTGAAGGGATAAAATTGCTGTTATTATTCATTAGAGGAATCATTCTTAGAACCGAATGAAAGGAGCGTAGGTGCTTTCAGTGTAAATATTTTAACAACTCAAACTTCAAATATGAATTTTCCAATGTTTGCAAAACTTTTGTTAATATTCACAGACATGTTTTGTGATGTTTGTAAAAGTTGTAGTGCATCTTAAAAAGTTACCTGAAAAAATAATTACATATCTAATAATAGTTCAAGATTCAACACAACTTAATATTAACAACTCTCAAAATGAAACATGAAACCGAAAGGACACAGAAAATAAAAAAGGTAACGGTAGCAGCTGGAAGTAAAACTCTGGAGTAGGGTAGAAGTAGGGTAGCATATTGTAGTTATAAAAAAAAGCAGCCAAACATATATGGGAATTAATTGAAGATGATATTAACAGTTATTAGAAATCAAAGAATGATACCGATAAAAATGCCATAGCTGGGGTAGTCGTAGCTCAGTGGATTATAGCCCAAGGCCCGGGATAGATCATGAGATCATAGGTTCGAGTTCCAGCTGATACTAATACTTAGAGTTGTTAATATTATCTTCAATGATTAAAAATATATTGCAATGTGGTTTATAAGCTTCAACAAGTTATTTAAAATAAAAGATTACTATTTATTTTTATATTATTAAAACAATGTCAATAATACCCAAAGAATACAAAATTGAACACAAAAAAAATGCAACCAAAACTTGATTTACGTCTGGATTTGCTAACAAATACAAAGATAAGAAGATCAATATCGTAAGTAAAAAAACTTTTTTTTTTCCATAAAACATTTTTAATTACCTTTAGGTATTGGACAGTTGGCGTCGGGGCAGATCTTTGGACGGTTACTAAGCTGGGTGACCAGTAACATGTGAAAGGATTTTTTGTGTGAATTAAAAAAAAAGTTTATTGTAAAATGCCATCTACATTTTTTTTATTCCTAATAAGCTCAGGAATCACTGGTTGAAGTTTGTCGGGTACGTCCTAAAACACCCTGTACATTGATAATAATGGCAATAGGTACCTACGAGTATATACATAGATTTCAGTAGCACATTTGGTAGACGTGTTGCTCCCGGATAGTAACGGAGTAGAGGTCCCGATTTCGAGTCTCGTCCGCAACCTAATAATTTTATTCCGTCTTTTCTATTTGAATATTATTGAAATTATTTTGATAATTAATATCGTAATTAGGTTAAGCTGCAATATAATTATTACGAAAAAAAAATCTTTCGTTACTACGGTCCCAAAAATGTTATTATTTGTTTACTTCATTCTTACTCCCAATTCGAGGTGTTCCTCATTCGACCGGATATCTTAAGAGGCATTTACTTGGTACGATTGCCTTTTGTTCTTTCCGTTTATCAGCCGCATATGGAATGTTAGCGGTGAAGAGTACCACAGAAAGCTCTCTCGCGTGGTTTATGTCTCGGCTAAGCCGGCGGCCACTTAGCCGGGTCGCGAACACCTTATTGGCTTTCGATGTTTGATAAAATGCAAACAACACAATCCGAATGCATTCATATGTAAGCAGGGCCCGATAAGACACGGGGAATCCAATCCCGCCTATTGTTTTAGGTCATCGGCATGGCCAATCACTTAGAGAACACATATTTCAGGCTGCGATTCTTCATTGATAAAAGTGACCGAAACGATGGATGCTCACCGGAAAAGCTTGTAACAGCCTTTCACGTGCAGTTTGGCACTTAAAAAATAACGTTTTAAAGGAGTGCATGAGTTATAAAATCAAAGCGTAAAGAGTTATCATTCAGAATCAAAGCGTCACTTGAAATGGCTTTAACCATGTTTTAAAAGGGGTCTGCTTTCAGTTATTTTTAAGGATAAGACTTTGTCCTCACCCTTAAGTTTAAAGACTTTTTGCTTAACTGCGATTCGGGTTCTCTCGGTCGACAGCGTCATTCGCCGAATGACGTTCTTTAAAAATATCGATTTTTTGCGTTGTTTTAACAAAGTAAAGACTTAATATTATCGTAAGTATTGACTTTAAGCATTATTGGTGAGTCATGTATCGCATAATATTGCTGTTAAATTACCCGAATTAATGAAATTGCCATGTTTTTAAAGTACCACCGGTCAGTGGCTGATCAATTCCTCGGCTGGCCAAGTCCTCCACCACAACACAAGCAACATCTTCCGCTTTCTGTGACGGTAGTAAGAGATTTTAAAATATTATCCGGTTATTTCTTTTCTTTTAAAAAGACGTGTAAAGTAAGTAACAATAAACTACACGTGTTATATAATTTTGAACAATATTGTGATAATTAAACCAGAAACTCTTTTAAACTGTTTTGTCATTATTCTATTTTAAGGATAAGAACAATGTCTTATCCTTAAAAAGAACCGTAATCAGGTTCCTGCGACCTTATTTTTCTCACATCTTTCACCCTTTCCACTCCCCTAGCCTCACAGCGTACCGCAAATGGGAGCCCATAGTCTCATTGGACTATTCAGACTTTTTTGTGATATTTAAATAAAAAAAGTTACTCGATCTCTTAATTTTAACGTAAAATCACAATGCTATCAGAATAATTCGGCAAAATTGATCTATTCCGGGCGCAGCCTGCGGGGTGATGATTTCCTTAACGACAGCCGACCTCACTTTGAAGCAGAAAAAGAAAAAAAAATGATTATTCTTCATCCTCGTACAGTGCACCGAACTTAGTTAGAAACAGTAGGAAATACTCGTACGTAGATAATAGGTTCCCTCTTATAAGGCTATTCCTCTCGTGCGTATTACATCGCTCTGTCCTCTCCCTCGAGTGGCATATCCCTGATCCCTCCATCCCGCTGTTTGTCCTGCATTATGTCACGGGGCCCGTTCCCGCCGCAGCGCTCAGGACCGATAGCGATCTTCTATTTGCACCGTAAATGTGCCTCTATTTGGACAGCCGAGGTGGCGCTTTATCGGGAAGGGAGGCAAATAGTCACTTGTCATTTTTTCACTCCGTCAAATACAATCGTTATCTGTACACTCAGGGAGGGAGTGTTGTTTTGTTTCACCTAACTGCTTTTTCATACTTGCTGTGTACGGTGGAAGGTTTCTGATGACCCGGGTTTTATTATTCACGACGGCAATTTGCGCTCGGAATGAGTTGGAATCATTTTAAATGTCGTACGGCGATTAGCGAAAAGCTTTCTATATACATATTTTTGATATTCTGAACAACACACCATAGGATTTTACATCACAGGGAAATAATTGTTCGAAGTATTTTTTCAAAACTCATCAGTTTTCGGTGATTAGAAGCTAACACTAAGCTATTTCACTTGAAAAGATTATTCAATTCTTGCAGCAATTTTTGGGGCTGATATAATTAGGTGAATGTTTGCATTATTTCATTAATTATATGTATTTTGTAATGGATTCTTAGAGTTTGCTTTCTGAACTCATCAGTTTTTAGTGAGTAGTTCCGTCCACCTCTTTTATATTATTTTTCATTTCGCTCAGTCAACCTTTTCATACTGATATGTTTTTGTCATCAACATTTCAATTATTTTATTTATTAGCAACAGATCTTTTTGTATTAATTGCTTGAAGTTCTCTTAATTTTTCTCAAAACTGAAACACAAAAGCTCAACCACTGACTTTAGAATTGATAGACTTGCTTTAAGTGCTATTTCGTTTGCTGGAGGCAAATATCACGTAACACCCATTTTGGAACCATCCTAGTTTCGCATTACTTTGAGTACAGTAAGCAAATTATGTAACATTTATAAAAATGGTCAATCTAAATACTCTAATAAAATGTTCGGTTTTTGTAAACGAGCCGAACATTTATACTAATTTTCTATTTTACTTAAATTAACGGCACGCCTAGCTCGTTCCTATTTTTTTCGGTTTCTTCCCCCCTATGTGTTAGGGCATATGTATGTATTATTTGTTCTGTGAACTCAACAGATTTCAGTGACGAGTAGTTGGTACTTCTTTCAGATGAGTGGACTTGTAAATCCACTGAGGCAACCATTCAGACTGCAATTTTTAATAATTATGTATATATCTTATTATAATGGAGGCTTCAAATCTTTATAATTTTCTTTCCAAACTCAACCTCATCCGTTTTCAGTGGTAGCTAGTAGGAAGCATCTATTTAACTCGAGTAGAGTTTTCACTTCACTCGGGCAACCTTTCAGACTGATATAATTTGGTGCGCAACATTCGCATTATTTGATTCATTATACTTCGCTATCATTTTTATCTGTGCTCTCCAAACACCATTACCACAATCAGTCATAAATGTTCATTCGCAGGTTACATTAGTACACTTTATCTTATTCTAATAACACAGCTCTCGAGGGTATCATGTAAAAGGCATTTACATTTATCAGCTGCGTAGAAAACATGCCACAATTAAAACTCGTATACGGATATATTGTAATCTCTCAAAGTGATATTTGAACACAACAAATAATGTAGTAAATGAACAAACAGATAAGATTCATAATTAAAACCAGTGAGAAGGGCTGTCAAAAAACATCGCGGATAATATTTTTTCATGCTATGTATACGGAATACGCCCGTCAGCTGAAAAATTAATTAATTGAACAACCTTTTTCATTACTCATACTCACTTTGCCGGAGAATTTCATCGAAATAATAAAACAACTCTGGGATTTCAATGTCTATAGAGACATTTTTTGTGCTTACATTTTGGGTCCATCTACCTTTAATCTTTCGCTTAAATCAAATTGAAAAAGCAATTCATTTTACTTCACAACCTTTAAAATATATAAGAGAGGATTTTTTTACGATTTTTATGATATTAGGAAGAAAAATTTGCTTTATAAAATACTGAAATATGCAAGTTTTGTTTTTCTTTGTGTAACATGTACATAAAATATCTTTTAAGTGGTAAAAACATTCACCCTATTTGTCAGTAATCGATTATAAATCATAATGACATTATGAATGCTTAAGTGTTAAATTCTTTTACGTGTAGTCAAACGATGATATTATGTTGGCCTTTGATCAAAATAATAAAGATGAATGTAATTGTTCTCTTTAACTAGTCACTTATGTATAGGTGCCTGGTGCACTTGTATATATAGTATAATGTATTAAATTATACAAGGGTATCTAGTATCTACCTAGCTTCTGCAAGTAGCGATCAACCTAACATAAAGTAGATACGAAAGTTTGCTTTATTGAGTTATTGTTGGGAGTTATTATTATCTTTAGCATGAGTGTGCTTTATGGCAAAGATAATAATATCTGGTAATACTAGATACAGGTGGGTACTAAGGTGCTGATTATAATTCACAATCCAGAACTATAGTGGTTTTACTGATGTTTGCTTTACACACACCAAGGGCGGAGATAAAGTCATATATGAAATGCTGATGTTCGTTTCTCAAGCAGCTTTATTGACTATAAAATGCACTACCACATTGTTGCACTACCATAAAAACTACCATAGTCACGAAGTATGTTTCAAAGGTCTCTGTATTATTTCTCAATGGTCTTGTGATTATTACTCGACAATTTAATATTTAAATCACTTCCACAGAGCAACCGTGCGATTAGTTTTACTCTTTAAGACATAAATACGTGTTATTTTCATACTGAAGTTGAACAACAATTTCACTTCTTGGTTACGTTTACGGTGCACTTATTTCATTCCTCAACAGGCAACTCATTTAGCTCACCCTTTTGAAGGTATCCGATGGAGGCGGTATTATGTGTCATGATGTGTGTCAACTCTCTTCTATATTTGAAACATGCACTTGAGATCAATATTTCCTTACATTTTCCTCAAGACATTTAAAACTTACAAAATTCTATGCCCGGACACTCTTTTGTCCAACCAACATTGACTTAGTTAGTGAATCGTGAACAGTAAATAGAGTGACGAAATTTGGAGAATTAAGGTAAGGTGGAAGTGGAAGAATGTTATGATAGAAAGTACGCCAAATTTGGGCAATTACTAATATTTACTTCTAAAAGATAGTTATTAGTATAAATTTAATATTTTTGTTTTTCATTATTATACAACAACATCCCCACGAGTCGGCCATGGTCAAATGGCCTTCGGGGTTGAGATCTGAATTCATTAAATTATTGATGCGAAAAGAAATTAATCTTGTAATTTGGGAGGCATCATAACCCTGGAATGCGTAGGAAGGGTAGAGTGCGGAGGGTGGCGGACCCTAGGGGATGGGATAGGAAAGGGGTTGGATACGGGTTATTGTCTGTTTAGCTTGGTGTACCTTGATCACCGTTGCAATATGGAATGATTCAATGATTACCACTTGATGATATGAATAATATTATAAATCTTCGGTTTATATCACTGATGGTAGTGCACAATGAAAGCCTTTAATCTCAGAATAAGATCATGATAATCTCTCCTTATATTATAATCAAAGAGAAAAGATATATAAAAATTATAAAAACAATTACTTATTTTTCCACCTGATCAACTACCAACTTCATATAGAAATAACTTTGTCATCATAAATAATGCATAGGCACATGTAATTAAACAAAATTCATTTAAAATTAAGTAATGTTTTAACATGAGAGTAAACAGAGATGATTTTAACAACTGCTGTCATTTGTTGAATGAACGTTATTGATATTTTATGAGTGATGTTCTAAAACTTCCTTAAGAAAAAAATATTAAATAAATATGCTCACTAGGTCCTATTTTTTAGGACACCATCACATATTCCTCTTGAATGCTTTAAAAAATAATGTTACCTACTTTAGCCCCCTGTCTCAAATGTGTTGACTAAATAATAAGAGAATGAGTGCTAATGTAGACAGTTTTATCAATGGTTTATAAAGTTTCAGAAAAAAATGTCCTGTTAAGTAATTTAAAAATATATAATAATGATTGGGCTGATTATATAATCGCCCGCAACACAAACAGGCATATTTCATGTTTAGCAACTTTCCAGGAGAGCCAAACACGTTTTTTTTTGTCAGACTCTTATTTAATTAAATCCTCATTAGGGAAATATGTAATGAAATGTGTAAGAATCCGGCAAAAAATCTGTTTTTAAGGCTCTCCTGGAAATATGCTGAATATGCCTATTTACGTTGTGGGCGAAAATATTATGTATCACTAGTATCTCTCTTTCTGTCTCTTGTCTCTCTTGCTTGGATTTGTATTATGTACCATTTGAGTGAGTTTTTGTAATTTAATGTTTTATGTATACGAGTAGTTACTGAGTTTTTGTAGGTGGATTGTTCTCACATAATTGAAAACATCTGTAAAAACCCAGTATAAATAAATAAGTAAATTAAAAACGTTTTCATGACTTTACTGCCCTGCTCTTCAATTCAATTGTAAGCGGAATTATCAAGAACAACAAAATACAATACTCCGAATAATTCTAACTACGGCAATCCTATCAACACGTGAACTTATTATGAAAATAGTGTGGCGGGTAGCAATATTTACTTTTGTAAATCTTTCCTCTCAGGGTTGTTTATGTTTCTCCGAGTCTATAACAACCCTTCACCCTTCGTTCTCGTAAAGTAGAAGAAGCAGTAGTAGGGGATCTGCTCTAGTAACCCTTATATTGTTTTATCCCGTAAGCTATAATAACAGTTGTACTAGCGTCTTTTCTCAACTCCTTTTGAGGGTGAGTTTCCATAAGTTGTTCTCCTATTAAGGGTATTTGGTCAATACAGTGAAATTGATTTTATGTAGCATTTGGATTTAGAAGCCGTAATTATTCAAAAGTTAACCTTCAACATTTAAAGTTCAGCAGTAAAAAAATACTCTAAACATCACTTTGAAGTCTGCTAACTCGAACAATACTACAATTGATTTATCTGTAATTTCTACACGGGTAGTTATTAAAATGTCTAAGGTTTCCAGTGATAGTAATCCTTAAACTGTTATTTTTTGAATTCTGTGAAAACATACCAAAATGTCTTTAGTTAATAAGTCCAGTTGGAAAACCAGTGAAGGCATTTTCAAACGTTTTACCTAAAATTCCAGTACGCATTTAATATAAAACTTCAAAGCTTACAGTTTAAGAACTTTTTTTCCCTAGAAACCTTATAAATTTTCCTATCTATCAGTACAGAATTTACCGTCAAATCATTTGTAGCATTGTAATTTTTTTTTTTAATTTAAACAATTTTTTATTTTATTTTCCTTTAAAATTTTCCCAGCAGGACTGGGTGGGTAGTGCAAACCCAGTCTGCCAAATCACATGAAATATATACAATATAAATAGAGAAATGAATATAACAAAATAAATTTAAATAAAAAATAGCAATAATAATAAAAATGAAAAAGGTTAAATAATAATATGAACACATATGAGAAGAAAATGTGAAAAAGAAAATCGAAAGAAAAAAAATATATTACCAAAAGATAATTACATCAAAATAAAATAAATAAAATGAAAAACTTAATAAATAATAACATAGAACAAATTAAATAAATTTAATTTAATAGATCGTCTTTATTATCACAAAATCCTTTCATATGTAGATACATAGATACTTTGTAATATTTCATTTATTACAGAAATATTAAAAAAAAAAAGTGCTTTATTGCATCTACGTATTATCGTTTTTTATTCCTGTTTTTATTATTAATTATATATAAAAAACAAAATACTTGACTTACTGTTCCTTGACATTCTTGCTTTTAGTGCCATAATTTGTCCCTCTTCATGCCCAGAGGCATGCATATTGTTAGTGTAAAAGGCTTTATAATTATCGTTTAATAATAAAATTATTACTTTCAATAATGATAATCGTTTCAAAACTGTTAATAATGGCGTCAACCTTTGGTATGTCTCGTAAATTAATAAATATACGTACGCACAGTGTCCCGATAGTATCAGCAAAACTTGAATGTGTAACATCGCCAATGATATTAATCTTTTACTTGCTCGTTATACAGAAAGTATGCAGTGTCCATTCCTTTGTTTAACAGCTTATTTAGCATTGTCGAGTATTGCACGACTTTCCTCGACGGAATAAATTGAGACGAAAAACACAGGCAGCGCAGATACGGAGCCGTATCGACGAAAAAATCTCTGATTAAATTCTCTTTACATAGAAAAATACGTATCAGGTACCAAATTGTGTTCGTGATATTTTCACCTAGGTATTTTTATTCCTACGGAGAGATGCATATCTGTTCTTACGTACATTTTGGGTAATATTGATATTCATTTTATTGAATTTAGTTATTCTAATTTTTAATCATTGAAGAAGATAATATCAAATACCCTTAAATGATAACACGTCCAGCTTCTGACATTTGGTGGCAACATTCTGCACTATCGCCCTTTAACCAAAATTTAGAAATTTTGGTTAAAGGGCCTTTAGAAATCGAAGATTCAGAAAATAAATATTAAGTTACTCGTGTGTATACATTTTTTTAAAAGAGGCTGTTATTATTGTATTAACATTTAAAGCCTCGCTGTCTAAATTGTTTAGAAAGATATTGAAATGCTTATTATAATAGCAATACAGTTTGGAAGCCTATAGCCCAACCCGCTAGAGGCGCTAGTGTAGCATGTTGTCAACAAAGCTATACGTTTAATCAAATATCATAGTTTTACAAAGATACGCGTATAATCAGATATCATAGACGTAAAAATTCTGCCAAAATTTTGACAAAGCTACGCGTGTAATCAAATATCATAGACGTAAAAATTCTGCCAAAATTTTGACAAAGCTACGCGTGTAATCAAATATCATAGACGTAAAAATTCTGCCAAAATTTTGACAAAGCTACGCGTGTAATCAAATATCATAGACGTAAAAATTCTGCCAAAATTTTGACAAAGCTACGCGTGTAATCAAATATCATAGACGTAAAAATTCTGCCAAAATTTTGACAAAGCTACGCGTGTAATCAAATATCATAGACGTAAAAATTCTGCCAAAATTTTGACAAAGCTACGCGTGTAATCAAATATCATAGACGTAAAAACAATTTAGACAGTGCGCGAACAGCGATACTTTAAATGTTAATACAATCCTAATAGCTTATTTAAAATATATGTACATGAGAAAAAAAGGATTTAAATCATACTTAGGTAACCTAATATTTATTTTTTGAATTTTCGATTTCTATTATTTAATAAGAACATGTTTCACAGAAAATCTATTAATATGTATGGAAAAAACTCAATTTCGACAACTCGCGCCTCTAGGAGCTGCGCATATTATTATATTTCTACGATATTTGATAATATCAATAAATCACAATGAAATATTTAACAAAAAAGTGTTACACTATCTTCTTCGATGATTCTATAATAACGGAATGTTATTTCTAATTCGTTGTGTTGGAAATTAAATACTCCAAAAAAAACATATGGAGACGGTATGAAACCCGCGTGCGCAAATTAAATTTGTATAATTTATATGTATTATTTATTAAGTTGCTATACTGAATTTAAATTAAATAGTATTAATGGATATGTTTGCACCATATTCAGTGGTACATAGATAATTCATTAATTCATTCATTCGGTCTGGTGAATGGCCACCATTAAAATGGCATTAGCTTTGTTTAGTGACCAGATGTGAATAGACAGTTACTTCCTAACCTTCCTCTTTCCCATCTAACCCCCCCCCCCCCCTCACCCCCTTCATCCGCACATAATACCCATAATGTGGGGATATCATAGTCTTGCTAGCTCCGCACAGCCTCTAAATACTGTAAACACACAAAACATTAAAAAAAATTACATCATCAATAATTTGTGGTGAAATTTTGATTTTTTTGTTTGTTGGAAAAGGATAGAAAGACCTTTTTAATTAACCTCTTAGAACCACGTTTTATTTTTTAGGTAGTCAGCGTTCAGAACTACCTTATAGTATTATTAGCAAACCAGTGTTTATGCAAAGGTCCTTCGTTTTTCCAAGTCCTGCGGTAGTTTGTTTAAACCCCTGTGAGATACTGCATCGGTCCATGATCTTATCGCCAGCGCAATCTGCGCCCGGCACTTATAAATAAAATGAAGTTATCGCAATGTTCCTGGACTATCTTATGAAATCTCCACCACTTGACCATTGTCTCATTAAAACGTTCCTCATTCACGAATCTGGAATAATCCGGCGACCCCGGCGTTTCTGGTTGTTAAAGCGTATATGAAATGGGACGACTGGAGCTCCGTGCATTGCGCATAATATATGGAAAAAACAAACATTAAAATGTTTTTACTAAGTGATATCCATATTTATTTATTACATTAATGCGATGAATTTCAGTTCTGATGGGCTACCTCGTGAAGTAAATAATTTATTGAGAGTAATCTTGTAATAAATGAAATTTCACAAAAGTTGGTTGCGGGAATTTACATAGAACACTACCTTCAGCCGGTGCAAATTTACAGTAGCACTTTAGCCGGATCATTATAAATTTTATCCCTTATTTTTCCATTTAAGAAAAACGTAATTTGAATTCTTTAAGAGTAACAGTTTTTCGTAGCCATCACAAAATTAACAAAATTAAGCGTTTATGCGGCAAACTTGAATACAATTTTATAAAAACTCTTTGGTTGATTTTGTATTTGAATTGTAAAAATAAACTTCAGTTTGTTTTAATAGTGATTTATGATATCATTTTATAAGATGTCCACATTCCAATTCCAATTCATAAAAATCTCATCACAACGCTTTTTATGCGTCAATAAAAAGAAGGAAGGAACTTTCATAACAAAACTGGAATATTTTTACATACACGATCGTATAGAATTTTAAATCGGTCGCGTTTCTTTTTATTCCGCCGCCCCAGATGAGAGCAAAAGTCTCCGTTGGCAAATTGGAAAATATCCCTCGGCAATGAAGATTGTTGGCGACATTATCGTAAAAAGGACATATCTGGTTACAAGTATAAAAACGAACAATTTCCCCTCCCCACTCCTTTAATCTGCATTTCGTGAATCTGGTAATCGCATTTGATATGCATATCATATGAATATTCTCGCAGCCTCTTTCTACGGGAGCGGGAACACCTACCGGATGGGATTTACCGCTGTGACGGTGGCAGTGAGGGCAGCCACCCGGCATACCCACAAACAAGATGATATTACGGGGCCACCCTTAAGTGGCATAAATTAAATTGCTTTTTTCACGATAAACCTGAAATATTAAGACAAGTGTAAAAATTTCATTATCTTTTCACGCAATCCCGCAAAAAAGCTGTAGGCCTCCCGAGTGCAATAAGATGCAGTATCTAAAAAAAATGATGTTACCTTTATGGTGGTAAAATTGCGGTTTTAATTAGTTTATTTTTTGTTTTGTTACGCTAATGGAGAAAGTGTGCCATTACCGCTTTTTGGAATGACTTTTTAAATTCGTTGGGTTCAAAAAATGTGGTGGAACGTGCTAGGCTTTTAATTTGTTTTTACCAGTTCATCACCCCTAATTAATTATTTAGAACATTACTCATTTGCAAACACGGTACTGTATTTGTGGTATTGTATTGAGTGAACTAAAACAAGTTTTGTGTTTTTATATATTTCGGACAGTAAAAAAGGGTCGTGACTAAATATGCCGGAAATAATTTTCAAAACAAGAGAGTTCGCGAGATCCTGCTTTTTTAATTCCAACTTTTAGATGAAAACTTCTACATTTCCCTGAGAGCATCTGCAGCATTTTCGCATTTCGACAGCATCCCTAAATAAGCGGAGGCATAAAGCTCCGGCAAGCGCCGAGTATTGTGTTAAATATAAAATGAATCCGGCAAACCGCCGCGGCACCATTTAACTTTACTGTTATAGTTTTCATTTTTAAACCGAAAAATTGTAATACTCACCGCTCTCTTTTATTATTATTCTCTTAGTTTCGTATGCAGGGTGATGATGCCAATTTCAGACGGAAGCTGCCGAGGCTCTCCACCAGAGGTTCGCTAACTTTTTTGATGATGTACGAATTATTCAAATTTCCACTCCCTTTTCACGCAACTATCTCAGATCATGTGTCAATACATCAACTCGCATTCTTAAAATAAAATGTGTAATTCATCGCTGACTAATTTTAGTTTTAGGTTCTATACATAACCTAGAGGTTCACTGATTATAGTTTTATTTCATAACAATTGAAAACCAATTCATTACTTGTTTTCTGATCGAATTATTGTCCCATTTAACTTTGACAAAGTTTTTCTAGGCGTCCATCTCTAATGCTATTTCGATGGTCTCGGTCTATTGCGGGTCCAGTCTCTCCTCTCGTGGTATTTGATTCCGTTTTCAAGAGACAAACATCTAGTAGTGGAGCTTCTATTAAAGCTTCATGGTGTAACTATCACGTTATATGTAATAAGTTTAATTATTTTCTTACTTATAAACCGTACATATTAAAAGATGATTGTTTGTATGAAAAAATACGTGTATTTTGTATATAGAGGCGTTGGCTAGTTAACGCGATCGACGGTGGGTTATTATTTTTTTATAACTACCACAAAGTATTAGCTGTATACAGTAGTGTAATTTAAAAAAATTCTATTCTGATACCAGTTTGTGTTATATCATTATTGGTAGTTCGTGAACCACAGTTTTTGCACCCTTATTCCAGTCTCAAGCTGAGAATAATACTACCTACTTAGAGCCACGGCCAAGGGCGGGGGAGCGGAGTAGGACGAATGATCCGCGGTTAGCTTAAGGGCAAAAATAGTATGCAAACTTTTGGAAGTAACTGCGTACAACCGGAGGGTGGAATTTATTGTTTGGGGGTATTTTTTTGTAAATCTTTTTGTACTATCGGGGAGGGGGATTAGCGAGGGAGTAACAACACTAGGATAATTCTGAATGGAATGGCAATTTAACCATTGTTTTAGGAATTTAAAAAAATGATAGAATCAGTTTTCTAAAGTATTAGGATATTTCAAGATTTTACCCTCCTAGACTGAGAATGACCCTTTTTATTTGGTTGGTTAGGTGTCATAAAATAATACATATAACCTTAATAAAAAGTTAAATAATTTTATTTTGCACTGTGTTATGCACCTTTTACACAACAAGATTCATTTTTTAATATTTTTTTTATACAGGTGCCTAGTAGATAAGGGAGGAAATCTAATAAATCACTACCCAAGAGTACCACGTAAAATTTCTGAATGCTACTTTTTTTTTCCCAATGAAAAAATTCCTTAAAAATATTTTTAGCATCCCTGTCGAAAGCATTGACTACCTTGTTATACATCCGAGTAGGCAAATGATACTGCCTCCTCCCCCGAATCTGCTCAGCGGTGAAATAAGGAGATTACTACATTATTATGCCTCTGCAACAATATGATTCGGGATTCCCCGGATTTAAAACGAATTTCTCCCGTTTGTCTTATAGCACGTTTATTTATTCACCATTACTTTTTTGCACCCCGAAATTATGACACCGAGCTTATTTCACGGGATGAAATGATAAACATTTTTTTTTGCTTTATACTCGTAGCAAATCATTCTTTTACATACTATTAAAACGTTAATTTATGAATAAATAAGGTAAGTGAAATTATTTTTACAATGCAACGATGCATTCCTTTCAATTTCGTTGTTTACATTAACTTAATCTCCTTCCTTTGAGATTTCGCTAGATTCACAAGGCTTCAGTATACTGGTCGTATTTTATTTGATCAAAAATTTAATCGCTCGTCTCTGAAACAATCCATACAGATAGATTTCGTCTATTTCTCCTCGTTTCATCTCCAGTAATCGCCGAAGTAATT
Source organism: Halesus radiatus (assembly GCA_022606495.2). Lineage (NCBI taxonomy): Eukaryota > Metazoa > Arthropoda > Insecta > Trichoptera > Limnephilidae > Halesus > Halesus radiatus. The sequence continues at coordinate 144,323 of JAHDVE020008978.1, read as the reverse complement.
CGGAATGTTCACATGTACTAAGCCAAGAAAACAAATTACGGCTGGAAGGAGATCAAACTACCAACCCAAGTGGAAAAACACGGGTACTATCCTCCTTTCATCCCACCAGTTAAATTAAAGATATTTTAATTCGTCGATCTTAAAGATAAACATTTTCTCCCTGCGTAGCGAATTGATAATTGAAAGAAAATAATATCCTTTGAGAAACCTTTAAGGTTGCCAAGATTTGCCTTAGCACTTGAACGATTCTCCTGAAGAAATTTTCGATTCTAATAAGCGATGAGAAAGCTTTCAACATTGCTAAGAAATCCACCTTATCGGGAATACATGATTTTTACTGTTCATTTTGTCCGATTTCTTAAAATTCCAATTTATTTGAAACAGAAAACAATTTAAGATGTGGTTATTTTTTATAAAATTCGTCTTCGTGCGACTTTTGGAATATTAGTGTGCAAAAATAAATAAATTACAGATATTTTCATTAAACTCTCATTTTCTCTAACTGTATACTAAAGATAATGTATTTCTAAGATGTTCCATTTTAATTCAATATAATGCAAATGCGTAATACGCATGGGCCGTAAAACGGTAAAATCATCCCTTAATTGAATAAATTCTCCCCGGATGGTTCATGTATGGAACATGGAACCTGCCCCGTGTAATTATTTTACACCGAGGGGTGACTTCTTCGCCAACTTCTGTCTGATTTATCATAATATTTCTTGTTGTTTCATTTTCAACTTTTTTCTTTCTTTATGAATTTATGTTTCCCGGGAGAGGCATAAAACGTATTAAAGCGCATTTAAAATCCAAGTATGGCTAATTCCTTTCTTCGCTTTCAGACATATTTCAGTTGATAATTTACTGTTATTGCTCGGAATCTTAGCGCATTTTCTCCTAATTCAAATCTTAACAATAAATCAAACTTAAATAAAAAGTAAGTGGGAATCTCCTTTGATTTATTACTTTTTTTTTAAATATCGACATTATTTATGTTATGGACGTATAAAAAACATTGAATTTTCATGTTTCTTGTAATGGGAATGTTTAATAAATCAAAAGCCTTTCTTTAAAAAATAAAAATAAAACTATACAAAGTCGTCCGTGATAAACCAAAGTGATTTAAATAAATATTGGTTTCTCTTAATTTTTTCGTATCTATGCATGCTTTTAACAATATTTTACTTTGTTTATCACACTTTCCACGATGTGGTTTATCAAAAATTGTATAGACCCGCTGGTAATTACAACTTTCGACAAATTGACGAACCGTTTAATCGCATTAATTCGGATTGCCTCTCGAAGACTAAATTGTTCGATTAATTCCAGGTATAAATAAAATCATGATCCTATAAAACCCCATCAATAATTCCGTCCTTGAAAGCCAGGCTATTCCATAAAAAATAATTATTTAGAGAAATCATTTAAAAATTTCCCCTTTCTTAGGTTTGCGGCCATCGACTATTATTTTTTTTAACATTGAACCCCAAGGGAGGAAATTAAATTTAGATTCTGCGGATTGAATTATTTCGTAGTGTTCAGCGAAGTATAAAAAGAGGTGAAATAAAAAGGGATTTTTTATTAATCCTTCATTACGATTGTTAAAATGAAGTCTGAATACTTTTTTGTATGGTGTCTTGCAGAATGAGATAAGGCGAGTGTATCTTGAACTAATTTGGAGGAATTTAAGTCCTGAAGAATTACGAACCGATCGATATCCTAATGTAATTTATCTAACGGCGCAATAAGCCGTAACATTATATCATCTCGGGTCGTGTAAGAATGGCTTATAAATCGCCAATTAAGCATCTGGTGTCTTCGGGGATGCCGGAAGCCCACGAGCAGATCTTGCAAGGGTTGGGGGTGGCTAGGGGTTTGAGGAGGGGGTATCGATGGTCGCCAATAAAAATAATAAGATAATTGTATGGTATAGTTTTACCAGTTTTCATTTCTGAAACCTGTCGCAAATTAAGCTGTTAAAAAACGTTTTTTTATAGCAATATGAGATGTAATTATTAGCAAATACTCTAAAATGATAATAACTCTTTTTTTTTCATTTTTTGCTTTTGTTTTTAACATAAATTAGAACATACAATAAATACAATTTTCTTTAATGCATTTTTGAGATAGTGAGTAAGAAATGGAAATGGTGGATAATTTAAGAAAATAAGAGAACTAGAATATTAACTACTTTAATTATTGTAGGAGCAAGAAAGTAAAAGATGTAATGGAAATTTTAGAATTATAGTATAAATATGCAGAATGTTTTGTTTATAATTACTAAATTTTGAAGTTATACTTAGTAAGTAAGCAGAAAGAAATAAAAGATTTTATCGTTAATTGATGGCAACATTCTACACTAGCGCCCTCTCGCGGCTCAAATTGATTTTTTTCAGTTTAATAGATTTTGTGTGAATAATAAATTATAAAAATGGAAAAAATAAACATTAGGTAGCCTTTATATGATTCTACTCGAATTAATCTATATCAAGCCAAAAGAAGTCTAAAATTAAGAAATTAAAGAAAATTTCTCACAATTTGTCAAATAAATATTTTATATCCTCTCTAAACCACAAGCCTTATAATTGTTAGTACAAACTTAAAAGCATATTTAATGCTTTTTTTTCATTTATGAAGAAAAATGGAGTAAAATCCCTAACTAATTTTTTTTTGAAATTTTCGATTTGTGCCAATTTATTAAGAAAATATTTACAAGAAAATCTATTAAAATGAAATATAGGAAAACCCAATTCCGCCAACTCGGGTCAATGGGGGGCTATAGTTTAGCACGTTGCCATCTTAATGTATATGAAATTCCAGAATCTGGAGATATTTTCGTATTTCTACGGTATTACGGTAACAGAGTTATTTTAAATAATGCTGTTTTTGTAAAAAGTTATCTCAAGGACGGTTTTCAATTAATAAAGATTAAAAAAATTATTTTTACCAATAACTTTTTATTGACGTACCCAAGGTACCTGTGGGGGGTTTTTATTATCTAGTTACAAAAGCTTTCATTCAAAATAATTTATTTTTAATAAGATTAACGCCATTTCAAGGTCACTATTGCTGTCACTCATTTATTGGTAAAATAAAATGGGTCTTAACATAACTATAGTTCAGATTGCCCGTTTGCTTGAAGCAATCAAGGGATAAGCTCTGGCGTCATGAAATTTAAACAACTTTTATTTGCGAACTTCCTATACCAACAGCTTGAAATATCCCATCCCACGTCAACTATGTAGTTATGGAGTAACCACAATGAGAAAAAATAAACCGAGACACCATATTGCCTAAAAGAAGAAATTCAATTTGTTGGAAAAACTTATTAAAGCTTATAAATCTATTTGTAATATTTAATCATTGAAGACAATATTAACAAATCTCAATTGAAATACGAACCAGAAAAAGATACAGAAAATAAAAAGAGATCGGTCGCATCTGAGAATCGGACCCAGGCATAGGTATATCCGAGACACTATCTAGATTACAAAAATATATTCGGGTAGAACTTTGCAATTATACATATAGAAGCAGCCAAAATTTATTTTAGGATTATATTAATAAATCTTAAAATTATGATATTGATAAAAATTACGGAAAATTATTAGGTCTCATTAGCTCAGTGGTTAGAGTGCTGTCCCGATAAGACAGAGGTCCTGGGTTCGATTCTCAAATGCGGTCGACACTTTTTATTTTATTTTTTGTGTCTTTCTTGCTTAATGTTTCATTTGAGATTTTTTAATAATATTTTCTTCAATCTATATACGAGTATATATAAATCAATGTAAGTTTGTAACTTTGTTTGTTTGTCCTCGTTGTTCTTGAAAATCGCTGGACCGGTTTCATGCAAATAGCACAGTTTGTTTTTATTAGTACCTTGAAGGTTTAGAAAGTAGTTTGCATGAAATCCAATACAGCGCCCTTGAGGTGATTTTTCACAAAAACGGCGCTATACAAATCATCCGATTATTATTATAAAACTGTTGCCATAACGTATTAAAATTAGTATGAAAAACATTGAACCCGCCATGTTTTATTTAGGTTAGCCCAAAGATATAACACTCTGGTTAGCCACAGATTGCACATTCAAAAGAAGAAGGTTTATTTTGGGAAGAATATTTTCAAAATGGAAAACACGAGTAGGTACCTACTTAAGAACTTTATGATTTAGATATATTTTGAAAAAATAAACGTTTGGAATGAAGTAAAATATTCAAATGAATGTTTCATTATTTGGAGATGTGACTTTCGCTGTCAAATCAATTACTGTAACCAAGAAAGGCCGGGTACACACCAGCTAGTGATTAAATAAAATAGAGTGCTGTTGTCGAAAGGTTATATGAATCATTTTCTGGAAAAAATCATCAAATCGGTTGAGTTACTCGAGTCATTTATTCGAGTTTAAGATTCGTTGCTAACGCAAAACGTAAAATTGGATTGTTTTCTAGCCCTCCATTCTATAGGATTGTAGGTTTGTTGGTAGGTACCTATTAACCCTGTACCCATGGCGGGGCTCATGGGATCCGCGCCCCTCAGCGCCGTTTAAATTCAAATGTCGTGAAGAAACAAAACAATACATCGGCGAGATATTGTCTCCAGATAAAAGGTCGCCGAGGCACCATCCGCTATCCGCCCGCCGCGCCCCGAGATCACCAGCCAGATTATCTTATTGTGTATCAAGCCTCTTAATCAGCTAATAGCGAGTCTTTTCTACAGACATATTCATATGAGTAGATTCTCGATATCACCACTAATATTTAATAAACTCACAATACTCTTAGTAAAAATTATCAATCCTCACGAAAAACATAAATACTATTTTTTTTCGTAGAAAGCTCTCTAAATCACTTTTTAGTTAAAAATATTCAAAGAATAAAACCAACACTTTGTTTTAAGCCACCAATTTATTTATCAACTGGTTTCGCTTGACCCAAGCTTCGTCAGGGTAAAATTTTAACGAAAAAAAAATACACGGAGAGAGCAAATATATATACAGATGAGGTGTAATGTAAAATAGAATAATAGAACAGCGAGAAAGAGATAAGTTTGTGTTTAAAATAATGAGAAACATTTGAACGTCAAACGAGAGGGGAATTAAGAGGTAGTGTGAAATTTTGAGTTAACAGGTTCCTATTTTCTTTTTCTTTTTTTTTTAAATTTTGTCCCCTTTTATTTGTATGTAAGCTTCTCTTTGTCACTGTTCCGTTGTTCTATTTGATATCATATCTGATGTCTTATCCTATTCTATATTGTGTCCCACCTATATCTATTATTCTATATTGTGTCCCACCTATATCTATTATTCTATATTGTGCCCCACCTATATCTATTATTCTATATTGTGTCCCACCTATATCTATTATTCTATATTGAGCCCCACCTATATCTATTATTCTATATTGTGCCCCACCTATATCTATTATTCTATATTGTGTCCCACCTATATCTATTATTCTATATTGTGCCCCACCTATATCTATTATGAGATGCTCACTCCACGCATTTTCGTTTAGTTTTAATTTTACCTGGAAGAAAAAGAAGAAGTAGAAAGCCTATTGATAAATAAATTAAAATGAAATTTGGCGTAATAAATTATCGTTTTTTGCACAGATAAAAGATGTCGGAACTCCATAGCTCACTAGGGAACAGATATTTTAATCTTAACAAGGTTGTGTTAATAAATTGTTTTGCTGCCTCAGCACAAGGATTCTCAGCTTTATGGTTAAGATTCACACAAGGATTCTCAGCTTTATGGATAAGATTCACACAAGGATTCTCAGCTTTATGGATAAGATTAACACAAGGATTCTCAGCTTTATGGATAAGATTCACACAAGTATTCTCAGCTTTATGGATAAGATTCACACAAGGATTCTCAGCTTTATGGATAAGATTCACACAAGGATTCTCAGCTTTATGGATAAGATTAACACAAGGATTCTCAGCTTTATGGATAAGATTCACACAAGGATTCTCAGCTTTATGGATAAGATTCACACAAGTATTCTCAGCTTTATGGATAAGATTCACACAAGGATTCTCAGCTTTATGGATAAGATTCACACAAGGATTCTCAGCTTTATGGATAAGATTCACACAAGGATTCTCAGCTTTGATGGATAAGATTCACACAAGTATTCTCAGCTTTATGGATAAGATTCACACAAGGATACTCAGCTTCATGGATGAATTTGAAAAAATCGTTGTCTATCTATATTATTGCAATATTAATGATAAATAATATATTAATATTAAGCAAGGATGGTAGAAAAACGTAGGTGAGACGATGTTTTTTTCTTCTTTTGATGAATGAATGATGATCAATACCGACAATACCATCTTAGTTTTGTATATCGTGAAGTAAACCGGTAGCTACTTCTTCGCTAAGTATCACGCTAGCGTCTCTCTTACCTAGCTACCCCGATATCTCATCCACTACACGTAGTAGAGATGTTTCAGCAATGCAATTAAGGTAACAAGGGGGCAACATACTCCATTCTCCAGCGACTCGTGTCAGTCCGTCCCCGAGATTTTACCGATTAAAACCTCATCTGAACTCTGCTGAATTTAATTAACTTACACAGTCAGAAAAAATGGTGACCCTCACCGTCAGACGACAAAACAACACTGTACCAATGTCTGTACGACTTTTGCGTGGTGGTTTAATTTTGTTTGTATGAAATTGTCGCAGTGCTATTGAATTCTAGGGCTGAGATAACTTTATAGTAATGGGCAAGGAATTGTTTAAAACGAGGGGATTTTAAGGGAGTTTAATGCGACTAACGGCACCCCTGAGGAGAAGAAATAATTATTGTATCAAATAAATTGCGAATTAAGTCCTACTGAGAAACAAGGTGAGATTTAGTCCCAGTACTTCCAAAGCACACAGGTCGAAATATTTATATCTTGAGAAAATGACTAGGTAGGTAGTCGTTTAAATGAGCTCATTGCTAAAGATTTAATTAAATTAAAATAATTAAATATATTTTTAAGGGTTTCTTCATGATTATGTTTTAATCATAATTTTTTAAATGAAAGGTAAGTAAATCTTTTCCTATCCCATTTCCTTGAAGTTAGATACGAACACTTAATCATATTCATAGGCTCTACGTGCGAACAGTCTTCATAACGTTATTAACAATGGAATCAAATTATTGCTCTGTGATACCAATTATTCCAATGCGAAACGTGGAGAATACACTGTCATTGTACCCTAAAACGTAAGGTGAACAATTTAATTTCCACTTAAGGACGTTGGCGGAAATTATAAGGGAGTCATCAGGAGCTCACGACTGAATGAAATCAGTTTAATTCAATTACCTGCCTCGATCTTCCGCAGCATCCCGTCATCCCGAATGCTCCCATAAAGCCAAAGTGCGTTCTCCTCCTACGATATATGCACGGAGATAGGGGAACAATGGATATAACACGATTTAATTTGGCCCAATAGGTGTTCGTTACGGACATGCAACGTTCGGAGCGATTTTCTTTACATTGTCAGCATAAGAAAGCAACCCCCCTAATAAGACCCGATGGAAATTCTGTAAACAAAGCGTTTATTACTCGTTACGAGAAGTATTTCTTTCACCAACGTTAGGCTACAAAGGGCCCCTCAAGAAATATAGTGGCAATAAGCGATTCGATAACAATTATTTTTGTTTGTTTATTTATACTGCGAGAATAAATGAGAATGGGGTATGAATGTTATGTATTCTTATATTCTTAGATTTTTTACTCTTCTCTAATGGAACCCTCGAAGTAATCGTTAAATTTCGTATACTCAACGCAGTGTAAAATATGTTAGGTATATACCATAGAAAGCCTTTATTTTCTAACTATACCATTTTTTTATAATGAGGGTAAAATTGTAATGATAATAATGTTATATTCTTAAACTAAATTAATGTTAATAATAAATAGAAAATCACTTCGTGGTGTCATTTTATATAAAAAAAAACATGTTTGGGAAGCAAAGTTTCCCTCATCAGGATACAGAGTATACTAAAAAATAATGACAAGAATGGAATAATAATAACGTCAGAATTGACAAATTACAAACATAAACAAAAATGAACAATAAGTGATGAAAGTAGGTAAGTAATTAATTTAAAATGTAAAAATAATTTTAAAAAAAAAATAATTTGTTGTAGAATAATAAATAGATAATAAATTAACAATAGAATTTTTTTAAGTTTTATGAACAAGATCAAGGAAAAAATAAAAAAAGAAATAGTCGTGATAATAATTTATATTTTCATCATTATTATTATTCTAGATACGAATTTAAGAATTGGCTATTTAAAAAATATTAAGAATAATATTTAACTAACTATTTATTAACACTTTTTCTAGCTTCTGAAATTTCAAATTTATCTAATTGGAAACTAGTTGTATTCGTACGTAAAATTTCTAAATCTTATATTTATGTCAAAAGAATGATTTGTTTCCAAAATATGGCTGGCAAATTTAGAATGATTATTATTACTTAAGTAACTTAGTTAGGCACTCCTTAAATCTAGTATTAAAATTTCTTGAAGTCTCTCCCACAATAAAAAAAGAACGTTACAATCGTTACAAATTAATTTACAGACCCCCGATTTATTTTAAGTATCATATTTATCCTTGTTGTTAAAAATATAAAATATTATAAGATTTAAAAATTTATTATCAGCATAAAAAGCTGTTTGGATAGTATTTGGGATGTTTTTTATTACTAAATTTGTTATGATTATTTAAAAATATTGTTTTTCTCCACTGTTTCCCAACGTCAATTATTTGTGGATAAATGTAAAATTTAATTAACATTATTTCAAAGGTTTTTTAAACATATTGTCTGTCATAATTTCTTTAAAAGATTGGTATTTAATTTGTGGCGTCATTATTAATAAACTAATACAAAATTACTTTGTATTCACCACTCTATTAATATATATGCATATTAACATGTTTCGAAAGCGATGCTTTCTTCATCAGGAAAGTATACTATAAGCATACTACATATCCTATATATATTACTGATGAAGAAAGCATCGCTTTCGAAGCATGTTGATATGTGTATATAAATAAAGTTGTGAATACTAAGTAATTTTTAATTAATTTATTTTCGGATTATCTAATAATTTCTTATTATAACCGTTGTTGATTGTAAAGTGCATCCTGATGAGGGAAGCTTCACTTCCGAAACATGTTGATATTTATATATTAAATAGCGGTTTAAACAAAATATTTCCTATTCATTTTAAAGTTAACAATTTCCATGAAACAAACATGATTTATTTATTGTAAAAATATGTTTACACGAATATGCAGGTATCTCTTTTTTTATTATAAGAAAAAAGAAAGAAAAACATTCCCAGGTTGCGAATAGGTAACTTGATAATATTTAAACTCTTACCACCATCATACCTACTAATTTTATTAAATGCATATCGTGTAATTTGGCCAAACAATTAACCGTCTTCGACGATATTCTGCATATTGCCAGGCCCTTCAGCCGTAATTGTGTGTGAATTGGAAACCAACAACCACTCAAAGCAATCGAGCACCATTCAGGAGTTTACGAATGTAAATACTCTTCAATGTATCAACATCTTAGAGCGTTCTCCCAACACGAGTGGTTATTATTGTTGAAAGCGATATTGGCTGGGGCTTTCAAGTAGTCTTGAATTTTCTTTTATTTGAGGTGTATATTTGTTCCCATGGCTGTGTCGCGTCGTATTGAACTGAAGAGATTCTTCAGTAGATCCGATTGCTTTAGTTCATTCTGTTGCTGCTGGGAGATGCTTTGTGTCCGCCTATTGTTTTACGTTTCTGTTGTTTCAGCCGAACTCAAGATGGACGTTTTACGGGAGAGGGAAGTAAAGGACACGTTGGAGAGGCAGCTTGTTGATGAACAGAAAATGAGAGGTATGTTTTTGAATTTCTTTACCGTACAATTAGAAATGATGTGTACCCTATAATTTTGAGACAACATTATCCATAATCGGCATTCCGTATATTTGTTTTTTCATTTTATTATTAATTAATACCTACATAACTTTAATGGCATAACATTGGTGTTTAACTAATTGTTAGCTATGATTTTACAGTAGCTGAATGACAGTAGGTAAGTAAACGGTAATATAAAAATGAAGGCGATTTAATTAGTTTTGAAAACATATCGTTTTTCAAGGCAGCAAAAATCGTAAAATCTCAATTGTAGCAGATTTTTAACGATATTGTAGCACATACATGCGTATTCCTCAACCAATTACATGTGAAATGAAGCATAACTTCAAATTATATCACAAATTCACAGGCGTTAAAATATTAGGTGGGATTTCTCGTGGGTGTAACATTACTAAAATAAACCTTATTAAATACCTACATTGAAAATTAAGACTATTTGTCTGAAATATATCGGAAAAACTATTTTATTATTTTTTTATCGGGCCCTGTGCAGCTTTTAAGTGTTTAAGGTATCCAACCCACTATCTAGATGTATTTTATTGAAGTTGAATCGTATTGTGTTAGTAGTTTGATTTTGTGATTATCCCCCAATACATGGCTAAAGAGCATAACACCCGCCTAGCGCCTAGCGCCTAGCGCCTAGCCGACTCAACTCCTCGAAGGGTTGTATTGACCTTTGTCTAAATGTCAGCCATATTGTCTGAGACGGCACCATTTAGTATTGTGATGACTACTTTTTGATTGTTGATATTCTAAATGCTATTTACCTTTGGTAATACGCCGTGTTAATGTTCGATGCTAACTGCCAATACCGATAAGTTATGGCCATATCACTCGAGCAAACGAACTGGCTTCGGTTGGTTAATTCGTACACTCAAATGCCACGACATTTTTACGTGCTTGTGAAACAATAATTTTTAAAATCATTGTGCATTACAAAACAGCATTTTTGTTGAAATGTATTTTAAGCAACGAGTTATTTCTACGAATTTAAACATGCACTGAAAAATTTATTCGGATAATCGACAATTTAAATATTCTGTTAGTAAAAAAAAAATATATCTTGTTAGGTACCTACCAACGTACCAAATTCCCTACAATAAAGTAGCAAATAAATCTCTGTAGTATAAAATAAATTTTGTAGGTAGCAAATGTTTACAAAATATTTTTCGCCTTTCATGTTCAGTAATTACATTACTTCAAAATGATCATACGTGTAAAATGTTATTTATGCCGGTATCACATTCTCCCGGGTTATTTTTCATGAATGTGTGTATTTGAACAGGGGCTCAGGATGTAGGCAGAGGTGTTGGGTATCATAATAATTATTACGTAATCCCCACTGCACGAATGTGATGCCGATTGATGACAATACAGGGTGAATTTAAATTCAATCCCTACGACCAATAATGTGTCCTGCTTTCCGGGTATTTTGTTCCCATCCAGACATGTATTTGTGAATATATAAATAAATTTTTCAACATAATGTAACAAATGAATTAATAAATATATACTTCGTATTCACCACTTTATCAATATACACAGATATCTACATGTACTCATCGCTTTCGAAACATTTAGATATCTATCTATATTAATTAATAAAGTTCTGATTACAAAATAAATTTTACAATTCATTTACCATTAATAATTTCATTCATAATTTCTTCATTGAGAATAAAAAAAAAAGTTTGTCTTAAATACGTTTGATTTGAATTATTTTAGGTTTTATGACATAAAAAGTAAAAATATCGAAACCCTAATACATATATTTTTTAATTACGGATATTTTAAAATGTTAACATGTTTAATTCATAGCTTGATAATTTATAATATCTTAGTAGAAGGGTAAAACTAGTCAAAACAAACAAGTAAAAACACGTTTTTTAATCACGTTATTAAAACGGAATTCCGTTATGGATTAACATTTTTTTAAATGAAAGAAGGAAAAAAATACAACCTTTCCTGAAATGAGATTAAACTCAATTAGTAAAACAAACATTATTTCTTATTTCCACTACTCAACTGGTAAATTATAAAATAAAGAAATGGATTGACATTCGTAGACGACGACCGCTAATGGTTGCCTGTTTGTTGTGTATCAAATAACCTTTATGACATTCATACGGTGTACAGTGCATCCCCCTTCCACCCCTAGTAAATATATCTAGCTTTATCATTGCTGCCATTAAAGAAAGGTCCTTTCAAATGAAGCAATTACTTGTAATTATATATCCTCTTTCTTTGCGACCAAAAAATATCCATTACCAGCCTGTCACGAAGAGTGATATATTTTGACTTAATTGACGCGAAATTTTAAAACAAATTTCATTATGACCTTCTTGGTAAATTTTTAATGATATCTTCCGCGCGGCATTTTACGTGAGCTTTGAAAACGTATTATATTTACGCTTTGAGCTCGTTCATAACAAAGAAATATTTTTTTGGGTTTTCAAAATTGATGTTTTGTGTTTTAATTTGGGTACTACAAACCTGCCGTTATGTTATTAATAATGATACCTACAAATCTGGTGTACTTCCATATCATCGTGAAAGCGCTTTGAAACCAACCCCGAAAGTAATTTTCACTACAAGTGGCCCGAATTCTGGTTCTTTTTAAGGATAAGATATTGTCCCATTCCTTTGGGTTAGAGACATTTGGCTTAACTGCTGTTCTGATTCCTTTTCGACACGTATAGTTTATTATTTCTTACTTTATATCTGTAATTTATTAAAAAGATTAGAATTTAAATCACTTTATTCGGATATTTTGGGCTTTTAGAATAGGTACTTTAAAAACATCGTAATTTCGTTTAATTTAATAACATTATTATGAACCGAAACCCACGTTTAAGCAAAATTATTTAAGCTTAACGATAAGGACAAATTTTTGTCCTTAAAAGAACCAAAATCGGGCCCCAGAAGTCAATAAAATACAGGGAGGTTCATTGCATTCAATTATCCTTATTACCTTTACTTCCTGCTTGATACGGTTCATTTACGTATCGTATATATAATTTTTTTGTTGATAATTGAATATCACCCCTTTATTAGGATTCTATTCTTATTATGAACGCGTTACTCCGTGACACAAATGGTATTGAAATAAATAACTGAAAATTACTTTAGTACGCATTTTAATAATCGACTCATTTATCGATTGGTTGGGTTTCACTTGTTTTGATCATAGTAAGAAAATTTGCCTCGTGTCAGAAACGATTGTTCTCGATACCCCATTACATTTAGGTTCCCACTTTCTTAGAAAATAATGTTATTAAAGAAATATATTTGTTTGTTTCAAAAGAAATTATGAAATATTGTTTAAAAAAATTGAAAACCTCGTTAAAATATGCGTCGGGCCCTCGACTGAGAATCATTTTTCACTGTTTTTATATCATTGTTATTAGTCTCCAAACAAAATATAATACTCGGCGGACGATTGATGACACGAAAGTGTCGAAACCAAAGGCTCCCGCCCCCGCCCACGTTTTGTTTCCGAACTCTCGCCCCCCAAATATCAATCAAACTGAGGAATTTTTCTGTTGAAATTCGCCCGGTCAACTACCCTCCGATGGGAGAAATATTGCGATGTATAAATCACTGGGGTAGGAAGTCTGCAGTGGCCAGCGTGGCGGCTGACGGCTACATGGGTCCTGGAGGCTGGGGACTGCGGAAGGCAGATTTCTCTAGATATATCCATAAATCATCAGACAGATATACATCTACAATGTTTTCCTATTCATTTGTTTCATATCTGAATGACTGCTTTACCTAACTTAGGCACCTAATTATCCCCAACATCTTATCGGCTAGTATACTGAATGCCTTCAAGAATATTATGTAAAATAGATCAACTATAATATTTTTTTGACTTATGAGTCATAAGGTAAAATACAAGATAATACTTTACAAACTAGTTCATTTTATAGTTGACTCACTGCTGTGAACTGAATGGTTTTACTCTATGTACACCTCACGTATTAGATTCTAAAGCATTGACTTTAAAATAACTAGATTTTTTGGGTAATTTTACTAGCCCTGGGTCGGAACAACGTTATTTTAACCAATTAATGAAAAATAAGGTAGCAATTCACCAAATGCTTTCTCCTACCAGAAATCAGACAGCAGACATCACGCCTGCAAACTTTGACAAATGATTCTCCCGAGATTATGATAAATCTTGCTTTAAATAGACGAGTACGAATTGAGTCTGTTTGCAACTTGATGATTTATTCACTCCTGAATGTATTCAGCGAAAGCGTGAACAGGGGTTGATTTACTCACGGATTTAAAAAGCTTACGTTACTTTCAGAGATTTGAGAAAATGTCTAGGCATTCCATAATTAAATGCAGACAAATTTCTCTTACTGTCTTGCTTCATAAAATATATAAATAATAATTGTAGTAGAAATGAGACACAAGTATAAAAGTCATGTTTCACACCTTTTTAAAAATCTGAGTCCTTAAACGTAACATTCATATGTCGTACCACACCTAAAACATAACATTACCAAGGCGTAACATACTTAAGACCTAAAATAACTAACACGTAACAAACTTAAGACGTAACATACCTAAAGATGTATACTAATTAAATACTATAAAAGTAACAAGCCTAAACAAAGATGTAGCATTTGATACACCACAAGATGAACTGAAGTGTAGGCTGTAGTTATTTTATCTCATTTCTGTACGTGTTATTTTCATCTGCATACTATGACGCTTAGATTACTATAGTGAAAAAGTAAAGAATTCAATCAAGAGTTGGTGTACAAGTCTTGTTGGTACTCCATGCGTAATTACATTCTGAAAACACTTAAGTACTGTGGCTTTCCGTTTTCCTGTTTATGATTGCTATAAAAAGCGGATAAGTTATCTTTCACCATTGATACAAAAACTGGATTCTGCGCGTTTGATTGATACAGGGTTCACCGCCCTTCCGAGACGTTCGTCTTTATTTGCCTGGCTCATCAAACCTATCTTTGGATCCTGTAATTATCTTGTCTCCAGTCAGCCAGATACCCTGGGAGAAACTGCTGGGAATGGAGGGTCCGACGGGAAAACCGCGTTGTGCGCATGACAAGAGTCACTTAATTTCCGTGTCGAATGAAGATATTGCATGATGGGTAGTTAGCATATTAATTAGAATTCTAATGATAGCGGTGCGTCGTCAAATCATTAGAAGCCAATTATTTACATTGCAACAATTAATTTATCAATATTCAATGTATGCAGATCGATACCAAAAATACACTTTCTTAACAAAGTATAAAAATAAAAAGGAATTATTTCATAACAGTTCTCAAAGAAATGTAGAAAATTAAGGGAGAGAGGGAGGTCGGAGAGCGATTATTTATTCATTCAACGTAATGATAATATTATTACCCAATAAGATAAACATAACGTTTTTAAAGAGAAAATGATTTATTACAGATTTTAAAGTTCACACGGGCAATCAAATCAGAAAGATGACTTTTTAGACAGTCATACGTATATTTTTAAAAATATTCTAAAAATGATAATATTTTTTTTAAATGAAGAAAAATATTTGCAATCATTGTCCGGTGGGTTTAAAAAATAAATAAATATGAATAAAGTTTAGTAATCCGCATTTAAAAAAAATATATAAAAATCAAAAAAAAACTTTTTTTTAAATACGTAGGACGATCAGAAATTAATCCAATATAAATTTTAATAATGTGTAATATATATTTTTCTCTTTAAAAACATTGTCTTTATCGATTGCGATAATATTATGATTATTTCGAATTAATAAATAATCCCTCTCCGATATCTCTCCATCTACATCTACACAATAACCAGATTTGCAATTCACACTTTTTTGCAATATTTTCACAGGTATAAGAAACGAGTTTCAAATGATATTTTCGTTTCCATTTCGGTTTCCATTTTCCATCCATTGAAGTTTCCATTTCTTTTTGAAGATTATGTACCCTTATTATTAAAAAAAAGTATTATCATTAGTAAAAAAAACTCTCTACTGGTGTCATGAAATTTATATAACTGTAGCTTTATAGAATAACAAACTCAACATAACCGTTTTCAGTGGGAGACGTTATTTACTGTACATTTTTTTTTTTAATTCTTAATAAAAGTTTTTTTGTTTGCTCGAACACCACTTTATTGACTATATAACAAATTTCTTTATTTTTCTCAGAAATAACCACATTGTGTAGGTAATAAGAAAAAAGCGTGTTGAAATTTGTCTTGTATTCATAAATACTTTATAATTAAAGCAGAATTAATAAGTTGGTAAAACGTAGAAGTGAAAGAGAAATAGGAGGGAATGTATTTTTTTCTCTGGGTTTACCACTAATATGTCATAATTTTGATAATAAGGGAACAGAATTCTTCCTTCGTATACAGGGTGTATCAGTACGTACCCGACAGACCTTAACCAACGTTCCTTAAGAATAATTTGATTAAAAATATATATGTCATTTTGCTGTCCGAAGACATCTTTTTTTCAATATAAATATAGATATCATAGTAATCTACCACTAAATCTTCACTGATCATACTGCCACACGTCGCAACGGATCACATGATACGCATTCCGTATCATATTTACGTTGCTGCTGGAACGAGACAGAGTGCATATCGTGTGATGCCCTAAGTTATACCCAGTGGTCTCGTGTGATGGATTTTTTTGTTTGTTTGCTTTTTATCGGACAGCAAAACGACATCTACGTTTTCGAGTTCAAATATGCCCAGGAATCGCTTGTTAAATCTGTCGGGTACACTGTATACTTCCCAACACTGGAGTCAGGTTTATTTTCGTGTTCCCGTGTTCACGGCCCTATTCCGGCCGGTCCATAACAATCAATCCGGCGAGCCAATCGTACGGGGGAGCTATACAAAGCAATAAACCAAATACGCATTCATAATACAAATTGCATTGATATCGTTGCGGCATTATCGCATCGGCGGGAGTTGGCCGCCATTATTATTATCTTAAACACAATGGCGGGTGGCAGTGATGAAGTTTCTATATGAATACTTATTACATATACTGCGATATTTCACTATGAAGCTAAGTTGAGTAACTTCTACCATAATATGCGTATTTTCAATATGGATATTCATTATTCTAAAGTTGATTGGATGAAGTAAATTAAAATTGGTCTTTGAAAACTTACGTAGGTATGTTTATTCTTTATAAGAACTTTAATATAACTAGAAGCGTTCGTATTGAAAAGTGACAATTAACATGGATTGAGCAATGTGACATTTCGTCTTATTCTGTCGCTTTTTGTACAGTTAAATGAATATTCAAAGCTTCATAGTTTCATAGAAGAAATAACATCTCGATTTCCTGAGATATCAAAATGGTTAATTGACCTATGACATCCACACACAAAAAGTTATGCAAATTTCATAACCACAGTTCAAGTGTTTTGCTGTTTCAGAAATTCGGAATACTTCATTAAATACTTTAAATATTTTTCAATTATATACGGTGGTCGGAAACTAGTGGTTAAAACTGAAAACTAGAAGAATCTACATCAAAATATATATTTTTTTAATTTGGGCATT
This sequence comes from Halesus radiatus, assembly GCA_022606495.2. Classification (NCBI taxonomy): domain Eukaryota; kingdom Metazoa; phylum Arthropoda; class Insecta; order Trichoptera; family Limnephilidae; genus Halesus; species Halesus radiatus. The sequence continues at coordinate 126,815 of JAHDVE020008978.1, read as the reverse complement.
TAGATTTTTTTTTCAAGATCTTTGGGTTTGAGAAACTAGGCTTCGAAGCATTTTAAAAGCGGATAAAAATCCGTAGCAACCGTTTTCTTAAATTTCTCAAAAAAAAATAAATTAAAATCCTATTTACTTGTAAACGAGTGTTCAAAAAAGTCGTATCACAAAATACACTACAAATGTGATGTACTCGTAGATTCATCAATTTCCTGCTTGTATCGCGAGTTTTCGGGCATCCTGTATACATTTATACCTGTATTTTGTGATGTCTCTATTATTAAATATGGTATGAACTAATAACAACGAATAGTAATATATTATTACATCTCTCAAACCTTCATTAAGTTCTTAGTTCATCTTTCTTCCACAAATAATTTCTCCTTTTTATTACCGTGATTTTTATATTTTTTTATATTTCATATTTACTTAACTCCTGATACTTAACATATGTCTTTTTATATTGGGATGATCATTGTTTATTTTTGTATGATTTTTATTCACTTCTAAAAACGTTAAACTCGATACAGGCTTAGTCACGGTAAGGTTAATAACTGACTTGTAAAACAAGAGAAAAAAAATCAAGGCGAAGAGAAATAAATAAATAAAATAATTAAGTACTGTTATTAAACTTTATTAAATTTTGGAAAAGGTGACTAAAGCTACAAACAGCGGGTATTTGGTATATTGGTTTTGTAGAGTATTAGTTATTCTTTGTTATTAGCAAATTAATAAGAATAACCTTGTTTACACCACTTTTTAAATAAATAAATATCAACATATTTAGAAAGCAACGCTATCCTCATCAGGATAAACAGTACACGAGTACTTAAAAATAATGACAAGTATGGACAAATGATAAACATAGAAAATAATAATTTAAGAATATGTAAACAAACATTAACAGTGAGTGATGGAAATATTATAATAATTGTAAATATTCAATTAAATATTATTAAAAATCTTTTTTTTTTAAATCTCTTAAATTTATTTTCTTATTAATAACTCCATTTAGAATATTATTAATCTAAATTTTAATAATAATATTGATTCTTTTTTTTTTTTATTAATAATAAAAATATTTATTTTTTTTACATTTCTAATACGATTTTTTTAAATTTTTTTTTTTACATTTTAATTCATTATTTACCTATTTTCATCACTAATTGTTAATTTTTGGTTAATGTTTGTGATTTGTCTATTTTTACTCAATTATTTTCTATGTTTTTCATTTTTTTATTCTTGTTATTCTTAGTATACTATTTATCCTGATGTGGCAAGCTTTGTTTTCGAAACGTGTTGTCATTTTTTATATTACAAAAAGTAAAAAAGTTTTTTTTTTAAATTTATTAATAATGCTGCCACAAAGTGACTACAAATCTATTGAAGGAATTTGTTCTTAGTGTTGTGCATCACTTAGCAAGAAAACAAAGTTATTTTATATTATCGGATAAAATGTTTTAAAATTCCATAAGTTTCCAATTCGCGCCCCTGAGCTCTGAACCCTTCACCATCTACCACACCATGCCACTTGTATTCAGGGAAATATAGATCTGTATAATGGGAGTAGCAGTGAGACTAGGGAATAGGCCCCGCATGGGACAATAGGCCTGCACTCATATATCTCAACTCTGCACCCTTGCAGTTTATGTGCAATATGCCACAATGTACTGACAGTGTGATGGTAAAAGCAAAACCACGTAAATAATCAGACATTGCATTAAAATCGAATTTAATATTGTATTAGATTTGCAAAAACCGTTTTAAGTCAGGTGTTCGGTTAATATTGAGACTTATTCACCCAAGACAATAATTTGATGTGGTACCTAATAACGATATTGTTTCATGTTATTGGTGTACAACTCTTCACAGAGTCAATCCCATTGGGTTATTTTACAATTTATTAATCAAAAATAACATATAATATATTTGCAGCACGTTCCAAAGTGGTACTTACGTTCACTATCGCCGTGTTGAAAGACCACCATTCAGAATCGAAACGTTGCTTGAAATAGTTTTAGCCGTGTTTGATGACCAGATCCGAATAGCCAGGTACTAGGAAGCTCTTCGCCCTCTCCACTACTTTCATCCTCACAATTCATTACAATTGGGGATGCCATAGTCTCACTGGTTCCAGACGGTTATGAGTAGATGGGGCTCTTGTGCGGTACTCAAATAAAAAAAGGATTTTAGCGGTTACGTCAACCCAACACATTATTTGAAGAGCTTTGCACTATCCATCATCGAAACAGATGTTTAAAGATATATTTTTATTAGAATTATAATATTGTTACAAAATAAACTTGTGATGGAATTACATAATAAGTATTTCTACGCCATTGAAGGGAACTGGCTCTTGAGTATGGTGTAGGAGTTAAACATAGTAACAACAATAATAATTGTTTAATATAATGAACAGGACTCTATAAATAATCCATCATAAGTACTAAAAATTAGGTAGCATTAATAGATTCAAATATGGTTTGAATTAATGAAGATCAGTTTTTTTTATAGATTTTTTTTTTATATCTCAAGAAGAAGCAGAATTCCTCTCCAAAATTCATGCAACATTTTCTTAATTCTTCGTTATCATATGAAGAATCTTTTACATAATTATAGTGCACGATGAGGTGATAGGTAATCCTGCAGGTAGAAAGCACGGTAAGTAGTCGAATTGGTAGAATTTACACCCTATAGCGGTGGACATTTCACGGCAAAGATGACTACTTTTTTATAATTTTTTTATAGAAAGACAAACATTCCTAGGTTACAAATAACCCAACAATATTTGAAAAACTCCTACTGGCACCATACTAAGCTAAAATGTTGCTTGTGTCGTGATGGAGGACTTACCTAGAAGACGAATCAAATCAGTCACTAGCCGGTATTTTTTGACATAGGGTTCAGTATTTTATTTAACACAATAAATTAATGTTTTTATAATTTCTTCAAAAGATGAGTATTCACTTTGTGGAGCCATTATTAAAAAATTAATAAAAAAATATTTTGTATTAAATGTTTTTAAATCAAAGGAAACTATAATCAGGTCAATTTGATTACGAGTTACATGCAGATAAAATAATGAATAACATACGTTAGTCTGCATCTCGCCACATCTGAATGCACCCCGCACGATGAGCGCCTGTGGGGATGAAGGGATGGTTTCACAACATATCGCGTAGCAATGTGTCAGATGATAGATAATTAGCGACGATTGCGCACCCAGTTTATTATTGCGGACTCAACTGATCCTATTACAGAGTCGAGGGAAGCTAGTATCGGCTATCCCGGTCAGAACTGCCCTCGGTATATTGTATACAAATCCGTTGATGATTTCCATTTGCATTCCGTATGGTCAATGGGTAATTATATCTTAGCCCATTGGCAAATGCAGATTATGGAAACGTTAGGCCTATTGTTTAGGAGGTTAATTCGGTTGGAACGTATTCGATTCAGGCGATTCATTTAAACGTAATGGATTGTCATTATCATTGCGTACGGCATACGGCATACAGATTTACACGTATTGATATGAACTACACTGTGTTTGAAGGTTTCATACAATTTCTGAGAATAAATTTGTAAATAAATTTGTTTATTTTTTTAAATGATTTTTTAACAGAAGCTTTAAGAAATATGGAAGTGGTGCTAATCAATCGATTTTGAAGAATTAGGTCTCCAAAGAAATGCGTAATTTTTTTTTAATCTCAAGTTAACTTTAACATGAGATATCGCTGTTCAAAAATAAAATTAATGTTTTCCGGCAAAGTAGAGAAGGTGTGTAGCAAGAGCAGAGAAAGATCTCTGATAATTTTAAATAGAATAAGTTTTACAAGTATCCGAAACGTTCACATCTCTACATGACATATAACTATGCGAAATGGAGGACTTTGGATCATTAGGACAATAATTGATGTAGGAGTGACGAGACACAGTAATGAGGGAACTATTAAATGAGTAAAAAATAACATAAAAGAATTTATGAAAACAGTGTAAAATGAGTCTTCCGTTTAAACAGATCGCATATTTTTGTCTAATTAAACGTTTCCGGAAAGCAATAACCACTAAAAACACTCGCTGCCTAAAATATGCAGGATCTCTATTTTTATATTCGCTTACCTGAGGTAGTAAACTTTTAATTACTAGAGGTATAAAAAGTCAAATATCCCCTCTGAATGCATATCAAAATAAGCTTCGAACGCTGTTGGTAGAAAAAACAGCTAATAAAATCCCCGACATCACGAATGTGTCTCGTATATTTTAAACTTAACGACACCGTAAATTGAGGCTTTGAATTAAAAATTGATAGCGATTTACATCTGTGTCTACTGGAATATGTTTATACAGGTACGAGATAATACTATGTATGTAGGTTTGTAATATGCGCGAGAAGGGTGGGGTATTTATTAGTTATGCGGTACGTACATTGTACAGTGATCCTACCTTCGTTGTACAAGGTCGTAAAAAGTGTATTTAATTCAAATTGACGCATACTATTATTACTCAAAACAACACCGAGGAAAGTTGTAGCACGTTCATTTATTGTAAAATCAGGACATTTCGTCGTGAGTGTTGTTTATAAAGTTAATATACTTTCCACCTCAAGTCCCCCAACTGATACATTTCTCCTATATTACGTTAGATTGCCTAATATAACATGTAGGAATACAACTTTGTTGAATATTACCGGGATCTTGAATTGGTATCAAAATCGATATAAATATATACATATTTTAAGTATTTATCCAGAAAACCAGGACCGCAGGAATTGTTAGTAGGTACGTATTTGTAAATAAGTTCCATTCATTTTATAATCAACTATATCAAGTTGATCTCAAGACTTGGAGTAAATCAAACATTAATCAATTTACCCCTGTACCGAGGGGAGAGGGAGGATGGAAGTCTGGCAAATGAGAAATATCATCTGAAATTCAATATTCCGCCAAATGATTCACCACCCTTCCATCGACATTAATCCTTCAATGAAAAGTGGTTTTCCATAAATATATCATGAAGCTCTATCAAGAAACTCAAATTTATTATTTATTTACGCTAAAACGTTGACAATTGATTAAATTATTATTTGATTGAGTTGAAGCATTGACTCTTGTGAATTCAAGATGTAAATACCATTTTTTTCAATACTCCATCTTCTTACGAGTTGTTTTTACAGCACGTTTCAATAAACATCCAAAACAAAGTTCTTCACGAACGTATTTTAAATCTAGATAGTGTCTCGGATATACCTATCCTAAATTCTAAATACATTCCGGTAGAACTTAGCGACCATACAAAAATATTACAGTCGAAATATGGGAATAATTTATTTTTTTAAATACTATCGATAAAAATAGCGGGGAAGAAATGGTTTCATTAGCCCAGTGGTTAGATCGTTGTACCGATAAGACAGGAGATCCTGGTTTCGATTCCCAGTTGCGACCGTTAACTTTTTATTTTCTGTTTTTTTTTCTGTTTCATTTTTCATTGAGTTATCTACAATGATTAAATTTTACAATGAGGTTTGTCAGTTTAAATAAATTATTCCAATAAAATGACTAATATATTTATTATATTTCTTTATAAAAATGGAGTTCTAATTATAAAACTCGAAAACAATAAATAAACCAAACCTTTGCTCAAATGCGTTAGTATGTATTTTTGTGTTATTTGTTTATCTGTTTATGTACAATTTATAGGCAATTTATTTAACTAAGAATAATATATACTTTCCCGGTGTCGGTATTGTGGAGTGTTAGGTAGGAACGAAGGTTGATTCATATCTACCGGCACCGCGCAGTACAGACACGTAAAGTGAAAGGAACGCAAAATTAGTTGCATAAGAGCACATTATTCTTTTTTTTGAAAAGAAAGACAAATATTCCCTGGTTACGAATAACCTGACAATATTTGAATACTACCATCCTACTACCGCTTTCTCCTACTACCATCGCAGTAAGCGAAAGATGTTGCTTGTGTCGTAATGGAGGACTTAGTCAGCCGAGAAATTGAACTCACGACGCCTGGGTGAGACCCAAACGCGATGCCAACTCAGCCACTGACCGGTCGTTATCATTATCTATGAATACATTCACGCACGGAGTGGTGTGAATGCTCTCTTCTGTGCCGTTCCTGCCATTTTACGTATCTGCACTTCATGGACCTGCACAGACCTTGATGGGTGCTGTAATATGGTTTATATATTTATTTCAATAGTGTTTCGTGAACACCTCATTAGGAAAACCTGTGCTAAGGTGTTCACGTGTTTCGGTTACAATATATTGTTGCTTATTAATATTTTTTTAAATGAAAGAGAGAAAAAACTTTACTCCTCTAATGAAAGCGTCAAATAAAATCAGACGTCAACATAAATAAATAAGTCGTTAGTTTGAGGGCTTCCTCAAAACACTTCTGTGTGATGAGGGATCCGAAATGGAAACATTATTCCAATTATTCTTGTAATTATGTTTATGCTGAATCTGCGTCTTGAAACACGAAACAGTTCCTTCCCCCCGAGCTTGTGGAAGAAGCAGGCGTCAGGGTATTAATTAATATCAGATCTTAAATCAACCACCGTGAAATGCCAGCCTGGTAGACGGTATAATTTCACTGTGTTTTAACTGATTTAATCCTTGATGTCCCAATATGTCCAGACGTTCTTAAATTTATTTAAAAACTAGCTAAAGGATTATTTTAAGGTTGTTATGTGTTACCCTTACCCCTACCCCTACCCCTACCAGTACACCTATCCGCATCCCACCCTGAGGAAAAGATAAACTAAAAGCCGCCATCTGATAGAAGAGGGTACCAGAAGGAGAATATCTTTTTCCCAGGAAATAAGACGCTGTAGGCCAGAATCGGTTAAAATTACACTAATCTACGCTTGTATGGGCATAGTTTCTCTCATTGTTTCCATTTCTGTAGAGACCATTCTATTTTTACTCAGGTTTGGGAAACTTCCCTCTAATATGTTGTACTCTCCAATACAGTTATTTTATATCGCTTCTACTTCAAAATTACACTAAAAAATTCTTATGTATTTGCACGTGGTATCAATTATCCAAATCCGTAAATACTGAGTCATTTCAAATAAGCTGTAGCTCGTCGAAGTGGCGTTGTTTATCATAACGCCAGGCAGCGATTATGTTCTCATAAATGGTGACATCGAAATGTGTGCCTTACGAATTTTTCACTGTTTTCCAGTTTGCGGGTATAACCAAGTTCAAGTGCTCACGTTTTCGGTCGGATAAGAGTAAAAGCGGTCCTGGTCGCCGTACGACGCCCGCGCCGGACGGCCGCGTATCTGCATGGCGATCACGCGCGTAGCTTTGCGGTCAGGCTGAATTCCGCGGTGTGGTCGGTATGTCAGGAATTCCATTAGGCGCTAGTCGCTAGTCGGGCACGACTGCCTTGCCGGCTTGCCGGTGTGTCGGCCAATCACCACCAACCCACACTGCACACCGTACTTGTCAATTGCAGAGAAATGTATGCTTTTTCGAATAGTAATAATTTCCTTAAAAATTAAATAAAAATAATATGGTATTTAAAAAAACCACAATTAAAATAAAAAAGAAGAAAAAATAGTTGGACGTATAAGGGATATTTTCATCCATTAATTCTACCTAATTTCTGGTACTCAATATTAATTATTTATTAGCTCAGTTTATTTTAATTGCATATTCTTATTGTTATTAACATGTTTCTCCTGCGCCAAACTCAAGAGCCAGTTCTCTTCATTGGCGTAGTAAATAATACAAATAAAATTTTAAAGAATTCCAAATAAATTTTTTTTGGAATTAAAAGTTATTGAGAATCATAAAATTATCCAACCCTTCTGAAGGAACGAGGAACTTTTGGATTGATTTTCAAATACAGTATTTTGTGTTTTTCTCACTAGAAAATTTAATGAACGGATCTATGCAAGTAGGTACTTACGCACGACTGAATTTTTTAAATACAAATATGAGAATATTCGATGTTCTTCTTATTCTGTAGGTACATTTGGTACATTAAAATTTTCTGACAAGAAATTGTATCCGATTCACAACCGTGCTAGTTGAAAATAGTTGCGTTAAGGTAATACGTAATACGTGCTCACAGATGGCGCTAATTTAAATATTTGAGTGGAAAAAAAATAACGCTTTAAGCACCAAATACTTTTAAATATTGAAATGAATTGTTTGTTGGCGGGTATACACACGGAATATGAAATGGACTAAATTGTTACTGTAGATTTAAAGCTCAAGTCCTTCAAGAAACTTATAAAAGCACAACATATTACTATAAAACATAATATTCAATATTTTCATAAGTTTCTTGGAGGACTTGAGCTTTTTACTTACAATATCAATTTATTCCATTACATATTGTGTATATACAACCGCCAACAAACAATTCATCTCATTATTTAAAAGCATTAAGTACTAAAGGTATTTTTTTATTAAATATTTGAATTAGCGCCATCTGTGAAAGTGTATCACGTTTCGTTTAACCTCTGACAGAAAATAGTCTGCCCATTTTGTCATGATGTTTATCGTTCGAGATATTTTTGGGACACATCAACAGATTTTCTACATTATAGTGAAGATACCAATCAGGATAACGTTTTTTTGTGATGGTTTCTCATTAGCATCTGCAGTTATACAACAATAACGCATTTAAGGTGAAGGCAAATAGAATTAAACATTTCTTAAGTAGGTTCTTATTACGAATTCATTTAACTCTCTCTGGCCACGGCCCGTGTTGTGTGTGGGCAGTGGGCACAGTGGTTCAAGATGAAGCCAAACGAACCGTTTACGTCTTCATTGTGTCTCTTCGGCGGTCGCCACCGAGAGATGTGATCCCGAGATACCCTAATCTTGCCCAGCGTGCGCCTTCGCCCCGCTCTGCCCTCCTGTTCACGGTATCGTTAAATATCCACAGCTACCACCTACCTGCAGTACCTACCCACAGTACCTACCCACAGTACCCACAGAACTTACTGCCGGCTTAACTCAATCTACCCCGCTATGGAATCTCCCCAGTTATTTCAACAGCCTTTGTACGAGTACAATTGCAGAAAAATAAACATAGCATAAACACGACGAATCTATCACAACAAGAGCAGTAACGAATCGTTTATAACTTACTATTTTCTTTACTTATTATCCTCGCTAAGAAATTTAACATATCGTCGCTGCATTTATAATATAGCTTATGTGCCGTTTCGTACATTCTGAGATGATCGAGAAAAACTGCTTTAAAATATAATTGCAAAGACTAGATTTGCTAAAAAGAATAGATTTGTTTAGCTGGAAAGCTTGCTTAATAATTATAAAAAATATTTTTTCAAATCTAGTCTGCGATTACTTTTTAAAGCAGTTTTTCTCGATCATCTCAGAATGTACGAAACGGCACATAAGCTATATTATAAATGCAGCGACGATATATCAAAAAACAATATCATTAAATGTAATATTATCAAATCTTAATTGAAATATGAAACGGAAAATACAGAGAAAAAAAGGGAACGGTCGTATCTGAGTCTCGACATTAACATGTTTACCCAAGTGAAAACCTGTAAATGGTAAAATTTGTATCGCCCGTATATTATTCCTTATATTTTTATATAAACTCTTGGTCTCCCAAATAAGCAAAAAATAAAATAAAATAAAAGCTAGAAAGATAGCAGCCAAAATAACGTACTTTCTTTATAGATAGCAAACAAAAACATATGGGAATTAATTGAAGATGATAACAACAGTTCCTTAAATCGAAGTATTATATCGATAATAAAGGCATGGAAAACAATGGAGTAACCTAATAACCCATAACCTAAATTAACGTAACCAATAACTCAATTGGTTACGTTAGGTTAGGTTACCTTTTTATTTTCTGCATCTTTTCTGTTTCGTGTTTAATTCAAGATTTGTTAATATTATCCCTAATGATTAGAAAAATATTACAATGAGGTTCATAAGCTTCAATAAGATGTTCCAATAAAAATTGTAAGTTAAAAACACTGTACGTTCCCTTATGGAGGTAGGTGTTCACAGAATAGCAACAAAATCACAAACATATGGTAAGTCAAGCATATCTTACACTCCTTAACAATGCGCACTATTTTTATTATACTATTCTAGTAAGCATTTCGACATTGCATAGATCATACAGCTTTATAGTTTTTACCCGATCTATACGAGATTCCTGACACAATTTCCTTTTCATTTGTATAGGGGGAACATTTTTGACACGTTTTGAAATAACACATTTTAAGGAAAGCACCATTTCTCATAACACATGGCTATTCTCTGTAATGTTTTGCCCTGGAAGTTCAGTAATCCTGGCAATTGGCAATTTTTGGGTATTATTGGGTATCAGTCTTTGGCCAAATTACAGAAAATTCCACTGAAATGTTTTTTTTTTACATGAATACCCCACAAGAGTTCTAACTGCTCCCAACCGTGGCATCCCCAATTGGGGAATGTTGTGCGGCTGAAGGTATTGGGTAGGGGGAATAGAAGGGTAAGAGGAAGGTGGGGAAATACCTGGCTATTCAGATCTGGTCACCAAACACGGCTAAAAGCCATTTCAAGCAACGTTTCAATTCTGAATGGTGTTACTGAGAGTATCTTCCACTCTGGAACGTCATCAAATATACTATATTTTTATAATTAATTGTGAAACAGCACAAATTAATTAAATAAAATTTACTTGCGCACGCCGGGATTTGAACCCGCAACCTTCAGATTCGTAATCGAGAGCCTTACCCCTCGAATATGGAGGCCGTCGATGTAGCAGTAATGGTACTTAGTAATTATCAATTGCGAGAAAGTTGAATTTATTATTGGTTATATTAAGAAGTGAAATACGATAATGCCCAGGTGTTATACGTGCATCCTAATGTATCAATCCAATATTTAATCGAACATCAAAATACCGGTCCTTTTATACGCTTGACGAAATGAAGCAGTCAGACATAAGTAATTAGCGGCTGCCAAAGCGGGGGTTATTCGATCCGGAACCTTCCTTTTGGTCCAGCATAGAAACGCCGCCTTATCTTAAGACGGAGGGAATACGTATTCACATTTATTATTATTCAAAAGCACTCAGCATTAAATCAAATCAATCCGATTAAAGGAAGAATTAATTTTCGTTTTGTTTCGATTTATTGTTTTATCTTGGTATTAAATTATGAAAATAGCTTCCAGGTCAAATAATAAAATCATTAATTTTCTTGGAGCGCCATGTTTTTAAAATGTCACTGCAAGGGCGCGATAAAGTAAATGATAATTATATTTAAAAAAATTAACTCTGAACCATTCTGCTTAGAATAAATGAGACCTACTAAGAAATAAGTGATAATAATATGGAACTACAGTGAAAATATTATGACGAAAAAAAAATTCATATGGATTGACAAACGACGAGTGTGAAAATATAAGTTTTATTATGTTTAATTAATTATACGTAGAATAATACAAATCGTTATTTAAAAGCGAATAAAATTAAATGAAACATGCAATTTGTTTTGAAATACTAATTTATTTTAAATTCCACAAGAACCGGTTTCGCTTATTCTAAGCTTCGTCAGGGTAAAATTTAAAACGAAACGAAATCATCTCATCAAATTACCCTTTTATATTGGTAAGACTGCATTCTCGATATCTGACGTCACGGTTCTCGTCCGCGCGTATTCTGGTTTTGGATTTGTGTGGAAATTTTTATTTATCAATTTTGTTATATATTTTATGCATTTTTTTTTAGTTTTGATGAAATTTAAACTTAATTGGGTGACATTTACTTCTATAATTATTGTTCAAGATACAAAACTGTTTTTATTTACTTAAATATGATATAATCGTAAGCAAATCGACAACCAACCATTTATGAATTATTAATATTTATTATTCTTTGACGTAAAATATCTAAAAAGGTGCATAATTTTATTACTTATCTTCAGTTATTGTTCAATATGAATATAATATAAAATTACGTATGCTAAAGTTAATTCGTGTTTTGAAATCACTTCAAAAACGAGATTGGGGGTCTTTAGAAAGACGGAAAAAATTAATGAGAATGCGGCTAGGTTGTATTTTTATATTTTGGTACACTGCAAAACACTGACATTTTACAATGTGTCCTTTAATTAAAAATGGGTACATTTCAAAACTTAAAAACGTCTCGTATTTTCGCATGCGTAATCGAGTATAGTGATTTAATCTAACTGCAATTTCGACGGCCCAGCGCTGGCACACCCAATAAGCTTGCGTTTTAGCGAACTTTGGAAAATTAATGATTTAATTAATTGTTTTTGTGTTTAATTCGTAGAACTCCATTTTTTTAATATCTGTTGGAAATCAAATTTAATAATGTTTTTATTAAGTTCTGCAAGTACTTTTAGTTATTGTGACAGCTATTTCGGCGTTCAATGCCATTTTCAATTAATCCAAATTGTGATGACTCATTAATATGATTTTATTTACTCCCACCGTATTCTAATTTGGACGGGTTTTTAAAAATAATCATTTGTTATCGGTAAAACCAATTTAGTCAGAAAATAATTAAAATTCTCCATTCTGTGAGGTTTTAAATTTTATAATTTGTTTCCCCGTATTTAAATGATGATGTTTTCTTAATTGCTTTATTTGAATGTGTTATATTGTTTTGATAATGTGAACATACTGAGAAGCTGTGAATATGTAATTTTCCTTTCTTTATTAATTAATCTTATATTACGATTTACGATCATTCATTCGTTTATTAATTTCTAATTGTTCGTAACATGAATAATTACATTATTAAATTTTGCTTTTGATAAAATTAAAAAAAAATGATAATAATATTTTAATAATTTTTCTAACTATGAAAACGAAATTAAAAAAAAAGACAACCTCCCTATTGGTACTTAATAATAATAATAATAATAGTTGGATGACTTGTATAGCTTACAAATTATACTTACAAATGTTTATTACAGGAGTCATGTTTTTTTTTTACGAGTTATATGTTTCTAAAAACAAGTTTTTGGAAAAAATTCTTTTGTTATCATTTGAACTAAATGTTAAGAAATTAGTTTATTTTTGTACTGAATGATTTGTTTTATAGGTTTTTAGCTACCTACGTCAAACATTTTCATAGATACTCGCTTTGCAGTCGCCCCAGCAGATTTTTTATTGTATAGGCGAATAATGTTCGCTGGAAGTAGTGAATATGGGTGATGTCCACCCAAGCGATGCCGTAGGGGAAGCTACCCCTCGCAGTTGAAAGAATTAACCAGTGGGGCAAGCAACTAGACCTAGAGAGTAGGAAGTAGTACAACCTCATCACCATTAGTGACGCTTCATTAAGTGCCAATATTTCAGAATGGGGATCGCCGTTCTATGCTCTAATCGCCGATTTATTTGTAGATTTGTATTTTCGAAAGGGTTTTAAATCATGGCAAACAAATCAGCAACTTATCGCCGCTGACTGGATTCAAATTGATATATCTATATAGTAGATTTCAATAATATTTCTTTAATAGTAATAGTCCTTTTTTACAGCGCTATGGTCACATGATGGGTAATTTACATTTTTTATAAAAATTAAACATAATACAATAACGTGTAATCGTGCATTAAATGTAATTATTATTTGTATTTTTGTTTTGTCTTTCTTGTAATATTTTATTTTAACATAAAAATATAATCAGTTCGTAATATTACTATGTCAAAAACTCAAAATTAATAGAAATTTTATTACTTTTATAGCGCTGTTTTCATGGGAAAATCATCTCAAGGGCGCTTTAGTACAGGTTCTCCTAGTGAAGTGTTCACGAAACCCTATTAATATATAAATAATTTATAGTACACATTATTCTTATTTCGCATTACATTATAACAAAATATTTAAATATAGAGTAAAAATATAAATAAAATGAAATAAACAACGCCGTTAAAAATACCTTCAAATACTTAAATTGACCACTACAAAGCTGAAAAAAAAACTGAAAAAAAGCATGAAAAAATCATGTTATTTATTTTTTTGTATGCAAAGAAAGCATGTTTATGATTTAGAATTTAGAATAACGAAGTAAGATACCTAACTTTTGGTATTTGTATTTGAAGGTTGCTTTCCGATCAATAATAATGTATACAATCAAAGTGAACTAATCCAATCCTGAAAGTTGCTCTAATTACTGTGGGGAGTGCGTTCTTGGTAAGATGATGAATGCAATTAGCTATTCTTAGTGCTTGCTAAATAATACATAAATGATAGGGACGTAATGCGTACTGGGCAGAGGAGGGGGTTGGGAGGGGGACTAAAGAAGGGGAGTGGGTTGGTGTGTTTCAGGGGACATAAGCAAGTCAGAAACTGCTGAGAAACTTCCTAACAGACCACAGCAGAAACGGAACATCCCTTAGAGAATATTATGTATCAGCGTACCTCACCTTTTAGATATATGCAGGGAAATGTCTCACAGCTCCATATAGTTATATATATATTTGTGTTATTAGCTGACGTGAAGTTATGTCACTTTAAGTTTATGCTGCCAAATTGTACGAACATATTCTAAATAGTTTATCGTTTGATGTCTTAACAATAGCGATATTTGAAACATTTTTATATTTATAATAAATATGTCGGAATGGAGATATTATCTCTACTGTTCATATTGACGAGTCTGTGAGCTTTTAATAATACGTTGAATACAATTTTATCGATACATTCCAAAAACTCTGAGAATTTTTTTTCGTTTTTTCCGAGCGAAATGAGCATTTAGTACAAACAGCCCGGAGATACGAATATCGCTCGATTCATTCACATGAAAAGCGGATCTTCAGCCTTCCGCGAATATCTTGTGAATTCAATTGTGATTACATTTAACCAACCGCAAATTCAAGGAACAAATCTTCGGGGAATACAACTCGGGAAGGGGAGGAATTGATTAGTTATTCGTGTTTCCGGTCCTATCCATTACTTAAACAGTCTTTGAGAGCTACGCTACTTGGCGAACAGCGAAACAGTCAAACATCTGTACTGGCAACATTATGGGAAATAAATAAGACTTAAGTTGCTGAATCAACCAACCGATTCGTGGAACAAAGGGGTTGTTTGAATCATAAAGTTATATTATTGATTTTATATTTGTACCCACCGTCGTATTATATTACACACGTAGGCGTGTGTTTTGTGTATTATTCTTGTGTTTATTCTTCGCAAACAATTTGCATTCATTGATATTCACAAAATGTAAGCTTTTATTATTGAGTTGAGTTCTGAAAACTTTTTACCGACAAATCTATTTCACCTTCTATTCAAGCTTTTATAAAAATTGCTAATACTTTTTATCAATCATTTGAGGTAGATTTATTATAGTTTCTCAAGTAATCACGAACGTGGACAGTTTTTATAATCAATTTTCGCCGACAAACGATCAAACGGGAACACACTCGCATTCGTGTTCACAGTCGTGTGATTCCCTTTAATATGATTTGTTCGAGCGATTTAAAAGCTTTGTGCTTTTAAGTCATAACGGAGCTTTCAGCGTAATGGCTAAGGACGACAGGCGTCTAGCGATGTCACCTATAATTTTGGAAGAATTGCCACCGTACCTGTCACGACCTGCATGGAGGAATCACATTTCATCGTTTTCCAAAACGAACGCAGATATAAAAAAAAAATCATTTCGTAATATTTTTCTTTGATGTCATTTCCTATGTGCTTTGATACATTGTTGAACAAATATGTTGCATAAATGAAACTAATGTGATTAGCAGAATGCTAAAACAATTAATACCGCAAGGCTGCTTGAAGCATTCGATAATAATACTGGTAGCTTAATTTGATTTCTTTTTAAATTACATACCTACGTTCATTCCGTGAAAAAAATTCAAGTAACAGTGTAATTTCGTTTCCGACTACATATTGTGACGTACAGTAACCCGATTATTTGAAGGCTCCTGTAAATAAATAATCAATCATGACTTCAAAGCCTTGTGGTGATTAAAAGAACTTTAACGCTGTCGTCATTCAATAAACACGAAAGGCTTCCTCTAATAAATTGATATCGTGTCTTTTTATTACTACGCTTTGACACTTCAAAAGTAAATAAATATTTGATCGCATAAAGGAAGGTTGAACACACATTACGAGTATATTAATTTAATTTGTTTTTTTTTTCTTCAGTGAAATAAACTACATTTATTAATAGCCGAAGGACATGTTTATATATGTTGAAAAATGTTGTATTTAATTTGAACAAAACTTTTCATTAAAACCGACGTAAATTAGTTTTGGCCTTTTTCCATTGACAATGAAAAGGTTGAAACGGCGATGCATTATATGATATTATAATCTGATTTGGTGCCGGGCGACCAATCGGAAAATTTTACAATATTCATTATTATTCCGCCATCGCTGTGAAAATATTTAATTACTGTAAATTATTTGGGCTGTTGGGTGAATAATGCACATGTGTTTACCTATACAATGTTAAATAATGCATAATCTTTATGCATGTGAATTTTTCCGCATCGAATGTAATACTGTATTGCTTACATGCTATTTTGGTTTATTTACTGATGCTTCGTTTGCTGGCTATTTATCGGAAAACGACATATGTTTTATCATAAAGCAATTATTGTTTGTGCGGATACGTTAATGTGATTGGTTTTTTTTAATACTGTGACCGCAGTTTTAATTTAATTACCAAGTGACGTAAAATTATGAAACTTTAATCGGAAGAAAATTTATTAATTGATAAACTAAAGTTTTTAAGACAAGATTTTTGTGCATAGCGCAAAGGGTAACAATTATTTTATAAACAATAATTATTAGCCTGAAAACACTCATCCAAATTGAAAAAACCTTCCGAGCAAAGATAAATGTCGCCGGCAGGACTCGAACCCGCACCCTTCTAATGTCCGGTCAGATGCTCTACCGTTGAGTTACGTCGGCTTATCGCAAACCCGCCAAGTTAATCAATATATACTAGTGTTTCATTCAATAATTACTATTTTTATTATATTTCACCTTGAAATTTCTTGAGATCTTTTTTGACGGTATATGATTATTTGGAAGGGCTTATAACAATGTATGGACCATCAAATTCAATCAAAGTATTTTATATTCAGGTAAATAATCCTCCTTGTCGTGGCGTGTTTATTATTGTCTTCGGCAAAATTGTGGACATAAAATAATAACGAACGAGTCGGATTTAACAGCGCAACTATTAAAGCATTTGTTGAGGCAGCGAGTCGACGTGCCGCAGTGCATTGTGCCGAAGAAACGCACAATTTATAGAGACCCTCTGAGATCTGTAATCGTAAAACAAACCACAATGTAATTATTTAGTATGCAGGATAGAAGTTGATTCAGATGCCATAAAACGGTTTGCGGGGCCCGATGTATGCGGAGTTCGACTCACACATTTTATATAAGTAATAAAATCAGAGTCGTTAATGGCTCCTGGGATTGAAAAGTTCGATCTTCATTTTTGAATCATCCTCGCTGGACCACCGTGCACGAGGTGTTGTAACTTGGAGATATGGGATGCTGAAGCCCTTTTAACAATTATCTCCTCGGTGATTTACAAGGAAGAGTCGTGAACTCATGATGTTTTAAATATATGTATATTAAAGATATAATGGATAAAATGTTTTATAAATGACATTTTTACCACAACTGTGCTCAATAGAAAAATATTTATCCCAAACCGATAAGCTGAGTGCAAATTCATCAGTCTGCTTTTATTAGAATACCTGTAATGACTATTTAAAAAAAAAACAGTTGTGGGTTTTCTATAATATTATTTGACCAAGTAGTAACTAAAAATAAGCGAAATTAATAATTGTTGATCACATTTCAAACTTTTAACTAGGGCGAATTCTTGAAATAAATTTCGATTAAACCCTTTGAAAAGACCACACCATTCGACTGTTTATGCGCATTTAAAGATGTTTACCCGTTTATTGAGTGCTTCACAGGAAGCTTTCTCCGAATTTACAAATATTTGTCTTTAGAGCGCTTAATAAAATATCTTTAGAAGTCCGAGGAAATAAACACAATTAAAATTGTATTGTTCTCTGGATTTAATGCAATTTCGACGGCAGCATACTTTAATTACGATAATATTTTGTAAATGAGCTCTAACTTTCTGCGAAGTGGGTTAATGAACTGGGAAATGATTTGTTAAAAACTGAAATAAATACATCCTATAAAAATATAAAATTGTCTTTAGGATTGACAAATCCAGTTCTGCAAGCTAATATAGTAGTATTATAAATGTACACATTGACACCATATGAATACTTTGATCTAAGAAGTCATTTTACATTACCCCTTTCATTCGATTCATTTGTATGTTAATTCCCACACTGCCCACTGTCATGGCCGTCTTTCATCATTCGGTGTATTCAGTTTCCAACTAACCTCTGCCCTCTTCTTGTCTCCTATTACCCCGGGATGGGAGTGTGAAAGTGTCTTCATCTAGTCGGAGGTACATCTCCCTTTAATTATTTCTCCTTGGTCCTTGGTGTTGCTGGCCAAGACTGACCATGTCAAAGGACCCGGGACGCCCGTTATGAGAGAGTGGTGTTGAGTTCCTTCCTTCTGACCAACCTTGTTAAATGCAGGGATTCTCAAACTTGAATGAACTCATATCTTCAAAATTAAAAGTCTTGAGATATGCGTAAGTATTCATAATTTAATTAGTTGAGTCTGAAGATGGCCGTGAAACCAGTGCAGTCTGATAATAAAATAGTGGAAAAAGGTTCATAAGTTTTTTTGTATATCAAATCCAGGGAAATTAAATAGTTTCAATACGAAAATAAACCGATTGATTGCAACGTATTATAACATTACAGTAACGATTTATAAGTGAATATGATACTTCTTCTTCTGATGCCCTATAATGAAGGCATTTTTCGTTCAATGGTCTCCAGCAAGTTTGTGAGCGTACCATCACTCAAAGAATAAACTTTGCTTATTGGTTGTGAAATAACTTGTTTTGAGAAATTTTATCAATAGTTTCTGTAAAAGGTTAAGATAGTAAAACAGATTGGATGAATATTGACTTACAATATCTTAGAATGAAAATTAAGAGATTTTCTAGAACAGTTCAATTTAACGACCCTCAGCTTCAGAGCAGCTGACTTAATGGATTGCCACCTCTTTGCGAACTAGTATTGTGTTTCTAATTTGGCCCATCGGAGGTGGTGGGAGGGAAATGGGGAGCGGGGAGGGGCAGAGGGGAGGAAGGCGCCGACTGGACACGTTTAATTAATGTGCCACCCGTTTTATTGGTCGAGTTGACGGTAATGTGAGAAGCGCCTCTCCTGTCCTGATACTTTGTCCCTACGCTTTGCATAATGTATGGCGGAATGAGACGTGATGATACTAATATGCTTCTCGTATCTTCGTCCGGAGTTTCGAAGTTTATAATGATAGATGGTGACCCCCGATCTTGTGTGTACCTTTCCTTTGGGTGTATATTTTGATACCTTTGTTCGACGCCCAACACGTTCAATGTACCAACGAATATTATTTACAAGCATCAACACTGTTCACGCCGACTTAAGATTAGAATTGATTTGATGAGTGTTAAAACACCCTATAAAATACATGGAAAAAACTAATTCTGTTCAGAAAAACGCAAAACTAAAATAATAGTTTTACAAATGAAACAATAACTTTGTTTACACCACTTTTATTTATTATATACTTTTTCCGACCGGATTTCACCACTACCGTAGCTTCTTTAGGGCAGAAGAAGCTACGGTAGTGGTGAAACCCGGTCGGTAAAAGTATATGACAAATAAAAGCGATGTAAACAAAGTTATTGTTTTATTTTTTTAAATTTTAATGTCACCAAGTTACCCCGCATCATATGAAAATATGAAAGAATAGTCACGTATTTTTAAATGTCAGGAATAAATATATCTACTAACTGTCGACAAAATAATAAAACCATAACATTTATGCATGGGATATTTGGTGTTTTAACAATCATCAATTCAATTATGAAAAAATATAGTTACAGTAATTATCACACAAAACTACAAAAATTATGTAACTGTTTTCAACAATATCAAATAATTTTGCCTTATTCACGCATGTCAATGATTTTCTTAATAACATATGTACATATATCACGTAGGAGTGATACACAGATGTAGCTACCTTGGTGAACAATCAAATAAATGCAACATCATGCTTTAATTTTATGAAAATTGTATTCTCAAAACTCTAGTCTCCATCTCAAGTGATTGATTAGTCCGTATTGCATTACTGAAATTAAAAAGGAATTTCTCTGCAACATCCCTACCTTTAAACATCACATCATTCTCAAAAATCCTTATCGAGTTGGTAGGTGCTGTATATACTTATATTTCCACGTTCCATGGAGTTTACGGTGGAAGGCAGCTTCTAGTTTCGCATTTCGGACTTAATCAAATTGCAGGACCTCAGGGGGTGGGTTTGAAATTACGGGGAGGGGGTTCTCATACCTCTCAGCCCTCTCAGCCATATCAATCATTTCCCTCTCATTCCGTGTTGTTTGTTTTTTATACTGTTTGCAGGAATTTATTTAAAAAGGGGCGCAGATGCTTCTGACATCATTTTCCAACCTCCTCCAGCCCCCATAGTGGCTGCCCCCTTTCACACTTTGTAAAAGGTGTTATCCTAATTGAATTCAAAATATATTATAAGAATAATAAATACAACAGGCAAATGGTTGAATGTCATCAACTGGAAGCTCGCAGATCATTCCATATAAAACAAACTTCTTTCTTTTATTTCGTTTTATTGTAATGCACGTAGGAATATTAAAAAATAATAATTTCTTGAATATTTTCATAGAAAGCAATGACTTTGTGGTTTGATATATTACATAGATATTAATAAATATCATTATATAATATCATCATGCGGTATGTAATTGACTTTAGAGTTTTGGAATGTGGTTACAAAAACATGATTAATTAAATAACTTTAATACATCTTCTCTAAAACTCGTTTCTAACAACACAAATAGTAGGCATGTAAATATTTGAAAAAAAACACTATTCGCTTTCCAAAACTTATCCACAAACCCAGTATGTAATTTTTCGCGTATTTTATTGATTTTTATTGGAAATGTTTAAATAAAAAGTCTAAGCAATTATGTGGTTACGAAAGTAATCGGAACTTTCTGACAGCCTGATAACTTGAAAGGGACTCTTTCTTCTCAAATCAGAAAGCAACGATTAACACAAACACTCTTAACTAACGGAAAGCCCAAAATACATCATGATTTATATCCCTCAGATAAACAAAATTCGGGAAAGTAACGAAATGAACTTCAGTTAATCTAATAAGATGAAAGAAAACCATGCTGATTGAATTAGGCGGGTGCCGGCGGGAAACAAAAGAGCTAACAACAAAGATGTAATCGAAAACGATGAGAATTAAATTCCATAGTCAAATTATACTGCGAAAGAAAAACAGCGAGTAATTAAGAGATATAGGAGAGCCATCTTTAAATCAACGGCCCTCCTCTTTCAGCATAATTTAGAAAATAAAGGCGACGAGTGCTGAATAGAAATGCCAGGAATTTTCATATATTTTTATATATTATTATTACTTTCGAAAATTTTCTATCTTTTTGGCACGACGTCAAAAAGATCAGTTCTGACTTAAAAAAACAGTAATTTTTACCTAATGAAAAGCTTATTTTTTATTCTGAAGTCTAAATTTGTGTCTCTTTTCTTAATCAGTAAATCCTGCAAGATGGAAATTCTCGCTGTTGTAAGCCTAGCTGTGCTGGTTGACACCTCGGCCGGGCATTTTCATTAGCGTTTGTCTACCTTTTATATTTAGACAGGGCACGGAGGGGGAAGGGCAGAGGCGGGTAGGGTGGACACCGGGGCAAATTGCAATGATGATTATGAATTTACTTAGCAAAGTGACGAACGGGGAGTGGGTAGAGATTAGATCCACAAGGAAAATTCGTTTGAAATGGTTGAGATGTGAGTTTTCGTTGACAAATATTTGGAGAAAAATGATAAATTTCGTTTTTCTTAATTTCATCAGAGGTTTTTGAATATTTCTTTTACTAATCTTAAAAAGCGTGGCATGAATCTATACTCTTTCTTACTTTTTAAAATAAGTAAATAAATAAGTTAAGGTGAAGTACTACGAGAAAACAAGCTCAGTAATCATTATTTCCTTGCATTTGCTAGCTCTGACATAATGTAAGCAATTTAACATGACAACCGTAATATTTCTTACCATTACCAGCACCGGTGTCCTTTATAATTCGTCCGGCGTCCGTCCATTACGGGCCGAATCGTCGAACGGTATTAAACGCATTATAAATTCACTTGCAGAAGTGATATAGAACCGTAATTGCGGCAATGGAACCGCCTGGCGAGCCCAATAGAACCCATAACAATGTGTTGCGCAGAAATTAAGAAGCCGCTGCCTCCCGAGCTTACCCGCAGGTAAATACATAAAGCATCTTAATGAACGTAAAGACCAGCTGTGTGTCTGGTTAGATTGCTTGCTTACAGCCTCGTGTACATACTAACTGCCGAATATTGCCACCCTTGTCTTTTGGACCCGACCCCATACTCCTCTCTACCCTCCCACACCCACCCACACCATTTTCCACCACAACTACCAACCCATCTCTGATTACTCAATCTCGGTACTGACTTTACTCCGTGCAATATGATTTCAACTCTTTCATACATAAGAAAAAAGAGTTTGAACTTCAGATATAAGTACACAATTTTAACGTGTCAGTAGCGTGGTAATTTCCTGACTGAAAGCCAAATACCTACGTGGACCACTACGCTATATACGTATTAACCGAACAATCGGTGCTACAAACGAGAGCCTCTGGCATAATAATGTTAAAAGTAAAAAATTATATTTCTTTGCTGATTTTTACAGCGCCATTTGTGTGAAACATCACCACAAGCGAACTTAAAAATAAAAACAAAAAAACCATGGCTTATCTTACCTAAATATCACTTACTACCTTGAGGTGATTTTTCACAAAAACGGCACTATATAAATCATCCAATTATTATTATCATACGAAATGATCGATATACATGGGTGTAAACAGATATAAAATTATATAATTTCTTCAAAATATTGGTATTCACTTTGTGGCTACATTATTAATAATGAATTAAAAATTACTTTGTATTCACCACATTATTTAGTAACACTTTATTAATTCATTTATTTATGAAGTAATATATTTATTCGTTTATTTACAGACAATTATTATAATATAATCAATTATTTTATAGAATGATGTGTACGTACTGTAAATTATTAATATATGGTAGCAATCGTGAACGCCTCATCTAGGATAACCTTTACTGAGCTGTTCACGTATTTATGTTATAGTATTATTGTGAAATGGTTACACAATTATGTTTAAATATTGTAAAAAAGACAAAAATTCAAATGTATTATTTACATTAATTGTTATGTTTAATTTGGTGTGATTAAGTTATGGAAAAAATATGTTCCTTTTGATTTTATTCACATCGAGATAGTTTTATTAAATGGGTTGGTGTATTCTTTCTTATTTGTTTTAAAGATGTAGGCATGTGATTTTATATTTTAATTGCGTGGTACTTAAAATGTGTTTGTCCGTTGGTGATATATTTTATTAAGGGTGTAGTTTGTTGAAGATCTTTTTAAAATAATTTATTGCGATTATAGAGGAAAATGAAGATTATTGAAAATAACTCGTACTCTAATAGTACGTATATCATTTTATGAAAAAAATGTAGAGATATGTGAAAAAAATGAGAATATATAACACAAAAAATATTTAAGAAAAGCATGCGGACCCGTATTCAATTAGTCTATAAAATTGTCCTGTTACTCACCATGTACCCGATAACCTTCTCACGGTATCAATAAATAATAAAATCAATTATTTTCGGAATGTCCTAATAACATAACTCAATCACTTTTTCCCCGTACAACGAAACGATTCGTCACACAGCTTATAAATCTGAAAATGAAATCAGAAGCATTACATCGTTTGCATATTTGATTAGTCCGTGCATAGCACAAAGCAAACTAGTTCCAATCTTAGCGCGTAATTAAAATTTAAGTAATTTTCCAAACACCCGACGCCGTGTGTTATTATCCATGAGACCCGCCTCACTCGGAGGATCGCATCTTATATTCCATTACTCCATAGTAATTGTACACATAATAACCGTCAAAACGATATTTGGCCTCCCCCATCTTGTAATACACCTCACAAAACTAATTTGTTGCAATGTGTGCAGAGAATACCCAACGGCTACCGTCAATTTTGCATAATATCTACCCTAAGAAATCGTAGTCCAGTCACTACCTACCTATTATAAATACTTTTCTTGAACACTATATTCCTGAGACTGCAGGATCTCTTAACAAAGCATCATATCTCAGCACAAGAAACAAAATAAGGGATTGACTACAATATATTGTCGAAAAAATAGTGTCGGAAATTGGAAGGTACCTTTTTATATATTTGTTCTATTTCAATACCCAGTTTCGTGGCTAATGATTTGGTGGGGCTTAATGGATCCTAGATTTATCCCCTAGTATGAGATGGAGCGAGCCTACTTACCTTGCACCCTTATTGTTTTCGGATATTTAAATGGAGGGTTGCTGCTCGAATTTAAACCCTTTTTATTAGGTGGGGGCAGCGGTCTGTGCGGTCATTTAGGCGCAGATTTGTTATAAGATTAAAGGAAGATTTTGGAAACTATTTGCATACTCCGGATGTGGAGTATTTCGGTAGGCATATGGTGTATTGCAATATAATAGTTTGGACACTGGGTATTTAGGCTTATTTCCCCTATTATTTATTGATGTTGGATTCGTATGCATGCCTACAAGAGATGATCTCTTTTAGGGTTCCAAAATAATGCATACATGTAAAATAATGGTAAACCATTTGTCCAATGAATGTTTAATGTCAAAATTAATTACTTAAAGTACCCATCCTTACACAAAGAACAAAAATACACTCAAAGGACCGTTTTATCCATGTAGAAGAAGTGGTTACGTAATCTTAAGGCCCCTGATACTCATCTCGTCTATTTGTAAAGGCCACTTCACGTGAATACATCCTCAGTGCAAGTGGGCTCATCTAGAATGTTAATTTTTCTATCTCCATTAATCCAGCGTAGCACGGTATGCACGCATAAATAATACAGCTTCCTCACATTCTATCTCCATGTATGAAACATCCCATTACCTGTGCCCACGATTACCCTTGTTCCTAGAACGTCAACATCCCATCAATGGACAATGAAAAGGCTGTATCCTGGCGTATTTATCCCTCCGTATTTACCCGGTGAAACCTCATCTGCATCTACGTAACTAACTGGCATTCATTTAACTTCCCATACAAATACTAGAGTTTCAGTCCCCTTGCAAGCTGAAACGTCTTCTCGCTGAAAAGATCCTCGTGCGGCATTTTTAGTATTTTTTCATGGTGCTTGTTTGCTCTGGTTAATGACTTGCTTCCGCAGGGTTTATTTGCTACTCGCGAGGACGAATCATTCCTTTTATTTAGTAAGAAACGAAGGTTCCGTTTGCACAGTTGATACGACTCGGCATACGAATGTGACTTCGCGGGATATTATTTTCAAGTGCGCTATTCATAATGAGGACTTTGACTTGTTCACATACTGCAGTATATTGCTTGTACTTGTTCTGCCCCCAGGCACAGCAAAATATGCCCTCGTTTATTTTTCTAAAGTCTGCTTTTATGTAATATCATATCTACACCAAAAGACAAAAATCATATTCTGAAATACGATATATCGGAATACATACTAAGTTTAAAAATAAAAGCGTTCTTCTTTCTTCTCAGTGAACGATAAGTCAATGTATTGCATTTCAAACGCATGCTTTGATAGAAATTTGGATTTTTTGTGAGATTACGTAAAGCTGGGCATTAATTAGAAACAAAATAACCAAATCCTCGGTGAAAACAAAATTCAACTCCAAACTCTGTGCGCACAGAAAGCTTTTTAAAATGTTTGTTAATAGTATGAGAGAAAAATAGACCGAGTGACAAAGGAATTCTCCCTACACTCACCACCTGATTCATGTCCAGCATTTTTCGCCCCCTCCCTCCCTGTATGCATCCCTTGCAATATTGTATGGGCATTCATGCTTTTATTTTAATTTTAATTTTTAATTTATGTATTATCTCAGTGCATCGTATTCGCAAATTGTTAATTACGCAGTACGACACGCTCAACTAGCATGTAATTAAAAACAGTCTAGTCTAATATAAGGGTCCATAGTCGATCGTGGAACAAATTTTAGTCGAATCAAGTAATTACGATTGTGAACTATGAAAATTATAATTATTTCCAAATTTTCAATTTACAACCATTGATAAAAAAAATTACATCCTTATTGTAGGATGGATTGGTTTTGCTATATTTGTGCTTGCTTAATGGCAAAGTTTTGACGATCTAAAAAAAGTGACGGCGAATATTCTTGTTAGTCGATTCCACCGAAAAATAGGGTAAAAAGAAGCTTAAAACCTCAAAAAGGTTGGGAACCCTTGATCTAATATGTTTTGTATTTGAAATTAAGTATCTTGGATGCTACAGTTATCGACGGAGTGAAACTACACATTCAACAAGAAATTTCTACCCACAGTCAAGAAAAATTAATTCGCATATCTTAGCAAACTCCTCGGAAATGAAAACAGTATGTAGTTTTCAATTAAAGTTACTAATTAGTGAAATTAACCCCCACTAGGATACAGTACTAAAAGTATAGGATGAAAACTATCAAATATTGAATTGCATGAATTTGATAAAACTTCAATTGTTCAACAGAAAAAGGTTTTCGGTTCTCGTCTTTGTGCTTGCCTACTGGTACAATTTCCTAGATTTCACGTATTGAGAAAATTGCTTATAGCTTTGTTTTTATTTGCTTTGTCACGAAACTGTCATGGGAAGTTGATTTGCTGACCATAAGCGTAATAATAATCCGAGGCATATTTTTACCTATAGTTTAACTTAAAATTTTTTGTTGTGTAATTTTCTGTTATTGCTGTTTCTTTCTTAACCTCGCTATGATTGGTTTTCAAGACAATTAAATGCCGTCAATGATTGATATAATGATATCAACCTTTGTTGCATGCCTGCTCTATTGAATAAGACGTTTGTCTTGCCTGACTGAATGCCAGCCAATACAGTTGACTGAATCAAATGTATCGAGTTTCAAATTTAAAAGCATTATAATCGCTGTATTTATTGTTTTTTTGTCGGATTCAAACGTGTTTACTGTCTGTTAGATAAAGGGTAAATATCACTATTTAATTCCTACCAAGAAGTAATTATTGTTCTGTCAACGAATTTAGGAAAAAAAATATTAAATAAACTATATTTGTCATTCGAATGTGTTTCTTTTTAACTTTTTTTTTATAAATAAATGTATACAGTAGTAATTTATTTCTACAATGATATGTATAATATATCAGGAAACAAATTAAAATTTACAAAGACTCGCTTATTATGGTTCTGATATTACAAGTCTTGAATGTAGTTTATTGAATATCCATTAAAATGATTGTTAACATTTTGATAAGATCAAGCAGTGCAGTTTATCAATATAAAAAATGTATTTATTATTAATAATATATCATAGCTTGTTTATTGGTAATTTTGAAAAAACAATGATATAATTTAGAGAACATTGTACATTCCTTTTGAAATACAAGTATAAAAAACGTTATAAATTGCCTCTAAAATAAAATTTGTTGATTTACCTACCCTGTGGTGGTGTGAACAAACCAAAAAAGCTCAATAGGTAGTAATTAAATATAAGCCACTTTCTTTTATGACATCAATGATCTACTTTGTTGAAGAAATAATTATTAATGTCGACATTTCCAGTGGACCACAAAAGAAGCTATACAAAACACACGTCACATTATAATTACCCTTATAAGAGTGCATTGTTTATTATGGAAGATAAAATGGCTTAATGAAGTGTGCTTCCTGCAACCCGAACACGGCGCACTGGTGGTCTGTCATCCGATATTCACTACCTCTTCCTCTTCCCCTCTCCTGCACCCTACCCACCTTCTTCAATGTCTCTCATCTCCCCTTTATAAGGGAAGGTGAAACCTTCAATCTACGTACTTATTTCTGATAATATGTCTTAAGTAAGAATTTAATTTAAATTAACTTAAATTTATTTTTTACTTATTAATTATTTTTATTGAGATATAAAAACCTCATTTTAATATTTAATCATTGTAGAAAATAATATTAACATAACTTAAATGAAACATGAAAACGGAAAAAAAACGACAGAAAATAAAAAAAAATATTTCAGTCGCATCTGAGATTTAAAAAATGGAGAATAATATTGACAAATCTTTAATTTGAGATATCGATGAAGATGACATAAATTGAACTGGTCTCATTAGCTAAGTTGGTTAAGCGGTTACCCAGGATAGGCAGAGGTCCCGGGTCTGAGTCCCAGATGCGACAGACTTTTTATTTTCTGTCGTTTTTTTTTTCGTTTTCATGTTTCATTTAGGTTATGTTAATATTATTTTCTACAATGATTAACTTAAATTTCCTATTGACCAAATAATATTAACATTTATGAATCTATAAACATATTTAACTCTCTCAGTTGGCAGGTATGTGTTATTTTTTATTTCAATTTTTGTTCAGGATTCTCTTTATGGACCAACTCCTCGCTAGAAAAAAACTCCAAGCTCTCCAAGATGTCCACACATCATAATTTAGGATTTGTTACATCATTTTATTAAATGTATATATTGCGGCTATCACAAGCACCAGTAATATTAACGTAATCATCAAAAGTGCGTTAATAATGGCGTAGGCACTCTAAAAATAAATATAATTGAGATATCAATTTCGAAACAACGGATCATAAAACGCCTTCACTCCTTTCGGAATAAGCTCTTGGCGATTTAAAATGATCTTTCGTACTCGTATACAAATACCTGATAATATTTTCCGAATTAATTTTCGGCTTTGTTTAAGCCTACTACGGATTATTATTTGCAGAAGATTTGACTCGTGCCCAAAAGCAATAAAAAAGCATCGACGCTTTTAAGGTGGTCCATGCATTCAGTTGTTTTTTTTTGTTTGTTTGTTGTTGATTGTAAGCCATTGCTTTTTTAAACGAATTGTCAGAATCAAGGTTACCATAAAAACAGAACTCAGATAACCTGTTGCGGAACGTATTAGATTGAATTTGATTTGCATTCATCCGTGTACGCGGGACAATTTTAATGTTCAGTTAAATCGTTGAAATAAGTTCATAGAAATTGAATGTGTAATATTAGTCACCTTCAATTTTAATTTATGTTAGTCTACGAAGGTGGCTATTCTTTTTCTGATGACCGGATAATTCAACACACGTATGAGTCGACACACTTTTTAAAAGTAAAAAAATACGAAAAAAAACTTGCACGAAAACCTAATTAATCTTTTTTTTAATGGCAAAATGTGGTTAATTAATAAAAAAATATTATTCATTTCGTTAGGTTAGATTAGGTTTTCAATTTTTTTTTTCAAACTTTTAATAACTTTATATCACTTTTAAACAGTGTTCCGATTCACACACGTGTTGAATTGTCACGAACCCTTCTTTTTGAGACCATTCATTCCAAATTAGAATAGTTTTACAGTTTTTTTTTTTTTATATTCTTAGGTTTTGTAAACATACTGAGAAGTGGGGAAAAACACATTTAAATAAGACAATAGCATTCACGTCATTATAAAACAAATTAAGAAAACATTGCCATTTAATGCGTAGTATAATAATAATAATAACGGGGTAGATTTTCTATTCTGTAAGACCTCACAGAATAGATAATCTATCCCGTTTTAGAAATATTTATATTTACCCGTATCAGAACAGACATCGTCTAGTGAGGCGGTAAAGTTAATGTAAATGTATAAAATTATATCCCAATAAACGCCGGGGTTGCCGGCAATGAAATGTAAAAATGTAAAAATTATCACAAATATTTTCTAACTAAATCGGTTTCACCGGTAATAACCAAAAATCGAAATTGGTCGGCGGTAAATAGAATCATATAAATAAGTCGACTTAACTTGGCCTAACCACAGTTTTAAAATGCCATCAAATACCGGAACAACTAATAAAAATACAATAATAAAAAATTAAAATGCTTGAGAAACTTAATAATTATATTATTATATTTGATTTACATTAAATTTAAAAATAAATAAATGCAGTTCTACGAATTAAACACAATTTTTTTTTTAGTTTTATTGTAGTAATAAAATTCAACATGTATATAAACTAGTTGGTTCGTACAAGGCACAGCGCACATGCCATTATGTATCTCTCTATCCAGCATGCAATATGGTTCTTGGCTCACAACTGCGTGCCGCTGTTTATTGAAGTATTATATTCGTTCTGTTATTTTCAGCATATCAAATGTCTCGTTCCCGATGAAAAGCAACAACTGTCATTGGTCACCGAGAAGCCCCACGACGAACCTCGTGAAAAAAACACTGCACCAAATAATGCAGCTCCGTTATGTTGCCACAAGGCACGAGCGACAAGGAGTAGGGATAAGGCGAGACAAGGTGGTGCAAACCCAACGTAACCTTCGTCCGTCCGTTTGTCATGGTAGGCTGAATGCGTAATTACTTGGACTGACTCTCTCCTAAGAGTCAAATGCTTGAACTTTACATACTTCTTTGCCGCGCATACTCATGGATACGTATTCTTAAAGCCATGTTTTTGTTTCTGTTGAAAATTTTAAAATTATTTTTTGACAAACTAACCTCATTCCTCAGGGTTAGATTTAGTTCAAGCCCTCTAAAACTAATCAGGGAATCCAATTATAATAATTACATTAATTCAAAAAAAAAACTTATGAAGCGTAACATTTTCTGTTAAGCACATCATATTACGATTAGGTTATCAAAGGGTGCTTAATATTGTAATAGTGCACAATGTTATGGGTGCTGCTTATGTACATTTAACCCGAATTGATTTATTTTTATGAGTCTTTGCCACAAAGTAAAAAAAGGGGTAATTTTTATTGTTTTATTGCATCATCTAATTTAACCAGTCTCGCGAACAAGTTGGTGATGATGGCCTCAAATAAGCGGCGTTAATGGCCCAATTCTAGAGACAGAATATCTCGAGAGCACATCAGACGTAAGCACCGGCCACGGCCAGAGCAAACACAATAACGCATAAAGTCAGCTTTCGCCAGATCAGTCCACGGATGCTCCGGTTCTTGCGATGTATTATGTCTCGAGATGTTATGTCATACTAAAGATTTATTATTTCAATCATCGTTCCCAGCGTCTTTTTATACTCGCCGACATCGCTTTCCGTTTTATGCCAGAGCCGGGAGATGTAAAGAAACAATACGAGACCTTCTCGTAAGTCGCAATAATCTGGAGCGTCAAGAGTGAGTATTTTTATGTAGCCCTTTTATAGGTAATACGTATATGACAATAATCGTCCCGGACATATCTCCTTTATGTTTGTCCTCCGCCATCACGAAATATTATGATACATATATATATTTTACGCGTACGTGGGTACTATCTTCTGGGGGAATTACCAACTTTTGTGCCCCGCTCTCGCGACAAAGCGAGTCGTTAAAACTTAATCAAGTGTGCTGGCATCAAATTTTATTAAATGCGTTAACTATTCTCTGATATTTCTGATACTAGAGAAATGGCACATTTAATACAATATTCAATGATAAATATTTAACCCCCTTCATTACACTCAAGAAAGTGAGCTTTTTTATTTCATCGATACATTGATGAGGGTGGGTGATTTTTTTTATATCAATACTGTTATTGTTATCATGCCTATGTCTTCAAAGGTAAGCTGAAGTCCATTTCGAAACAAGAGTTTCACCTCTTCCACATTAGTGTTTTTTTTTACTTATTCCTTTCGATTGTTTGAGATTGGATGGTAAAGTGCAATCACAAATAACAATAACACTCAAATAAAGTAGTTATAATCGAAAAATGAAATCCCGGTAGTAAAATGTACACCAGTGCTCACTGGGAAGGGGGACACGGGGGCGCAACGGAACGCGGAGCGAGAATATCAGTGAGTTTTCGGGCAATAAAACACGATCCCCGGATTTGTTGTTCCTTCTTCCCAAATGACGATATTTATGACGCGACTGGTGTAAGACTGATAAAAGTAATCGGCCCAGTGACTCGGTGCTACACACATTCGCGCTGCTAAGGAATAAAGAAATTACTTTTTTGGGGAATCCGAAACGCCGTAGCATACTTTGTTAGCGTCGCGAGACCATCAATATTTAGAAGATCTTGTCGAGTGGTGTTAATGCCGAATATCACAACATTAAACACCAGGAACACTAAATGTTACGTAAAGAATAATTCGGCAAATAATGCTACGCAAGGTTAGTGTACCACCGTTTTAACTGCGAGACTATTTAATTAAATTTATTACGAATTGATAAACGTCCAAAGTAATGATCTGTAGATATTGGTTTTGACCTCAACAATGAACTTGTTTTTATACCCCCTCCGTTAATGCTCAATTATGAACATGGCACTTAAACTTCGAGGGATTATAATGACTCCACATAAAGCATACGATTCGCTACAACCGGGCTGACATTAAAACGCTATCATATCTTGTGACCCATTAAAAATCTATTGATATCCCATGAATTTCGCTAAACCAATGAAAGGCCACACACCCCCCGTGGAATATAATAAAAAGGGAGATAAAAAACATAAATGTCGGCTCTCCATATTTTGAGAAAGCGTTCGGCTGCTCACAAAAGCCATTTCCCGCGCCGTGGAGTGGAAGCGCCCGACCGGAGAATATGTTGCATTCGCTATTTTTCTGGTATATTTATCTTTATGTGACGCTTTTATCTAAATCGGCGACGACTGTCGATTGATTCAATACTCGCTCGCGTCATAAAGGCCCCGCGTCAACTCAACCTTCGCGTGGGGGAGCGTCGACGTGTCCTCTGCGCTCCTGCTGCTCGGAGAAATCCGCTACTCGCTGTTTGTGGCTTTATGTTTTAAAAGCACAACGATAAAGCGAAATGCTTGTTTTCCGTTTAAAGCTTTTACGCGTTCGAGTGTTTTTGTTAGTGCATTGTTGACTTACTATTAATATCATTTTAGATATTGCGAAAACTCACAATATATGTAGAAATAAACGGAATTGAAAAATGAGTAAATGTATTTATTTCAAAGGTTTTGTAAACCGTTTGCATTAATAAAATTCATTTAATATAAATGATTGTGTTCTCACTCCAATACCCAGACTATAAATACGGGCGAATACGTGATATCTTCACATCAACCCTTCTAAAACACGCTTTTAACATGTTTTTTAGCAGACCACCCATAAATAACAATATTCCCATATATTTTGTCCCATATATACATAACATTGGATAGGTACATCCGTGAAATTATCTAAAAAATACAGATAATTTCGGGTACAATCTTATAGCCATGATAAGAAAGTAGCTGCCAAAAATATATGGGAATTAACTGAGGATGATCTTAACAGTTCTTAGAAATCGAAGTATGATACCGATGAAAATGATGGAACGGACTGGGGTAGCTGTAGCACAGTGAATTAGAGCGCAAGGTCCCGGATAAATCATAAGGTGCTAGGTTCGAGTCCCAGTTACTGACGTTATCTTTTTATTTTATGTGTCTTTTCGATTTCATGTTTCATTATGAGAGTTGTTAATATTATCCTCAATGATTAAAAATATATTACAATAAGGTTTATAAGCTTCAATAAGTTATTCCAAAATTGAATACAAATTCAGCAATGTTATTGTTAAGTTCTACAACTATTTCATGTTTTTTTTATGATTGTGACAGCTGTTTCAACATTTTAAAGGCATGTCAAAATACTCGCAGGACTTAATAATAACGATATTATATTTGATTTACTTTAAATAAAAAAAATAATTAAAAAAATATTACTTCATTGGGGTTCTAGGAATTAAACACAACATTTAATAATGTACATTTTGCTTATAACTTTATTTCCCTTTTTTGAAAATCTGACTACGATGTATACATATGTTGTTATTACCATGTTATGAGGATAATATGCCTCTCAAAACATTTTTAAAGACTCATTAACAAAATAAATAAAAAAACGATTAAAATATTTGGGTGGATTCAGAGCTATTGGGTTGGTACTATTCTCGGAACACAACTATCTTTTCCATTACGGCGTTATTCGATATTCGTCCTCCCCCCTTTCCCCGCATTAAATAAAAATCATCATCCGAAAAGAATCGAATTTACAATCCCCAGACAGAAGCCACTGCCGTCCCGTTTGGCCCCGCTCCCCCCGGCGCATGAAAGGAGCCCCCGACTAGATAAAGAACGGGCATAAAAAATGAAAACGATCTTTCATTCCATTTCGTAAATCCTTTTTGTAAATATTACCCGATGAAAATTTGCTCTCCATCTTATTATACGCGCGGGAAAACGCCGACAAGAAACGAATGAAAAAATGTTTTTCTTTCGTTTCACGGCAGCTATTCAAGGCGGCACAAAGACTCCTAAACACCGGAGGCCCGATTTGTTATCGGATTATTATTTTTTTGCTACATTTTTTCGTTTGTTTCTCAAGCGTTTCGTTTGACCAGACTGCTTTTCTATTGTGGAGCTATGGAAATTTTCTCCTTCCTAAACCTCCGAATGAAATTATCTAACTCTTTTATAGCAAAATTATGATTTTCTTGATTAAAAATCAACCCTCTTTATTCTTGACTACAAAGGAGAAAATTTTTCTCTGAGCTTTAGCGTCATGTAATTTGCACAGATTTTTATTTGGAATTTGTTGGTCAACGACAATAATTGCAACTGAAAATCTCAAATGCTTAATAAAATAATAAAAAGATTAATTCAAACAATATGCTTAGCCGGAAAACACGCCAAACACGCGCCAAACATTTGCACCCAGGTAATATTTTTGTCACATGAGTACGTGTCATTTCTACGACTCGTTCTTGAGTTTAACAGGTCAACTGTGGAACAATGTGCCGGCCTCTGTGTTTCCTCCCTCTTAGATAACGGGTCTCTTCCTGAAACCTATATTCACTCCTTCCTCTCCTCAAAAGACCTTCCACGCAGGATCCCAAAAGATGACATAGAGTCTGAGAGAAATTATTTTCCTTAAGCCTCCTGTGTGGATAAATGTAAAATAAATCTTTAGAGTGTTTTTGAAACTACTATTAAACTACTGCTCATCTACGAGTATATATATAGGAGTAGGGGTAGGAGTAGGAGTAACACATCACAACATCTAAACTTAACTCCAAACCATACATAACCCGAACAATGCCGGGTACTTCAGCTAATTATAATTTCGAGATTTGTGATATTATGACAATGTAGGAATCTTCTTCTGAACATTTATCTCAAACTCGATATAACTTCTCGAAGATACTATTTAGACACTTAATTGATTTAGTGGATACTTGAAAAAAAAGGTTTTTCTATGTACATCTTACTATTTAGTTTGAGGATCACTCCCGTAAGAATATAGCCCAAAGGAATAAGAATTTGCTTTACTTCTATTCTTTCCTGCATAATGTCTTGAGTAATATTTCCATTGTGCCCGGGCTGGGAATACGAGGGGAGGATAGAATGAAAAATGAATCGTTACAAAGTCGACTCCATGAAATGCGAAATGTTTTACTAAACTCAATTTGCATGCACAAGTCTGACAAAACGTGAACCTGCGGAAAAACTGCCTCCACCATATTGTATTTACGATAAAGGGCCGATCGAGTCTACTAACATTACTCGTATATTATCATTTTCATAATAATTATTGCCTTTAAATGATACTAATTTGATCTGTGTAATTGTACAAAATATAGCATTTTAAGGAGTGGCTATCTTGTTCCTTCTCTTATTTCGATGTAATAATTACTGTAGTTGAAAATACGACAGCAACTGGGGACATTACGATTCGGTTAAAAACACGGCGTTTAATCATTCATTAAAGTTGATGGCGGCATTTATTAAAATTATCATGAATAATTGGATATTTTATTTGATTAATAAACGAGCCTCCTGTCTGTAATTTCGGTTCACACATGGTAATGTAATTATGCCTGGCCAGTGTCATTATATTCGGATCAACCTACCACCGAGAGATCTTATCGCGAAGGCTTCGCGGGTGATGGTGGAGGCGGGGGAGCGTCGGGACGCCCCCCCTCCCCTCTAAAGTTCAATATTCAAACCAATCGCGTCAAACCACAATCAAATAATACGAGAAACCGTAGTACTCTCCCTTTCTCTCATAATAAATAACAACGAAAAAATGTTGGAATAATAACAATATAGCTCGCTCTTTCGCTCAATCGACGCGGAGGAAGATTCCAGTCATGGAAAAAATATTAAGCAGCATTGCACCACTCAATCAAAATGTCGTATTATTATTTGAACGGTGTTTTTTTGTGTTAACGAATACGGTGTTGTTTTTACTCGCGTGCGTGTTTTGACTTGTCCTTTTTTTCGGGCTGGTACGAATTCGCCTTGAGGAATCAAGATAAGGCTGTGGCGGGCACCTGTCTCTGTCGGAAGGCCTGCACCCCGCCCGCTCCCCGCCACGCCCCCGCCCCGCTCTCCGCAGGGGTAGGCGGCCGCTAGGAAGGACTGCAAGATGGCAGTCGGATTGATGGGTGATCGATGTGTATAAGTGTGTACTGGACAAACTGCCTCCGGGAGCGCTCAAGGTGAGGATCGTGGTCAAACAAAAAAACTTATTAGTTCCTTCGATAACAGTTTTTCCTTGTGCTTTTCCCTGTTCGCTTCAAGAGTTTTGTATTTAATCCAATATACCAATAATTTTTTAATCCTTATTTCAAATGAATATTTTCCATTGAGTATCAAAACACTCCTCTCCACAGTTTTCTGTAAATAAGTCGATTGTATTTGAGCGAAACAGTTGTCACGTAAATTTTGTTTAATTCATGGAGAGCTTTGAAAATGGCATATATAATTGTATATTGAATGCATTTTGAAAGATTTTTCAGAAGTTTTTCTTGTGCTACAATAATTTATATAGCAGCTTGACTTTATCTATAAAAAAGTGACAATAATAAAAAAACTCTCTAAAATAATAATTATTATTTATGCTTTATTTCGGTAGGTGATTATTTTTATACTCAAAAATCGATCATGTGTTAAAAAAAATTAAACAGTTTTTTTTTTCACAATATGTAAATTAATTCTTACTAAAGGCATGCGATGCTTACTCATTGAAGTGCAATTTTTTTAAACTAAAAGAAATAATAAATCATTTTCAGTGACATAAAATACCAATAGTGGTAGATACTCTCAGTATCGCCCTGGTGAAAGGCTCAGAATTGAAAGGTTGCTTGAATGGCTTTTAGCCGTGTTTGGTGACCAGATCTGAATAGCCAGGTATTTCCTAACTTTCTTCTTTCCCTTTACCTTCCCCTCCCCCCCTACCATAAGCCTCATAACATTCCCTGATTGGGGATGCCATAATCTCACTGGCTCCAGACGGTTGGGAGCAGTTAGGACTCTTGGTATTCACATAAAAAAATTTATAGAACTGGTTTTAGCTTTTCAAACTTTAATTTACAGTATTTACGTCCCCAAATTGGCCACAACTGCCCATATTGCCTTCGTGTGGGTATGTTAGTGCCCACCTCCTATACACATATGCAAATTGAGGTGGTATTGTTGGGCACGGTCTCAGAAGGGTAATTTTAATATTATTTCCATAATAATCCATGGCGGGCCATGTCACGACCTTATGCTTCCATGTGTTGTTGTTTTTCTTGTTTTCTCACAGAACTGTATGATATAAATAATATGTTTGATGTAATCACGCTATAGTGAGGTTATTAACTTCTCCGTTGATTGGCTACGAACATGCTCCACTCCAGGCATATACATTATTCATCTTCTTTAACATTAATTACGTATTTCCTACAAATTATCTACAATTATCTTCATTAAATGATAAAATAATATTATTAATAAATTATTTCGTTTGAACTCTTGTTACAATTTTTTATCTATATACTCGTATATAAATATCAATGAAGTTTGTTTGTTTTTACTCGATGTTCTCGTAAACCACTAGACCGATTTCGCTGAAAAGAGGACAGTTTGTTTTGATTAGTGTCGGGAAGGTTTAGAAAGTAGTTTGAATGAAATCCAATATGTAAAACTGTTGCTATAACGTTTTAAAATTAGTATGAAAAACATTGAACCCGCCATGTTTTATTTAGGTTAGCCCATAGATATAACACTCTGGTTAGCCACAGATTGCATATTCAAAAGAAGAAGGTTTTTTTGGATAGAATATTTTCAAAATGGAAAACACGAGTAGGTACCTACTTAAGAACTTTATGATTCAGATATGTCTTGAAAAAATAAACGTTTGGAATGAAATAAAATATTCAAATGAATGTTTCATTATTTGGAGATAGTTACTTTCGCTGTCAAATCAATTATTGTACCCGAGCAAGGCCGGGTACACATCAGCTAGTTTCAAATAAAATGAATTGTTTAATTTAAATTTAAGAAGACATGAGAACATATTCTGTTTTTCTTTTCTTAAGTGCTGAATTCTATGCATTTCCCACAAACTAACATACGTAACTTTGAGGTTAATGGCGTGGATGGTGTAGATTTTGTGGACACTTATTATTATTGATTTAAAAATAATTTCGTTTGTTTATTAGCTCTTTTTTTGAAAGTTTAAGTTTCTCTGAAAAGGTAAGTTTGTCAAGCTGTACTTGGTGGTTAAACGTATTTGTATTAAATGTTATAAGTTTATTTTTGAATGTTTTTCACAAAGAAATTTTCATTTGAAACAATAGTTGTTGAAAGGTTTGGAGAGCACAAACAGAAATAATTAATAAGTTTGTAACAAACAATTAAATTGGTTTAATTTTCATACATTATAACGTTAATCATTAATTTATCGAAAGAAGCAATCACTTTGTGACTTGAAATTATATATATATGTATGTGTGTTTTTATGTACACATTCCTGAAGAAGGTTGAGTCCAACCGAAACCGGTCGAATGCAGAAACAAATCGGAATTGATTAGTATTACGTATTATCATTTTCTTACTTCATTGCATTTCGATAAACGTTTAGTAGTGTCAAATCACCATTACGAAATCCCTCATAGTTTAGAACTGAAACAGTTAGCGCTTTAATCTTGGCGTTTATTCCCCCACCCGCTGTCGGGGCCCCAGGGCCCGCCGCTGAGGCCGCTCCACGGGGGGCCCCCAATATGCGAGGGGCCCACTGAACACCTACCCGGCGCTTAGCGAACTGATGTATGGAGATATTAAATGGAACCCGTTGGCGCTAAAACGACTTATTTAATTTCTTATTCAACATTATAACGCTCATGTGTACTTGGCTGTTTGGTTAAGTTAACTTCAAGTAATGGCACATCCATTGAACCCTATTTATATATGATACTTTTTTTTAAACACACACTTGAAAAACATGTATCTATTTACCATGACAATAGTATTATATCTTATATATATTTTTACTCATAATATATCTTAGAAAAGAAAAATACGTACACAATATAAATATGTATTTTTACTTATACCAAAGAAAAAATATTTTCAAAATATATAATTTTTTTTATTTTATTTACTCACTTTCTTTGTTGCAACTCATCTCTAACATTCCTTTCCTTAGACTCGGAAACAGAGAATAGATTTTCCTCAATCAACACTACACCATTCTCCACTGTCCCGAATGTTTTTAACTTTTTAACTCAATCCAGGGCCTTAAAATTTTTCGTACCATTCTAAATGATTTGTGTCAGGCTTTACGAAAATAAACTTCGAAAATAGACATATCGAAAATCATGAATCATGACAAAACCTTATTCAGGCTTTGACTCGAATGTTCTTTCAATTGTATGTTTTTGTAATTGCTTCATTCGTGTATTATATACATGCTGTTATTTTGTCTGTAACTCTTGTTTATCTCATTTCATGTTGTGTATTTTGTGTAATTGGAAAATGGTTCGTTTTTTGTTTTTTAAATGTTGCCTACATGATTAACAAGAATCCAAATCCAGTGTTAAAACTTTAAAATTATTTTTATCTATTTGTTATCTCCCGGTAATTGGAACATATTTGTTTTAAATATAGCCGTGGGTGTTATTTTACTAATTTTATCCATGTTGATAATGAATGTACTTAACTTTAAAAAAAATAAAAATATTAATAAACGCGCGCAAAAACTATAAAATGTAGGTACGTGGTAAGGTAAGATCGAAAACTTGGTTTATTTAACGGGGTAATATTTTAATACGTAATATCTAACTAAAAAATAAAAGACAAAGGTGCATTTTTTCAAATGTGATTCGCAAATACAAATAGAAAGCAATTATTTCTCCATTGCACCGCGGCGGTCTACAGCAATCAATAATGTAATTTCCGATTGTTCCCGATTTCAATTAGGTGCTCAAAACGCACCGTCACTTGCGGTAGCGAACTGGAGGTGCTCAAATCACCGCCGGATTAAAAACGTTCTCCAAGGCGATCTTCCATACTCCACAATGGGTAGGTAAGTAGGTACCACTACCCAGTACCCGCTAGGTACCTAATCACTCGAAATCGCATCGTTCTCCTTTCCATCCATTGTTTCTTAGAGTCAATATTGGCCGGACCGCGCGGGGGACTTGTATGAAAACTGCCGACAAACGAACGAAGCTGGATGTTATTAGTTTTTTTCCTGCGCCGCATTATTAGCTTTCGTGATTATTTCTGCTTTATTTATGGTTTTTGCGCTCTTTTGATATGATACCGAGATGTTTCGTTTGTTCTTTCGGCTCCTCTGGCATTATTGGTGTGGTATTGTTCCGTTATATTGCGAGCAGGAACATGAAATGTATGATCTGATATGAGAGCAAACATTCATTTAATCAGATTGGTACTCAAAATATTGTAAATATCCATCCATTGTTTCTATCTTATTTCAGAAAAAATAGGTACCTTCCTACGTCTCTGTTTGTTTCAGTGTGAAATAACCATTGCTTTTATATTGATAAAACAAGAACGGTACCTACCTAAGTGATTATATCAACATATATCTATCTAAATAACTGCCTAGACTCATATTATAGCAAAGATGGCCGCCAATATTCTTCAAGCGTGATTTCTCATATTGTGGATGTTTATTTATTTACTCAAGCTCTTTTCCCCGATAACGAAACAATAAAATATGACAATTCAAAAATCGAACACATGTGCTGTTTGAAAATTCAAAAATACTCACAATCGTATGAATTCGAACACAGTGCTTACTGCAACTACCGTTAGAGGTGCTACCATCAGTTTCTTTTATGTAGGAAAGTTTTTGGTTGATTTTATGTCATTCTGAATCTTTTTGTGAACAATGTGTTTTCTTTGTTACAGTTTTATACCAGAAGAGATTAAAAAAGGAGCGGCGCGCAAGGCAAAGGGCCCAGGACCAACTGGACTCAGAGATGAAGCGGAGGTCCAAAATTGAAGAGGCCCTCAAGGCCTCGGGGGCACCGGCAGAGGTCCTACGCATCGTCACAGGAGATATACTAGGTAAATAAAAAATAATAAAATTATAACTATAATTTAAGTTGCTAGGGAAGTATTTCGTATAAGACTAAGATTGCGGTGTTTCAAACTCCGACACACTTGATTACCTTTTGACTTTTTTAAATTCGATTTTCGACCCTTTTCAGCTTTTGATCAATTGTAAAATGTGTTGAGAGCCAAATTACAAAATTTTTAAATTTGTTTTGATCTTAGATTTGATAATTATCAAATGTAAAAGAGTTTGAATCGCCCCAACCTATGTAGGTTAAAATAGAGCTTTTATCGTGAATTTTTAAAAGAAAGTACTCTTTTCAGAGATATCATCTGTACTGCATTAAAATAATTCATAACTCATCACTGAGTTGGCATCACGACTGGGTCCCACTCAGACATCGTGAGTTCAATTCGTCCGGTGGCTAAGTCCTCCATCACGACATAAGCAATATCTTCCGCTTACTGTGATGGTAGTAGGAGATTTTCAAATGTTCTCAGGTTATCAGTAACCCGGGAATGTTAGACTCATAATGAATAAAAAAAAATATTATCCTTTTTTTAAAACTGGTTTATTCAACCCTTAAAAAGTATAGAAAAACCATTCCAATATTATATGTTTTTTTACAGTGCAATTGAAAATTATTCACCTGTGAAATTTGTAATGCTGTATTGATATTTAGATTGAGGTAAATTGTGGATTACAGGCCTTAAACATTTTCCTCGGGGCTTCCACGGCCAATCTTTTAGCTCTAAGGGGGTGGTTATGGTAACTTTAATAAGCTGCTTACAAGGTTCTGTAGAGAAATAGTCATGCATTATCCATCAGCAGTAATGTCGTGGTTAAACAGTCCCTACTGCTTACCCTGTCCTTTCATTTAGTATTGTCTCGATTACTTTTCAGAATATATTTCTACTACTAGCTTCCCTGCCCAGATTTTCCAAAAAAGAGTACCAGCACATTTTTGTCCTTTAGAACATTAAATATGTATATTTTAATATGGAATTCTACCAATTAAACACAATAACAATCAACGAAAAAAAAACTCCGTATCTCATAATGGTGCAAATTTCAAATCAACAATAGGAAATAGACTCCTTCTGATATTGAAATTATGTCAGTAAAAACAGAATTGGAATTAAGTGGGAACCTTTAGGCATTCCACTTGAATGTACAAATTCGTGTTGGAAATCGCGTTGCGAGCTGAAAATTCTGTGCTAATTTCATTACTCTAGAACTCACTTATGGATAGATTTTGATGCTTTAGATAACATATTTCTGCTGTATAATTGGAATGAGGAACAAGGTGAAAACAGTAAATTTTTCAATTAAAATTTAAAAAAATATCGATATATCGGTAGGTTTATCAAACGTATCAAAGTTAAACCTTGATAGTAGTGAGAATGTTGTTAGTAAAAAAATATTGATAATTCATTGGTTATAAAACACCTTTTTTCACGTTTGTAGATGTTTTAGGCGACTTGAGACGGTTTTAGGCTTAATTTGACGTCATTTCATGATTTTTTCGGTTTTTCACGTTTTGAGACGTTTTTAAACAATTCCAGACGATGTTAGGCTTAATTTGAAATCATTTCAATATGAATGCTTTAGAAACATAGCTGGTTCATTATTATTTTTCATTCTACATAAAACCAGTTTTCTATATGAATAAAATTTTTACAAACTTGATAGCTGTCCTCGCTGATGTTTCCCTTAAAATGTGAACAAGAAACGAGCACCATAATCATTTTAGTATCGGTGCCGCTATTTTCAAGAAGCTCCATTCAACAGAATTGCATCCCGTAAAAGCCGCATAATACCTATAACATTATAACCATATTAATGGTGCGCCGCTATCCCTGGCATATTTTCTATCGGGGAACGTGCATAAATAATATCTTCAACGGTATCCGCGATCGGAGGTTTTACAAATCAATTAGCAGGTGGAGGAAAGGAACCTATCTACCGGGAGTAAATTCAATGCCGACGTCTTGGTACTGGAGGCTTCGCGGCTACGAAGGCTTCTCGCGAGTCCGTCACAAGCGCCCCGGGGCGACCGGCTGAGGTACCTACGAGTATACCCATCTAATGATTGGTATTTACTGCACAACTTATGGAAATGTCTAGAGCAGGTAATGGTTACGCTACCCATCAAATTCCGGTCTAATTTGAGAATATTATCGGACAAGCCACAATATTTACATATCTTAGTTTTATCATTAAAATTTGAATCACAATTATTATTTACCTATTATCAACTGTTGATAAATAAAAACATTTTGTCTTGAATTCATTGAAACATTTGGTGATCATAT
Organism: Halesus radiatus; assembly: GCA_022606495.2. Classification (NCBI taxonomy): domain Eukaryota; kingdom Metazoa; phylum Arthropoda; class Insecta; order Trichoptera; family Limnephilidae; genus Halesus; species Halesus radiatus. Next base: position 82,899 of record JAHDVE020008978.1, on the reverse strand, counting down.
ATTACTATGACAGTAATATTTCTTCTTGTTTGTCACTGTAGGTACGTTTTTGGTATGTGACCAAACTGTAAACTTGCGGTAACATATTGCCAAACCCGCGGAATTGAAAGAAATCATACCCAAGGTTCGAATTAAACTATATATATATTTTTAAAAAATTAACCTTTTTTTCACGAAGAATTAGTAAACGGAATAATAAATGGAATAAACTGATCGTTACCTTTAATAAGTTCGCCAACTCGACCTACTCCGAAGGTATTGCAGCGTACTCTAAATATTCCTGGAGGAGGATGTGTACCGACTCTTTCAGAGCACTTTTTCCTTGCCGACTTGGAATCTTACGGTTCAAACTACGCCAATAAAACAATGCATTGCAAATATTGCCTTATTATTTCATACTCGAACTTGAAAAGCGACGCACAGCCCACCTTTCGTCATCAATGCACGCCACTGGTATATATCTACAAACTTATTTTATACTTATGTTATTATAGTATGTATGAAACCACTTATATTACTCTTTTGTACAACCTGTAGTTATAATGTGACCGCAGGTAAAACTGTAATTCATTACGCTGAAACTACTTACTTATATTGTACCAAATTACTTCTTTTAATTATTATTTTATGTACTATATTATTACACTCCTTTCTATAACTGTGTGATAAATGTATCAACATATAAAATCCTTCTGGGAGTGAATAAATATATAAATAAATATTTTTTTTAGACCGGGTCAGCTTAGATTACAATCTCATAGAGGCTGTCGCCCAGTGGCACAGCGTACCCCTACATCATAGATGGAGAGTTTCCCTCAAGCAACTGTAGAACAACTGTTATACGTATATATTACGTATTTATTCCTATGTATGTTCATATTTGATTTTTGTAATTACTAATTAGTTATTTATATTTCCCAGAAACCCTGAGCAACTCGGATTCTTCAGCGCAGCGTGACAGCATCGGCAGCGGCTGCGAGTCCCAGCAGAACAACGTGGTGCAGCCCTGCCACGGCAGCGGCGCGGCGAGCAACGCGGGCAGCAACGCGGGCAGCGGGGCGGGAAGCGGCGCTGGCAGCGGGGGCGGCGGCGGGGGCGGGGGCGCACGTCCCGGCGGTAGTCCCCCGCGGGAGGGGGCCCCGCCCCCCGGGCCCCCCGCCATGGACAAGCAATGGAACTACCCGGCTACCACACTCGATCTCATGACGACGGGAGCCGCCTTCTGGCAAAATTACTCAGGTGAGATAGCTTCTTACATCTTCAAACATGATAGATCTTCGTTATGAAGCAGTCGTTTAGATAATATGTACTGACTACTGAAGATGTGATACCCACTTGTACAATTGGGCGTTGAAAAGAACTCATGGAAGTTCCAGCGAAAGCCATTTTATTATTTAATTATTTCTGTTTGAAGAAACATAATTCAAACTTAAATCCCCTGTAATTGCTGGCATCCTTTAGGTACCTTAATCGGTCATACAGCTTCTCCACTGACCACCTCAATTTATTTATAATTTTTTTTCTTTCTGTCTAAATTTGAAAATAAACTGCGATCGGTAGATATTAGAGTTTGTGGGGCATATCTTTTGATGTTTTATCATAACCAAACATTTTCCATCTCTCCGAGCTACCCACATTCCTGCAACTATCATTCAATAACATTTTAGAGCTCAGTATGTTCCATTTGTATAATCTCTTTGTTCCGCTCGTGGAGCCTCCCCTCGCGAACCCAGTGTTGGGTGGTGAGGTGGAGTGACGGAAGTAGGTATAGGAACCCCACCCACCCATCTGAAGTAAGGAATTTTATTAAAAATTCGATTCGTACCCCATATCGCTCGCATAGCTACGCTGCAAATTGCTCAGACATACGGAACGGCGGCGAAGAGAGCTCATTTTATACCTCGGTAAGTTGAAATTGATTCCAGCTTATAATTGAACCGCGGCTAGACGTACGCGAGGGTTCTAGATGATTGGGAAATAATTTCAGACTCTATGGCCGTATTTACCAGACGAAAGCGATCAAAAACAAGGAATCTGGAAAACATAAAACACTGGATTGAATCCGCCATCCGTTGGGGATAATTGAGCCGGGCTGCGCTAAAAAGCGGATTTTTTTGGGCAGCAAGACGCCCCAGGCTGCGCCGTATGGGTTTTGCACAACTTCGAGACTTTTTTCCCTTTTTAAAAACCCTCACTATCGATTAGTGGATTGTTTCGTCTAGCCATATAAGGTTTTCTTCAGTCAGTGTTTTTAGCAGGTGATGAGTTAGTATCATCTTATTATCTTAATTAAATACCAAGTCGAGGTCTATCGAATACTGTTTTATCGAGGTACGTCTTTTTCCCAAAACAAAAAAATTATAATAATTACTTTTTAATAAAAGCTCAAATCACAACAGAATTATTTAATAGTTCTAATAATGCTGACTGATAGAATTAATATTGATTCACGTATTAAGTGGATTCGTGGTAATCGAAGCATTGTAAAGGGAAAAATATTCCCGCTGATGCCTAACTAATCCCTAATAATAGCCAACACTTTAATGGAATAGTTCGCGCCCCCGGCCGCCTCTCAGAAGTAAAGCAGCCTCCTGTGAATCCCAGTTTATGCTCCTAACAGCTAACGGTGTCAGGATGCATTGTCGGGACATAAACGGTTCCCTTTGTTGTCTTTTGCTACCTGTGCCGTCCTTTTCTCATTCGGTTTTAATTCATTTTGCTACTGTGTCGCGCCAACAAATGACTTTGGTTCTCTCAGTGCTACCGTAATGATTTGCTGTTTTGGAAATGATTGATTCGGATGTCTTTGTGCTGAGATGATTAAATTTGAAAGTCATAGATTATTAACTGATTCACCGACTCGCTCTATTTGTTATTTTTTAATCTAGTACTGTTATGGTGAGCTTTTGGTCATATGACTAAAAAAACTTTGGATGGTATAAAAGTTTTACGATTATTTATATGCAGGTTCGGAATATTTATTCTTGACGTGTTGAAGTAAAAAACTATTATTTAAATTTAAATTTTCCTCTTAAGTTCCTGATAAACTCACATTGTTGAGTTTAATCCACTGAATGTCTTGTTATTAAAATGCGATTAAAATGACATGTACTTATTTTAATTAAATTAATCCTATAAAACCTTTACTTAACAATGCACCATCCCACCCTTTAAGAATCAGCCGACCAAGAAAACTAGGTGTGTTTCAATTAAATGTTCAAACATGTTTTAAACGTCTTAAATTGGAACTTAAACTATTTTATTGTTACGTAAGATGTCAAGCCTCCGCCGACATCTCTCGACCCGCACTTCTTAGAATTCTTCCCCTTTGGGAAAAAAACATGAATCCCTTCGAGGGCGTGACAAGTTCACACCGTGACAATCCATTCCTCACAATCGAGATGATTGTGACGGCCTATCAAGAAAACTGCTTCTTAATAGACTATAAACTATTGGGATTTAGGATTTTTTCTCCACAACAGAGGAAGAAAAATCCTGTAGGTCTCCACGTCTACGTTCTACTGATTTTCTGTTTGCATTCAAGTTCAAAATTAAAAAAATGAGAATGCGTTCTTTTAAACCTATAAGCGGTTTATTTATTTATTTATTTATTTATTTACGATTTTATTTTAAAACCTATAACTCGTCAACAACTTAACAATCTAAAACCTCAACAAAAAATGATCACATTATCCTATATTTCTCAATCGATTACTTGGGAATAAATCATGAAGATAGATCGACTTGAAGATATTTCCATCATCGTGCCGATTGCTTGTCACGACTTGTCCATATTATCTAATGCCTCAATTACTTAGGAAAATTATTATTAACCCATTATTGGATCTCGTTTATGGAAGTAATTTGTGAAAGTCAATTAAGATCCACTATTGAATAGGAAAGAGAGAATAAAGAAGTAGGTACACAAGAAATAAAATAATTTTAAACAATTTGTATGGTCCAATTATTATTTAATGTGTTGATAGACTTAAATCGTTTCGTGAGAATTCATTTCAATACCCTCCCACCTTCTCAGCTTGCATAAAATAATTTCTCATTAGCTACCCACTGAATATACCTGTTTAATAATAATAATATCCAAATATTTACAACAGCGTGGTTGTGTGGGGTTGCATTGTGCAAAATAATAGAAATACAACCTGCCATAACAAATAAATACAATAATACAAAATTAATACATAAAAAACATTAAATTACGTGAATAAGTAATAAGATAAAATAATGAATTAAAAATGTTTAACGTGGGTATTAAGTAATAATAAATAAATTCCAAAAAGGTATAATTTTTTGTGGCGTCATTATTAATATAAATAAATCAGAAGAAGTTTGTTTATACCACTGTTTGTAATATATAAATATCTATATGTTTCACAAGCAGAGCTTCCCTCATCAGAATAAACAATATACTATTTTAATTTACACCACTAATTTATAGTTTATTATATTTTATATTCTGATTAGGGAAGCTTTGCCTATGAAACGTGTAGATATTTATGTATTAAAAACAGTGTTGTTCATATTTATTATGTTAATAATATAATTAATCGGAAAGTAACTCAAGAGCCAACTTTTTTTCAAACATATATATGTTGTTAAATATCTACGACAATTGGGAATGCAAAATTGAAACAGTTATCACCACCCATCGATTAAAAACAAAATGTAGAATATTAAGTAAATTAATTACGTAAATTTAATCTGACATATCTAAAGACCACTTTAAATGAACACAATAATAAATTATATTGACAGATTTTTTTTCTGAAACGATTATTGAATCGATTAAAATTTTTACTTGTTTTCATTTTATAATTTGATTGGCAGTATTCAAAAAAGTTTATTTTGCTACTTTTAAAGACTGTGATGTGTTAATTAATCGAAGAAAATTATTATTGTTCTATGTTAGGTAGGTATCTATAAATAAGATATTAAGTCGCTATTACGCTCGCCAAAGTAGGCAAATCACTTGAAATACCTTTGTTTGTGGGCTAGCCAGAGCAAGCAGACCCGGGCGGCCCGATTCGGGGACTAGCCAGAATATAAGCTGGATGAATTGGTAATCACCTACAATACGGACCTCCGTGGTTTTTGAGGAACAATGGGCCAATGGCGGCATTAATCCGGCGGAGAGACTGAGAGGCTTTGCTCAGAGCCTTGACACTAATACACCTGCATGAATATTCATCCCCGAATTGGAATCAAATCCTCTGGATCCCTTCGCGTGAGAGCGCTGTTATAGTATTTAAGCCACAATAAATGAACGAATTACAGTCATCGGGTATTCGATAATGCTAATCACCTAATTCAACATTTATTCCGTTTTAGCTACTTTCTTTTCCATGGTTTATTGAAATATTTCACGAGATAGGTATTAGTAGTTGGTGGTCGTTTTATTTAGCCATAATAATGATTAATACAGTTTTCACATCTTGTTTCAACAAAGTCAAATCAGTAACTAAGAAAGTTGTGAATGTTGAATTATTTTTTTTTTAAAAGAGAGACAAACATTCCACTACCATCACAGTAAGCGTAGGATGCTGCTTGTGTCATTATGAAGGACTTAGTCATTCGAGGAATTGAAGTCACTGACCGGTCGTGCACCTAGCATTTTCCAGAGGACTTTAATTTTGCCTCGAAGATGGCTTTCAAGCGATAAAGTGTAAATTTTCGAAGTGGTGGGTCGGGTTTTAAAGGGTTCTCCCATAGCTTGATCAGAGAGAGAGAACTGACTTTCGAAGTGACAGCGACAATATACCCTCAGATAAACAAAAAACAAAAATATTTTCAAACCGCCTTTTATTTTCGTTTGAAAATATTGTATTTCATTATTAGCCCGACGATGGATTCCAGAAGGCCGAATTGCACACAGACAGGGAAGTAACAAGGCTAAGCCGTACCTCTGGCCACCTCTCCTAAGCGTCAAACCGCACATTTAATTGTTTAGCCCGAGGAGATAATCTCGCCAGAGATAATGGCATTCCTCTCTCTCACTGCAAGAGATGAACTCCCAAATTAACTAGGCTGTGCTCCATATCTCTGTTGGTCGGAAACAGGGGTGGTTTGTAGACAGGTTTTTCGCTGATAGTTTCAAATTTTGCAGCATTTCTGTTAGGGACTTCGAAATATGTAAGGTACCCCATCACTCTACAATAATTTTGAAATATTCGACACTCGATGATTTTTGTCAAATTATTCTTATTCACAAGTCTTCTGGTTTCCAGCTTTAGATAGAGGATCCCCTCAAATATCTGATGCTTTGAGAATCCTTGGTGACTTTCTCCCATTAGCCATGATAAATCCATGAAAATAATTCAGAGATGCTCCTGTGAAGTTTTCAAAAGTTGGAACATATTTTATATAGACATGCTTCATAGTGTTCAGTTTTTATTCTTATTATTAAACTATTCATACTTTGATAAATACATTATGCGGTGACCAAGCATTTAATAATTCTTCCTCTATCTTGATAATTTTCTCAATTTGTCTTTAAAGAAAGATTATGTATCTATCTGTTAGAATAGATTATTATTAAATCTACTATTACTAGTTCAACATCGTACCCGATACATGGAAATCGAAAAGTGCAATTGTTCTGCGCAAATTGGTCTATAATTGGCTTCTTGGTTTAGGGAGAGTCAAAAGCGAACATATTCTGACTTGACAGATAATTCTTAAATTTATTTATTTTTTATAATTATAAACATTAGTGGCGTTTTGGCCTTATTACTATTACCGTGGTTCGATTTCCTCGACTGAATTTGTTTTGCATTTTTTGTGCTCTTTGGGAGAGGATATTAACTGTATTGAAAGCCCTAAACCAAGGAATGGAAAAGGGACAATCATTCGTTCGTAAACACTTAATAAAGTTGTTTTTTGTACTTGCTGAACGAAATAAATTTAATGTTTTTTGCTGTACTATTATTTACATCTCCTTATACTTGATAATTACAGTTTTTTCTAGATGTGTCATATTGCCATTCTATTTTTATAATGGGACTTAATATGAGCTAAACTTGTCAATTTGACTGCCCCAAAACGGTGTTTGTTCCCAGTTGGGCAGTCAAAGCTTTCTTAGATTTTATTGTTTAATAATGTGTATTTAAAATAAATAAATAAATAATAATAACAGTTATAACTGGTAGCCCGTATAGGATTCACCTGCCTTCAAGACGAGATTGCTAACCCTGTGGGTACCATTCTCCAGATTCCCTATCTTCAGTCTGGCGGCTATGAGCGGTGGTGTCTATTTGCATTTCCATCGGGGGAGGCCGTTGTGTGTATTAAATCTTATTCCGAGTCGACTGTTCATAATTTGCTTTCGCGTTAAGGGTGGCTGCGTTATTAGGGGCTGCGGCTGTGGCTATATTACTGCTTACTTTTGCAGATGTTTTTTCTTACAGATTTTTTTCTGTATTCGTATTTTAATACAAAGATGTGCATTTCCAAATTTAGCGTGTAGTTTACTTTTTCGTATCGTGGATTACCAACATATTTTTTCGGCCAATCGTTACCGGTGAACACCCAAAAATACAAGCTTTGCATGTTGCTAAATCAAAAAATACTACAAACGATTTTTCTCTAAATTCTATACGGGTAATTAGGAAAATGTATTAGGTTTCTAAAGAAAAAAATCCTCCATCTGTAATATTTTAAATACTATGTGAAATACGTACTAGGATTCTAGGTAAAACGTTCAAAATTGCTGCACCTATTTTCAGAAATGTTTGGATTTATTGCATAGGATTCAAATATTATAGTTTGAAGATTTTTATCCTATGAATTCTTACCCATTATTCTAACTACCTGTATGGCAGTTACATATGTGGTATTACTTGAGTTAGCAACCTGAAAAGTGATGTTTAGGACCATTTTTGAGTGCTGGCCCTTAAGATGTTAGATTTTAAATCGATTTGTATTTCGACAAGACGAAGTCTAACCAATCAAAGAGAATTCATTAACTTGATAGAGTATAGTTGTTTCTATTTTTTTGCACGTGTTTCCCAAAAATATGCATCTTAGGAAATAAATACAGGTACATTTAAGAAATCACGAACGACATTTACGTTGGTAATTCCAATAAAAAGGGTCGTTCAGGATCAGCAAACGAAATATCAAAATAATTTATCTCGTATGGATCTCTTGATAATCCGAAACACCACTCAATCCCTAATTGATGTGTTTTTTTTTTAATTATTAAAAAAAGCTGTATTTCTTTAAATTTGGCGGGAACGCACCACAAAATGAGGGTAAAATAAATTTTATTTTTCTACAGTATGTTTTAACATTGTTATTTATTTTTGCCAACCCTGCTCTAAAACGCATGAAAAGTGTCCCGGTAAAAACACCAGAAACGTTTACATTACAAGCCCCGAGGTGTTGCGCATTTCTCGTTCTGCTCTGCTCTGCGTCTCTGAAAATCGTATCCATTATACAAAGTGTTTTAGCTCTCAGATCTCGTTTGCATTCTCCATCCACTGCCCGCGGCCATAGACAGAGAAACGAATTTGGTGACGTTTAGAATTAGTATTGTCACCCCTTGTTTATGCTGTACACACGCCATGTTGGTTTTGACGGGAGACATTTAGTGGCACCTCCATTAAAAACAACAAAAAGTAAAGGGAACGTTTGTTTTTTTTATTTTTTTTTATTATTATAATAACATTCAACAAAATGGCAAAGTTAAAGGTAAAAATTCTGTATATCATATTGGAACATTTTTCCTATTTGATTCAAAGGTATTTAAACATGACTTGCTTTCAATTTGTCATTAGGGTAACTCAATGAAACACACAACGCACAAAAAAAGAAACTACCCGCGGAGTGATGGTGCGTATTTTAGGGATATAAACATAGGAATTGCCGAATTTTAAGTCGGCGCTACCATTTAAAGTATGAATCGAATTCCTCCATTTCGATAAGGCCATTTTTTTTTTTTTAAATTTGAGATTATATTAAAAAAGGCAGCATTGCGAATTATTCCAGAATCAAGGGCGTACCGCATACCTGCTTACACATTCATCCCCGGCGCCCTAAGGGATGAATTGATAAGATTGTTTCCTTTGAATCAGCCTTTTAAGAAGCAACAACAGAACGATTTTGGCTTTCTCATGGTGACAGGGGTAGCACACCTACTCCCGCCCCGCACCCACCCACCCTTCACCCGCCCTTCTCTCGTTTTGCCATCGTTTTGCTTTGCAAAACTTTATTCAATTTCACGCAACGATGGCTGCTTATTACAATTTACAATTTAGTATAAAGCGAAATATTTTTTCATTGCTTAGGATGCTCGTTTTCCTCTTTATGTTTGGCTCGCCCCACGACACGTTTCTTTGAATACCATTCCATTATTTTTTTACGTGTCAGTTGTTTGTGTTTACCTTGAAAATGATTTAAAATTTGAACATGTTTTCTTGATTCATCTTTTTTCCAGATTTCACGTGGGCTTATTTTACGGGCAAAACTCATTTGAAGACATCGCGAATAAAATACAATAATTTATTTATTATAAAATTTGAGAATTACAACATATTGAAAAAAAAACTTATCCCATGTAACGCAACGTTTCTATTATGAATTTATACTTGTCTTTAACCGGGATTAATCTGAAGTATGTTTAAACTCTATACCGATGCGCATTCGATGCGTATAATTTGCCTTGTTTTGAATCTGATACTTTTGAGTCAAAGCAATGACTTACTTCTCAGCCGCAGAAATGGTCTTTTAAAAAAAAGTTGCAAAATAAAACGTTAAAATATACGAATATCATATTCACTAGATAAAACCTTATTGACAGATCTCATTTAAGCCCGACGCGCAGATGTAAGAGCCCATCCGGTATAGAAATCTAATAAAAATGCTCCCCATAAACGATTCCTTGAAAGAGTTTACATATTTCTTTTGTTCCTCCATCCCCAAGTTTCCCAAAGGCTTTAAGTAGGAAGGTACTCGGAGTTTGAACGCTAAAATTACCCCCTTTTTACATTACAACTCAATCGGAATAAAATGATCTTCTTTTCTTTGTGTTTCCTAATATTTTTCCGCGTATTTGTTTCCCGCCCGGCGAAATTATAATATCCACCCCCGCCTCGAGAGCCCTCCGTGTAATTTAAATTTCTGAAACAAACTTTTAACTCTGCTTTCTGCGCTTTAATATATATCTTTCTCTTTTTACATTTCTATTACCTGTCCATGTATTGGGGGCCGCATTTAATTTCGAAGTTACTGTTTAAAAAGTCGTAAACATGATGATCCGTAGCCCGGAGTCGCAATCTGATGAGCTCGCGATAACTTTTTCAATAAAACATAATCTTCTATCTGCCTTACGTTACCACGCAGTACGCATCGAGAGCAACGCTTCAGTACTTACTTCTTTATTGCATATTTTTATTTTATAATTTTCTGCTTTTATTGATGGCTTTGGGTCAGGTGTTGCAGCAAATATCAAAACGATGCATTCTTTTTGAATTATTAACGATGGGGGCTTCATGGGTGCTCTACCCATACTGAGGAACTCATTTAACAGTTTTAGATAGTTAGTTAACCCTTTAACGTTTGACCTCATCCACTGACTCTCATTCATGCCAAGTTGGCAGTTATTTTCAAGTCATCAGACCATCTCACCTATGGGTGACCTTTGCTTCTTTTTACCAAGCATGAATGTGATTCGATAATATGTTTCGATTGTATTGTCTGTGTGGTATCTTTGTCCAAAGATTGTGAATGTTTTGTCTCTGTTTATACTAATATTAGTGTTTTCTTTGTTGCAGAATCTCTCGCTCAGGAGATTGAAATGGAGAGGAAGTCGCGAGCCCAGGCGCTGGACCGCGACGTCAAGTCCCCCCTGGGTGACAGACCGGGCTACTACAAGAGCTCGGTGCTGTTCAGCAGCGCCACTTAGCTCGGGGCCGCTCAGCGCGAGCCGCCCAGCCCGCCCGCCCAGCCCGCCCCGCCCCAGGTGCCCGCCCTACCCGCCCTACCCGCCCTACCCGCCCTTCCCGCCGAGAGGAAGCCTCTCATCAGCGTCAAACCCGAATTCCGGGAGGCGACAGGACGCGCAGGACACTGATCGACGGCTGAACGCGTGAACGCACCCTCGCTTAGACTCTTCAAATAGAACCAGATAAAATCGTTATCCATAATTATTCAATTCAGTCAGTACAATTATGATAAAAGTACCTAAATACTAAACGCTCTAGTACATGCACGATGGGAATTGGAGAATTTTCTCTCACACATTAAAAAAAGTAAATGCCTATTAAAATTATTAATTTTTCATCGGGTTTTGGGTGGTTATGTAATGAACCTATGGTTTTAAAGGGTCTGAGTGGAGTTAAGTCGCTAAGTTAATATCTAGACAATTAATTGCATAGAACTTGTAAATATTCATTCAGTATATTCGTTTTCTCTATCAAGAGATTTGTAATCAATTAGATGAATTTAATATTATCTATAAAATATTCGTATTAATAAAATATTCGTATTAATAAAATTAAATTTTTCATCGCTCGGAATGAAATTCGCTTAGTGGTTCATCGTCTTTAAAACACACACATATATAGTTATTGTAAAGTTGATGATATTAGAGATACTTGTTATAAAATGAATACCTCATTTTATACTTCGAGCAGTTATTCATTATGTGAAATTAATTCAAAGAGTTGATCATGACAAAATATTTATTATTTAAGGTTTCACCCGTGGAATAACATATCAAACTTCAGATTGAAAATAATGTTCGTGACTTGTAAATTTGGTATCATCATTTTGTATAAATATTATACCCAACTCATTATTATTTTACAAATAAGATCCATTAATGAAATATATAAATTAAAAAGACTGCTTAAAATGCAAATGTAAGTTTTATGTATTAGCCAAAAATATGTTTATGTTATCTTTATGTTCCAACATGACTGACTCGATGCGCGTTTCAAATGAAAAAAAACACATTTTCGAAACGTCATTAAGTGGGTCATGGTATATTTTCAATATTTTAAAATAGTTAAGGATATATAAATTTGCCGATTTCTTGTGGTCAAAGCAAATGAGGTCAGTTTGGGCAGATGAAGGAATTCGCTTAGGAAACATAATGAAATGATAATTCTTCCATTGTATCATAAAATAATCGAACCTTTTTTATTGCTGAAGAATGATGTTCACTTTAAGCCATCGCTGTGGCGATTAATTTGATTTAGAATTTACGAATATGTTGATTGTACAAATTATTAATGTTAAATAAAATGTGAATATTTGAAATGCGAGTACGATAATTTCATTACAAAGTATATAATTTCTAATAACTATGATTCATTTGTCTATGCCATATATAGTCTGTAAAACATTAAAATAGACGTGAGTCACCCATTGTTACTGCCATTATTAATTTAAGGTAAAGATTTGAAAACAATACAAACATAATTTGAGTGGAACAGAGTATGTCTGCAGTCCGCGTCCACTGGCGACGACAGAAATATGATTGAAATAATAAATAGTTTGTGAATAAATGGTAATATTATATAAAATGGCTAACGGCAGTTGACTGACTTCACGTTGTACTTACGTTAAACTAATGATTGGTAGATTAGACGGTGTCATTACAAATAGAATAATATTAAAATAACTAGATAAGACTTTGAAACCGTTCTTCTTAAAACTTATAGCTACTTTTATTACGCAATCAGTATCTTAAAATGGAGAACGACAACTATCGTTACAAAGATATTATGTAATCAGTAATAATATAGATTATGAATAAGTGGTATCCTTTAACATCGTAATTCCCGATATCAAGAGAATAGTTGTTACATGTTTAGGATCGATCAGTGTGAACGCATTTGACGGATGAATGGTTTAACTTATGTTTTATTATCCTAAATTCGTAGTAAAAATTTTCCTTTAAATTGTATAACATACTTAGGCAAATCATGCTAAAATGTGCAAATTGTTTTCCGACTGTGTGAATCATACATACTTTAGAGTATCTCAGTTGTAAATTCACAAGTTTTCGCTTTCTCTAAGTATTGTGAAACGCTTAATGAATTGTTTTAAATTATTATTGTATCTATCTTAGCAGGATTGTTTTTCTTAAATGTAAATAAATTATGTGTGTGTGCCTTGTATCGTAGATGAAAAGACAAAAAATTAAAAATCAACTTTAAATCGACAACAAATGCATTTTCTATTATACCTGTTATTCACACCCAATTTTCCTATTTTCAGTACCTACATAATAAAAACAAGAAATTTAAATGAGCACTGTAATAATATTATTAACCAGTGGTGAAATCATAATTAATTAACAAATATTATCTTTTAGGATCTCACTGCACTGCCACGGAGGTCTTATCCATTAGCCCTATAATAGACCCCAATCACATTCCTACCGCGAATGTCTTCGATTTTACCGATTCCTTGCAAATCTCACCGATCTAAGGACTTCATTACATCTAATAAAATTATGCCCATGTAAAAGGATTTACGAGTATGTACGTGATTATTTTTTTAAAGTAATTCTACGAAAGCTCTGCAAATGTGTGTAATTTATATATACTTATTAATAAAACGATAAGGATTACATATAAATAAAGAAGCACAAAAATATCGAACTTTTAAGTTATACTTTCTAAAAATAACAAAATCACGTATGAGTATTTTTCCATAGTACCTTTCTACGTGGACACAATTCTTGAGCGCCCTCTAATAAATTTATTTTCTCCAGCCTACGACGGCATTGAATGATGTTTAAATTCTAATGGGTGCCCGTTAGTCGTACTATAAGCCAAGCGTACTCTCATTCGAAAAACTCTCTATTTTAATGTACTTGAGTGAAACAAAAATCAGAAAGGAAAAATTAACTACTACTTCCAATTATGCAATAAAACCTTGTACTTAATGAGAGGCATATCGAATAAGGTATTTTAAAAATTCTATGGATACAATATATAAAAACCAAAATATAAGACGTGTTCAAAGAAAACCCTTAAATTTTTTAATCATGTTCGGTTGTAAAATGTGGAATTAGTTTTTCGTGGACCGGCCTTTGTAAATCAGAGAATGTTATTATCATTATACTCATTCGATAATGTTTCGCTCCAAGTTCTCACACAAAAAGAATAGCGATTTTATTGAAAGTTTTGATTAAAAAATCTCTGAAGTGAAATCCTAGCCGCCCATCACATCAAAGGCAAACAAAAATCATAAATCGAGGAATTTTCATATATCCATACTCGCCTATTTCGTGAATTCCAATGTTTTGTATAAAATGAAATATTTCGACATTACAACACACAATATCCCCGCGGATTATATTTATAGTATTTTTTTTGGTATTTTGCGTTACAAATGTTTGGGCATCAAATAATAGTAAAGGGATGGGGCTCGTAAAATATGAATACAATTTGGGGGTAGGTACTTCTCTTGCCCAAGGGCGGTGGAGGGGCGGTTGACCGATGTAATATCGATGTGCAATCGGCTGAGATATGAACATCCCTCAAGGGTTGGAACGAAATGCAGTTCATCTCTAGGTATCTACTACACATGTAGTTAAATAATCCCATTCGACAACAGATAGCCCGATTCGGCAGTAAAATATTTAATGGACTAATTCGAACACGAACAATGTGAAAATGCTACAGTTATAGATCTCCTATTAAGGAGGTGAATAATTGTAAACAACTAATTCAGATTTCGGAGGAATATGCGTTGTAAAATCAAATATTAATAATTTTAAGCTATAATATTTGGATTGCTTCTATAGCGCCGTTTCGTAGGAAAATCACCTCAAGGGCACTTAAGCAATGGCGAGTTTTGACTGGGATACCAGGCTGATGTGAGGATTATTAATAATTTTACGTAATGGCGAGTTCTGACTGGGATACCAGGCAGATGTGAGGATATTAATAATTTGAAGTAATGATAAGTTCTCACTGGGATTCCAGGTAGATGTGAGGATTATTAATAATTTTAAGTAATGGTAAGTTCTGACTGGGATACCAGGCAGATGTGAGGATATTAATAATTTGAAGTAATGATAAGTTCTCACTGGGATTCCAGGTAGATGTGAGGATTATTAATAATTTTAAGTAATGGTAAGTTCTGACTGGGATACCAGGCAGATGTGAGGATATTAATAATTTGAAGTAATGATAAGTTCTGACTGGGATACCAGGCAGATATGAGGATTATTAATAATGTTAAGTAATGGACACTTACGTGGGTTTGGAAAGATTGAATATCAGACGTGTGAGTCGAGAGATGTGTTGAGGCACTTTTTCGTTAGATAGAAGAGAAAAAATACGTAAAAAGAAGCGAAATTAAAGTCTCCACAGTTCTAATGATGTTACGAATATCTGGAATGCTACGGGTTCGATTTCACTCTCAGAACAACAACAAAAAATTATATGGATTAATGTCATTTATAATGGGTGCTGCGCTATTGGTTGTTAGAGAAAAGCCCAAAAACCAACGTTTCAAAGTAAATAAAATATCAAAAAAAAAAATTTACCATCACTCCAAAAAAGAGCATTATTTTAGTAACAATTCCTCGTACTTAGTACTCGCCTGCTGAGGAAAGTTGACTCCATAACCAGAAATGCACACACCGGTTCCAAAGCGTGGTAGGTTTTGTCACCCCTTCACTTATTGACAATCAATTGACATTTCACTCCCACCGCGGACAAAACGTTTTCCGAAGGGTCACACGAGCCCCGAGGGGAAGGGGAAGGGAAACGCAGCAATAGCCCCGGTCAGTCATATGGACACATCTAGAGGGCGCACAGTCATCCCTACGTACGCTGACATATCGCTACAGGCGATTGGGATACGGTGGAGCGGGGTTATTTTACGCACTTGGGGTTATTCGGACGCACACCTAAAAATAATTTTATGTTGTTAAACTTATGCTAAAAGTATGACTTTATTGCTATCAAACTTACAACTGACATGTTGATATTTACCAATCATTGCTGAATATTATGCAATAATGTGATGTAAACATATGGTATATTAATGTATTGGAAATACTATGTTTAAGTTAAGCATTTATTTTGGAAAACCGTGGTTTTGAAATAAAATAAACCTTTCTGATGTAATAGGAAGTGGATATGAAGTAGAATAAATCTTCAGGAAGTTTATCCATACAAGAATTATAATGTAAGAAATATTTCGGCGGTGTTTAAGAATAACCTGGTAAGTGCAAAGCGGCATTTTAATTTGTTAGATCTTTTGACTAAATTAACGTTATGATTATTCACATGTAATCCCGTAGTAAAAATGATCATGGTATTTAGGATGTTTACCAATATATCAGGATTTTACCAATCGAAAATAAATGCGTTTCTTGCTATACTGATGCACCAGTAATCGTATTTTTACACATAAAAGAAAATTACCAAAAATGCAGTTATCAGGTTATTCTAAAACTTCATCGATATTTAAGGACAGAAAATATTAAAATACTACAATAATTAATAAAAATAATAAGATTCATAGGTAACTATATGAATACACAATTTAATAATATGAATTTATATGCTTTTAGGCGGACAGAAAATACATCAATTCAATTAATTAGAAGAACTCTGTTTACACCACTGTTTATAATATATAAATATTTCAGAAGCAAAGCTTCCCTCGTCAGGATAAACAAAACACTGAAAAATATTGACAAGTATGGACAAATAGATACATTATAAACATAAACAAAAATTAACAAAAAGTGATGAATGCAGTTAAGTTATTAATTAAAAATGTAAAAATAATTGAAAAAAAGTTATTATGAAAACTTCAATAATACGTTTTATTAAAAATTTAAAAAACTAATTATATTTATTCTTTAATCAAGAAAATAACGAGGCATAAAAAATAGTAGTAGTTATTATTATTAAAATTTATAATAATAATATTCCATACATAGTTATTAAAGTGAAAATAAATTTAAGAGATAGCGCTTTAAAAAAATTTTTTATTATTTATAATATTTATTTGATTATTGACACCTTTTCTAATTTCTAAAAATTCAAATTTATCTTATTGCAAACCAGTTGTATTCGTGTGTAATTTTTTAAAGCCTTTATTTATGTTAATGTGATTTTTCAAATTGCTGCGAAACATCATGCAATCCGGTTAACGTTAGACAAAGTAAGGTCTTATTAACTGAACTACCGTACGTTATGAACGTGTTTGTATAACAAGGTTTAAATAAACTTTCTGGAATTTCTTGAATGGGTGAAATTATTTCAAACATTTTTAAGAAACAGAATCAATGAAATCCGCTGCAAAAAGTTACACCACTCTACGGGGACCTTTTCCTCTCCCACAGCTGAAATGGGTTTGCGAGTGGATTCCAATGAATATTGAGTTTACATATCACCGGACGGATGGGGTAAATTTTATTGACATATGTGTAAAAACACCCCAAGGCTATTGACTTTAATATGAACGCAATGTTAGAATTTGACCGCCGCTCAAGGCGGTCTTCAAATTTGTAATGGGATGTTTATTTGATTGTAATTATTGGGGGTTGAAGTTATGATTGGCATTTTTTAGGCGTTGGGAAACTGCGAAGTAAATTTATTTACCACGTAAAAGGAGTTAGTAAGTTGGAAGGCAGACAACATGTCGAACTACACACAACACGTGGTATTAGTTAAGTATTTTAACCACCTCCGTGGTTCAGCAAGCAGCTCCAATGGTTGCCGGTTTCTTAGTTAATTGCTTAGTTTTATTTCACATTTAATTAATATAAGAGAAAAAATATTATATTTTCGGTACGTTCCAGAGTGGTCGGTACTCTCAGTATCGCCCTGGTCATTGGCGGCTAGTGACCTTTGAGTGAGCTAGAGTGCTAAGATTGAAAAATACGATAAAACAACATCAATAAAATCGTATTTTTATCACTATAGCTCACTCAAAATCACGAGCCGCCACTGGTCCTGGTAAAAAAAAAAACACTATTTAGAATCGAAACTTTGCTGGAAATGGCAATTGCCGTGTTTAGTGAACAGATATGAACAGTCAAGTACTTACTTCGCAACCTTCCCCTAACATATCTATCTCCCCTCCCCATTCTTCCTGAAGCCACATACCACATCCCAAATGAGGATGCCTTAGTCCCAACAGCTCCGGACAGTTGAGAGCTCTTGAGACTGTTGAGCGGTGAACACACAAAACCATAAAAAAAACAACATTTTTGCGCACCTTAAACCACTTTTTTTTACTGTAATTTCTGTAATTGATTAGCTAAATGCAACAATTTAAATATAAATACCTTTTCAAATTATTTTACAAGTAAACCAGCACGTACCAGCAAAAAAAAATCAAATAAATATTTCAAACATCAGCAATAAATCAGCAAGTGTTCGCTAATCAATTTTGAAACAGGTCCCATTACGAAATGTAGCCAGGTAAGTGTAATTTTATGAATGAATAAATAATGCTACAATATTTGGGCTGAGAAAATAGTCACAAACAAATCAGTGCCATCATCTCTATACACCATAAAAAAAACGATTAATATATGTTTATAGAAAGAAAAAAATAAAGATAAATTTTGATGATATAATTTATACTTAAAAGTCCATAAAAGTGTTTGAACTGGGAACTATTGATAATAACCCAAAGCTTCTTACTGCAAAAATAATTTCAGTAAAAAATTGACTATGTTGACACATTTTAAATGAGTCATTATTTCTGTTAATATTTACACTGCCATTTTAGATGCCATCTTACTTGAATCGTAGAATTTTGATTGTAAAACTGCGCGATAAAAATCGATGGTTCTCTTTCACTATACTCGTATCTCTACTACTGCAGATCTATCGATTTTAATGTCAACTGCTGCTAACGCTATTCTGTATTGTAGTTAAGATTGGAAAAGTTTTTATTTATTTGATTATACGTCCATGTGGGCTTTTACATATGATTTTTTTCTTAAAAAAATCACCGTTGATAATCAAAATTAGGATGTTTTCTACGTGTTTTATGGGGCAAGTGTTAATATGTTGGCTATGTAAATACTAATTATTAATTAGGTAATATTGTACTAGATATAATTAAGTAGTCTTTACATGGCCTAACCACACACTATGACAGATAAAAATGAAAGAGCTTATCATGTTATATTGACATTGGTCATAACTAACGGTCCTTCTAGTGTTAGAAACACTCATTTAACGTTTTTAAAATTAGTATCTATTAGTTGGTCGCGGTGGCCATACTAAACCAGCGTTTCCTCTCCGGGTAAAATTCAATTACCCTATGAAATTGAATTTTCTTTTTTTGCTGAGCTATTATTGTTCCTTACAATAACAGGGACCCGTCTAAGGTCTAATATGTATCGCATAAAAAAATCATTAGTATAGATTGATGCACAGACAATCTTTTTCTTGCAAACCTTATTTAAAGCTTGTCGTTCGCTAATAAAAAATACGTGAACAAGTTAGTTTAAAGATTTTCCATTAATTTCTTTTTCGGAATTCTTGGAAGTAAACTATAGCGGATGTTTTAAGTTAACTACGCAATTGTTTTATGATTTCATATTTTATAATTATATGAAAAAAAAACGTTTCTTAATCGGTAACTATCTCAAAAATAATCAATTGTATTAATATTTCTATTTTTGAAACTGTTAATACATGGTGGAATTCCATTATAGTATATTATAATAAAACAAATATAAAACTTTTTTCCACTTTAATTTTTATTTGACCGTAACCGGGTTTCAGCTCGTTAGGGCCATCTTCAGACTGGTACAAATTATTCTAAATCTATGGTTTTTATACACAACATATGGGGGAGGGGAAGAGGGGTGGACTACAAGGGTTTAAATCAATTATCTTAATTACATTTGTTATTAGGTCGTTTTAGTAATTCTAGTATTCTAATCACCTTGGTTTTTTTTTATTTACTTCGATATTATTCAGGGTATTATTTTTTTTCATATGAATACCGCACAAGAGTTCCAACTGATCCCAACCGTCTGGAGCCAGTGAGACTATGGCATTCCCAATTGGGGAATGTTGTGAGGCTGAAGGTATTGACGAGGGGGTGGGGAAATACCTGGCTATTCAGATCTGATCACCAAACACGGCTAAAAGCCGTTTCAAGCAACGTTTCAATTCTGAATGGTGGTCTTTCATCAGGGCGATACTGAAAGTATCTTCCACTCTGGGTTTCCTTAATTTCGATAAGGAAAATTTTGGTAACATTTTTAGTAATACAAATTTATTAATAATTACGTAAATACTTTTCGGGAATAGTTTTATATGCTCTGCCTAATTAATAAAGTCTTCTATTAAAATCAAAATTCTAAAAAATCTAGTATTTTGCGATTATGAACGAAATGTTAAATATGTGTATATTGATAAATGAATTAAAAATTACTTTGTAATCACCACTTTATCGATATATACATGTGTTCTTTACATTCCTGGTGAGGAAAGCTTCGCTTTCGAAACATGTTGATGTGTATATATTATTAAAGTGTACGTTACAAAGTGAATACCAATCTTTTGAAGAAATTATATGTATATTGGTTTTTTCCAAATAAAAATCTTGGAATTTCATAAGAATTTATTGTTTTCCTTATTAAATTTGTCAATTTATCTAGGTACCAATAAAAAAGTAAAACCAATAACGAGCATTTTGATGAACACAGAAATCTCAAAAACAAAAATATTTGTTTCTTATTTAAACAACGTCACCAATAAAGCACCAAAATTAAACAAGACAACCAACATCTCCATAAATCTCCCTTGCAATTCTCAGAAATTTATCGCTCCTGCTGAAATTAATTTCATTATAACTGCGCCATTACAAGACCTAGCCGTCCTATTCTAAATGGAGAAGAATTATAGCGGAAGACATGTCATGGGCGTACCGAGAACAGACATTGCCCCCGCTTACCTGTGCCCGGACCCGAGCCCTGGGACCGAGAATTGAGAACTTAGACCGAGTCCCCAGGTTTCCAGGTTGGTTTTCCTTCCACCCCTAGTTCAGTATTCTGTTCTCCCATCTGAGGGTGTTAGTGGGGAGTTTCAGCACATAGTATTTTCATTAAAAGTGACACATGTAGTGAGTTAATATAACGCACATAAATATCGGGCGCTTTACCTTTCGGATATGTCGACTTGGCTGTGTTCTGTGGGGGGTGCTTCAGTATACGCAGTGTGTCACAGACTTATTGTTACGTTATTATCACTTTTATATTGTGAGACTACAAATGTTCATGCCAGTGAGAAACTCAAAAACAATAAATGATTAAAAAAATCATTATGCTAATTAAAAAAAAATACATATATAGAATTTCTACATAATGCAAAATTTGACACTTCCTTTGTGTGGTGAAATCTAGGTTTTCTGATTTCTAATCAAACGTAAACTAATATTAAGAAATACGAGTATGAAAATCACCGCTTAACGAATATATATTTAAAATTCAATGTAAGTTTGTTTGTTTCTTTGTCCTCGATGTTCTCTAAAATCACTGGACCGGTTTCGATGAAAATAGCACAATTTGTTTTTATGAGTGCCGGAAAGGTTTAGAAAGTAGTTTGAATGCAATCCAATACGTAAAAATGTTGCACGTTTTGAAATTAGTATGAAAAACATTGAACCCGCCATGTTTTATTTAGGTTAGCCCATAGATATAACACTCTGGTTAGCTACAGATTGCATATTCAAAAGAAGAATGTTTTTTGGGTAGAGTGTTTTCAAAATATAAAACACAAGTAGGTACCTACATAAGAACTGTATTATTTAGATATGTTTTGAAAAAATAAACGTTTGGAATGAAATAAAATTTTCAATATAGTTTCTTTGTTTAGAGATAGTTACTTTCGTCAAATCAATTATGGCACCCTAATGACAAACAAGAATTCACAACATCGTAACTTTATATAAACCCGTGCAAGGCCGGGTCCCCATCAGCTAGTTTAAAATATAATAAAAACCCAACAACAAACGAGTACACGAAAAAAGGGTAGCTAACAATCTCTTTACAGAAAAATATCAAGAAATCCAATAGTGTAAACAAATCACCAGTATTCAAAGATTGAAAACAAAGTGCGTAATTTTGTCCAAAAAATCTATCAAACCTTTTCCCATCATTATTATCTGTAAACATGTAGTTATTTAACTACTACCTATTGGGACTTGAAAATTTTGCGTCATTTATGGGGGAAAGGGCTATTAATTTTCAGCTAAAGCGGTGAAGTTTTGCAATGGAAGCGGTGTTATATTCCGTTTTAGGTTTTTACAACAAATGCGGGGATTTAAAAAAAAAAGTTTTTTGTGTTTAAAATTTTAATTTAATTTCGCTTTCTTTTTTTTTACAAAAATGTCCAAATAAATATGTTACATTTTTTTTAAATTTTCGCTTTTTTAAATTTCGAATAAAGAATAACAAAATGCAAAGTTATCACATGAAGTTATCTCCGTTCCATTATATGACAATTCAAGCGTGTCAAAACCACAGACACTGAAATTTGTGTAAGGAAAAAAAATAAACTCTTAATTTAAAATACGAGTATGTTGTTTACCCGGAAATTTACGTAATCCAATTAATGTAATAAGTAATAAATTTACGTAAATGCAATTATTATCTTGTACGGAAAAAAAATTGGTAATTTAATCAATGTTATTAATTTTATTTTAATGTAGTTCTTACTCTCATAGCTGTGTAAGGCACCTTGAAGTGACAAGTTTCATTAAAAAAATTACAAAATTAATTAATTATTTTTAATACATGTTATTAACGGTTCACCCGTCTAACTTCTCGACGAATGAGCTGTAGTTCCTCCATACATCACCGTGGAATATCTTCATTTCTGTATGGAATATCTGTAAGGACTTTCTACCTGTGGGTCCCACGGCAATAATTCACATTGCAGACATAATTGGAATTTTCTCAGCAGTTTGTGGAACTTACGCGCTTATACTGTCATTGGAACCTACCTACCTGTTTAATATGTTGAAGAATGTACTTCGATATTATCTTCTCTGCGTCGCGTCGACACTTACATTCTTTGGAACAGTTGAAATATGTGGAAATGTTCAATAAGATGTCTTATCTACATTATAATTTTTTTTTTCAATTTTTACTTACTTTTATAGAGATTGAAAAACCTCATTTTAATATTTAATCATTATAGAAAATAATATTAACATAACCCAAATGAAACATGAAAACGGAAAAAAACGACAGAAAATAAAAAGATTTCAGTCGCATCTGGGACTCGAACCAAGGACTTCTGCCTATCCGGGGCAACCGCTTAACCAACTTAGCTAATATGGGATTAAAAATGGAGAATAATATTCACAAATCTTGAATTTGAGATATGATATCGATGAAGATGACATAAATTGAACTGGTATGAAAAAAATGTATATATATATTTATCAGTTAAACAAAATACTTATGTTAGGATGGCATAGTTGAATTTTCTATTTATTTGCGATTCATAACTCAGATATTTGATACTTTGAATAAAAGCAGTCAAAATAATATTTTTTTTTTTAATTAATCTAATTTAATAATGTTATTATTGAGTTATTTTTATTTATTTTTGGGACAGCTGACGGCGTCTCAATGTGGCAGTTTGAAAATGGCTTTTAACGCCGTAACAGCTGCCACAATACTAAAAAACTAAAACACTTATACAACTTAATAATAACATCATTAAATTTGATTTAAATAAAATATCAATTAAATCCGAATTTGTACTATAACTATTTTTTTTCATAAGAAAAACTAAAATTTATTGTATAGGTACAAATATTATATATACGAGTATATATATATGTAAAGTTTTACATTAAATTGTAGACAGCCTGTCCAAAAAGAGAAAATAAATGTAAAAAAAATATAATAATAATAATAATAAATTCGTAGAATAGACGGAATATAAGAATAATATAAGAATATGAAGTAATATTTGTACAGCGCCCCTGAGGTGATTTTTCACAAAAGCGGCGCTATAGAAATGGTCCGATTATTCTTATTATTATTATTATACACATTTATTATTTTGGAACAACTAAATGTTATTACTATCACAACACCAAGCTGCTGATCCTTTCTTTGAAATGTGTTCTTCAGATTCAAATGTTTCCACAAATTCGCGATTACAGTTCGTTTTAAAGAAATAAGGCCAAAACATTTAGTATAATAATTTTTTTTAGTTTTTTTTTTTTGAAATTTGTAATTTCGATCTGTGAATTGATTTTTTTTATTTTTTTATTTATCTAATACATGGTTATTTCGATAAATAAAGTATCAGAAATACAAAAAATCACCTCTCTATGAAATCATCTTCCTTGCAAAGCTTTAAATAATAAAAAGATAAAACCGAAAAGTATCTTCAAATATGATATAGAAGTATCTCACTTCGGAAAGTACTTCTAATTTCTGAACACCGTTTGGTTAAAGTAAAACATATGCACTTAAACTATTGTGTTTTTAAAACTTACTTTGCTTATCCTATGAGCCAACTTCGTGTTGCAATTTAAAACTTTTTAAATAATCACAGCGCCCTCAATTGTTGTCTATTTTTTTAATATGCACCTATGTAAAGTAGATCCGCAGCGTACCTAAAAATTTTAAAATTCATAAATGTTTATGAAATGAAGTGTTTTTTGTTTCTCCTGTAAAGTTTCCAAAATTGATTTAGGTAATATAATAATTAAGGTGGTGTACCTTCCGACTCCCAGGCCACAGACCTGTTAAAAAAAGAATTACAGTACTCAAAAAAAATATCAATTTCAGACGAAACAAGATAAAAGTGACATTAATTCGGGAACACAAACACGCCCACCATACATTTCTATCGGTATATCTCTTCGGTGGTTTTGTACCTACCAATATTGCAGAAAAATTAATTGGTGACAAATTTATCAAAAATCATAACTGTTGATTTTCAAAACAAATGCTGGTCTTGCTGTCATTCCGCCCATACGTCTCGGCGGAACCAATCTCAAAATTTTCAGCGAAATAAAATATTTGGGCATGTTGTCACTGATGACCTAAATGATAAAAATGACATAGAACGCCAAAGAAGAGTTATTCCTGAGCGTACGAGGCAACATGATCGCCAGGAGATTCAACAGGTGCAATCCTCCGGTGAAGAAGCAACTATTCCAGACATACTACACGAGCTTTTACACTAGCGAACTATGGACAAGGCACACAAGGCGTCATGAACATACTCCGAAAATAGTATAACCACGCATACAGGGCGTTGTTCGACCTCCCTTGGCGATGCAGCGCTTCGCAGATGTTCGCAAAGGGAAGGGTGCATGGGTTTGCTATTTTGTGCCACAGAGTAGCCGGGATGAGTCAGCGCTAACGGAAATTGGAAAACACTCTTGTCCAGGCCGCCGCCCAGTGGCAGGGCGCGCCCCTTCACCATAGATGGAGAATTTCCATCAAGCCACCGAATTTCATATCATGTAATTTATTTAGATGTGTGCTTTTACATTGCAGATAGAGTATTGCACGCAGCTCTCTATTCAGCTAAAATAAATAAACATTATTATTATTAAGTTATTATAATTACTATCCATGTCATACCGCAAAAAACGTATGGTTAGGATGCATTTTTAATCAAAACATTTTCCATAAAAAGTATTTTTTTTAATAACATCAGAGATTATTTTCATTTATTTTCGCAAGGTGTATACAACTACTGCACTCCGCGTAAACTAGACATAAAAACACCTTGACACAGTGTATTCAGGCAGCCGCATATTTAAATGGAAGTTGTGTAATTAACATGGTAATATTTCTCCTGGAGGCTGTGACGCGACTAGGGCAGGGTGCGGGGGGGGGAGCCCCGGAGCTTCACCGGGAATGATTTATCTTGCTAAATGTAAATAGCACACACCTCACATAGAACACAGCACACCTCACACCTCACCTCTCAGCTTTAAATTCAATTACCCCGCGATGCTTCGCTTTAAACTTCAGGTGGTAGAATACTCGTACTAAAGGTGTATGTACCTAATTGTTTGTATATTGACCGTGTGTATTGAACATTGACCACAACGCGTAATACATCTGCAATCGCCTTCTACTGACGTACAGAGCTGGCATCAAACTGAATTGATGAAATTGTCACCAGGAACGGGAAACATTCGTAAATTTGAAGAATAATAAACAATAAAAAAATAACTTCTTCGGTAAATCACTTTGTGGCGCCATTTTTAATAAAATGAATAAGAATGTTTGTACAGACCACTATTAAATATATAAATAATAACATGTTTCGGAAGTATACTATACACAGTATACTATGTATCCTGATAATGGAAGCTTCGCTTCCGTAACATATTGATATTTATATTAAATAATGTTTTATACAAAACTTTTAATTAAAAAAATCATTGAAAGTAAACATTTTGTGGTTTCGTAGTGTGATGATGTATGGAAACCCGTTCAATCTTAAAGTGTTTCAATAAATTTGGATTGTGTAAAGAAAAAGTTTAACATATCTTGCAATCTAAATGATAATTCTAATTTTTATTTAACAACCACATTGCGCATCAGCACATATCGCAATTTGAATATAAGGCAAGTGCTACATGCTCATAGCACATATCATAAATACAAACGTTGGACTTCTAATTTCAAGATATCAAAATAAATAATAAAAATAATAGTTCTTTATTCCAGAAGGTTTGCAGGGGTAGTGCAATGCAATTCGTTCCATAAGTGTACATAATATAAACAAAAAATAACAATAGGTAAAATAAGAGGAAGAAAAAAAAGAAAAGAAAAACATGGAAAAAGATTACTCAGTAAAATATGCAAAATAAGTTTAAAGAAAAGAAAAAAAATGTCCTACATATTTGATTGTTTTCCGTCTGCAAAAGGCCCTATTTTACATAAATACGTACCATAGAATGTGTTATAATAATAATACTATGTTCCAATAGTACACAAAATTTATGTTATTCAATTTAATTTTAAAAAATGAGAACTAATTTTTAGAAGGAAGCTTGCTAAAAATATGGTAATGTGAAAAATATTGTTTGTGCTAATCTTTTGTTTTCTCTGATTTTCTGTTTTTTTTCTATAAATATCTTACGTCTATGATTAATATACCACATCTAAATTTTTTTTTAAATGTTATGAAGACTCCTTTGACAAACTCGGTCAGTACGTTTTGTACTGTGTAACATGAAACATAACTATGAAAAATATAAAAAATAAAATGTGCATTTGAAAACAAATTTGAATAAAGCCGAATTCTACGGGGGTATTAAGATTTTTTAAAATATATATTTTGGTTGTATCTTTGTCTACAATATTGGGCAATTTGTTTAGGGAAAGGGAATAAGTTTCCAATTAAAAAACAAAGACTAATTGGCAGCTTTCAAAATATCTGTCAAATATCAAAACACACCACCTCTAGGTACCGTCTTGATAATAATATTCTTAATGTATTCGAGAATTTATGTAATGGTATATAATGCAGTGGTTTTGGGTTCCACTGAAATCCACATTATTTCAGTAAATATGATTATAACGCGGAGAAGCCATTTGACTAATTTTTGTAAACATGAAACGCAACATTTCGAGTGCGTTGTGCAAGAATCACTGGTCTGTCCGAATCAATTACCTCCATTGATAATTGGCAAACATGGTGCAATGTTGTTATTATTACAGGCTTTTGACGGCTCGTGACTAGTAGTATAGCGGTGATGGATCTCCTGGTAATGGTTAAGTAACGTCTCAGTGATAAGCAATTGTATATGTACACATGAATACCAGTTACGAAAGGTAATTCTTCTAACAAAACATGCATCCGATTCTAAATAAAGCATTTCTGCAAAATGATATAATGTTTAATTGAATTGGCGCTATTCATTGGGGAATTATATTTTAAGGTGGGATTCTTAATAAACTGACAAAATACAACAACGAAGTTTAATTTTAACTGATTCCTTACTCGTCTAAAGTAAAACGTCTATTTTTTTCTCCGATAACAATGATTATTGGAGAATTCTTTTTGAATTCTGTAGAATTTCTAACAAAATCTTTTAAGCAATGGAATTTCCACTTGACCATAGAAAAACAAGAGGTTCAAATGTTTGTTCCACCAGTTTCAACTGGTAAGTAGTAAACT
Organism: Halesus radiatus; assembly: GCA_022606495.2. Taxonomy (NCBI): domain Eukaryota; kingdom Metazoa; phylum Arthropoda; class Insecta; order Trichoptera; family Limnephilidae; genus Halesus; species Halesus radiatus. Next base: position 54,757 of record JAHDVE020008978.1, on the reverse strand, counting down.
GATATTCACAAAAAGTGTTCTAAATCAGGTAATAAATTCTTTGAATATAGAGAACTATTACAAGAAAAATGAAAAAAAAAAGTTAAATGTTTCTAAATTCACACATTCCATGAAACCGATTGAAAACAGACGGTGTGACGGTCGTATTATTATTACGGGTCCATAACATCTTGCACTGCCACAAAACAAACTTGGGCACCAATCAAACCGGGTCGGTCTTTTAAAAACAAAACAAAAAAGTCTGGTCCGTATTACTGAGACCCCAAATCTAAATGGTGAGAGGTATCTAATAGTCAACATTAAATTAATGGCCATTTCATCAAAATAGTAATTTAATCCATATAATGGAGGCCTCGGATAAACGGTCCGGGATCGATATATTTTTTTATCGATCTGAAATTGACGGATTCTAATCGACGTTTTATTTTCCAAGAGCTTTTAGGATCGAGTCTCATGATATATGTCCCGGAGATATGATTTATTTTTTTATAATTAAATCGACGTTTTATTATTTCCTCCGTTTATGTTTCACTGAATGGTTTTAAATGATGACCATTTATTAGCCACCCACATTTTATGACATACTCATTTATTTTTATTATCGTTTTTTTTTCTACTTACTGCCAAAATTGAACACATGGGTATATACTTACTATTTAGGCGAAATACAGATATAAGTTTGTTCATTTATTAAAATAGCGGATTTATAAACATAATGGATCAAGTGACTTGTTATTTAATACGTAATGGATCAGTATATGCATAAAGCTGCAGATCTTAACAGGCTCCTGCACTCCGAGATCGCAAATTCAAAACCTGGCTAGTAAAATAGTATCTTATTGTCACAATTTATAATTTTAAAAAAAAAAAGTTTATTTCCATGTCGTACCAGAGTTGAAGGTTCTCTCAGTGAGGATCCATCAGTAGATATAAAATGAATCGTTACTTGAAATGGCTGTACGTCTAACAATAATACAGGTATCTTCTTTTTTTCCACTATTTCTGGCTTTCTTCCTTCAAGGGTGTTCTCCAAGAGGGAAGGCGTATTTTTATATTAATGTTATTTAAATGGACAAATTTCAAAATTATATGGAAGATTGGAGTTGAGTTCAGACTTAGAAGAGATGATATGTTAAATGGAGGGGAGGAAATTTTAGATAGGGCTTGATAGAAGAGAGGATATTTGTTTACGCAGGGAAAACAAAAAAGCATGTGATCTATAGTTCACATTTCTGGATCACAGAAAGTAGAATCTGGGGAGTCAAGCACGTGCATTTTAGAAAAGTGGGAGGGAACGGAGCATTATTCAATTCTCATTCGAATAAGAGATAATTTAATTTTTTGGAAAAATGGGCGAATTGAAACCACGATTTTACCGGTTACCTACTTCCCAACTATTACTATTATTTTTTTTTATATTTTTAATGATTATTATCGTTTTTATTATTAATATTTTTAATTATTATTGCCTATTATTTTTTTACATTAACTACATACGGGAGTCCCCGAGGATAATAATTTCCCCTCAGGGACTATGTCACCTTTGGAGATTCTGGGTGGAGATTTTTTTAAGGAAAGGAAGTTCTGAGAAGGAAAAAGGGGTGGGTGGGAATCTGGAGTACAGTGTCTCCAGGAATGGCGGGCATATGAATCCATCCGCCCCAGAGCAGTGAACGGCGATAGGTCGAGAGAGTCCGGTTGGAGAAGTCAATCGGTTTCCCTATACCGGTCTCTCCCTATACGGCCCGCCACGCAGTCGGTGGGTAGACGCATCTACCACCAAGACCCTGACAAACCTCACTCCATAAACCCGGGCACCCCTGCTAAGTCAGCAAACGTAGCTAACCACTTGGGGTTATTATCTTTCCTTTTCACCCTTCCTCCAGGTTCACAGAATACCTACCCCGAAAAATGATTACATAGCTTCATTGGATCTGGCAGTATTGGATTGTGCAAAATAAAAAATATTTTATTTCATTTTATTTAATACTTACTTTGCTCAAATTTCTCACAACTTGTACTCGTGAAACTTTACTTAAATAACTGAGTACACACTTGTCTTCTATATATAAATCTACTCGATAGAATGTTATGTTAACGAAAATAAAAAGCTGTTATTTGTTCTTTTTTAAAAATAATTTCCAGTAAATCCGCTTTAATAACGCAGATTACAAAGAAAACAATGAGCCCCGCGAATAATCAAGTTGTGAAGCCAAAAACATTAACACTCTTTGATCCTAATTTCCAACCCCTTTCTTTCATTCTTCCGTTTATTATTTTACCGAATGGAACATCAGAGTTAAATAAAATCAGTGTTAATGTTTCCCTTAAAACAACCCTTGCTTTGTTACAGATTAGAAGAAGACGCTTCTCCCCGGGTGGGGGGTGGTTGGAGAGGGTCGGCCACGGGTAGATTCTGTGTTTGTGCAACGCAATTGGATTTAAATGGGGATAATTGACTGGCAAGAGGAATTAAGGGGATTAACACTAAGACAAAGAGCTTTTACTTCAAAGCGCTGCACGGAGGTGCTGTGAGGTCAATGGAGTATCTGGATATTCATAAGGAGTGAATATCGCCTTAATACGTAAATACCTTAGAATTTTCTGTTATAACGATTCTGGTTTAGGTCGGGGTGTTTTACTACAGATTTTTACATTTATTAGCAACCACGTGGTCAACCTACTGTCCTACTAACAATGGCTAATCACCAAGAGTTAAAAAAACGGAGTAACCGCACCTTTTAGTGCTTGCGAACGTTGGCGTCGCAAGTTATAACTTTAACTATACCATCGCCTCAGTAATACGCCTCCATGCTTCATGATACTGTGCTACTTCAGCGGCCTCCGTCCACAATAGGCCCAGCCCCTCCTCGCACATCTTCTGGGGTTGCTTTTCTCAACTATGTCCGGGGCAGCCCACTGGACGTATTCCCTCTGGAATTGAACTCAGGGTATTCAGCGGAAACCGATCTTCTGACATGTTCAAAGAATGATTTTATAACCGTTACATGCAATTATTTATACCTAAATCATTTTATAAACCTAAAGCACGAAGGTTTACGCTGCAAGTTTGCAATTTGATACAATAAAAGGCATTGTGTGTTGTCGATTTTTCTCAATACGTATTCTCGATGAAAAGTCCGTTTTGATTAATGTCACTATGGTTGACACGGCGCGCACTGGGCACGGCTGAGTGAGTACTGACACTGAGCACTGGCAACTGTCTGGTGTCGCTAAAGCAAGCGTCAGCCCAAAGGTTGAGGGTTCAAACACAACACCACCCATACAACATTAATGTATACTATGCAAGGGCTATGTATAAAAATGTACATATTTTGATTTAACTATTAATTTTCGGGGGAAAAATATATAATATACGTGACAGCTGTTTCACCATCCGAAGGCATTATCAAACTATAGTGAAGCCACTTACAAATAAACTTATTTCTATATAGGTACTGATAATGAAACTGCTAAAATGTTTCAATGCCCTAATTAATCTCTGAGTAAATTGACTGTTATTTTAATGGTTGTTACACTGTAAAGATTTCCTACTTGAGGGTTATAATGTCAAACTTTCAATTAAAGTGGAGTTCTACGAATTAAATTTGAACAATCAATAAAAAAAACTTCTTGTTTTTAAAACTTGTCCGCAATCTCCTGCCTAACATCAGAGTTATGTTACCCTTTGCAACAGAAGTAATTTTTAGTAATGTTGTTTACTTCAGGCACACGGACACGCCCGCCCACAACGAACTTCTGATTATTTCTTTAATAGCAGGAGTCAACAAATACTCGTAAAGTACCTATATAAAACAATTCAAATGGAAAGTTTTTTTTTATTTCAAATAATTTTAGTGTATTCCTAAAATCATACTAAAACAAATGAATTAAAAATTATTTCGTATTGACCACTTTATTAATATACACATATTAACATATTTTGAAATCGATCCTTTCTTCATCAGGAATATATATATAATACTGAAAAATAATAATCTCAAGTATAGACAATTTTTTTAATTATTTTTTAGCATTCTGTATATTCCTGATGAAGAAAACATCGCTTTCGAAACATGTAAATATGTGTATATTAATAAAACGGTGAATATAAAATAAATTTTAATTCATTTATTAAATACGCCACAAAGTGAATACCAATCTTTTGAACATACTAAAACAATGAATGGCATAACAATGTATCTACTATGTGTCAAAAAAATACTTAAGTAATTTTAGAAGAGAAATATTGATTCGATAGATTCATAAAAATGATGAATCTTGGTACTTGTGTAAATCTGACACCATTAAACCATATCTTGAAAGGGTTGCTTTCGCCGTTCTCAATATAGAGGGGTTGGTATATAAATGGAACCATCACTAAAAGCTTGTTCCCTAAAAAAAAAACACTTTTTCTAACGTCAACCTCAAGAAGGTTCTAGTTTCTAATATAAAACAGACGTACTTTTTAAAATATTTAGAACACACATTAAATTAGTTAATTCATTTAATACTTACAGAAATACCATTTTCTATTGTTTGATAAAAGACATTTTCTTTTCTGGTGGGATTTTAATCCATGTTATGATTTTATGATTATTATTTAATATTTAATAGGCATATACAATGTTGATTAAGTTCCTATTTATTCTTTACGTGCATACGATAATACAGAATCATTAAGTATTCAGATTTCATAGCCACTTAAAAGAAAAAAGAATAAAATACTGAAATGTAATGTAAAATCCATACGAGTGAATTGTATTCCCATCGCTCGTTTCAACTTTTATTACTCTGTGTTAAAACTAAACACACCGTTGTGAACGCCAAAATGATGCGTATCTTTTGTTTTAACATAAATTCGTGTATCGGATTCCATATAAAATTGGGTTAACAAGGTCATTAAAACTCTTTTCATTGTTAATTTATCAACGATCTTGTTTGATACGCTTACCCGTAAGTAAAGAAATTATTCGTCTGTAATTTAATTATCTGTTTGGACTTTAAAAAATCCTTCTTTTATTCTGAAATCAAAGTAAATTAATCATTTCTACTTGGATAATGGGTGAACTGTTTCAACTGTTTGAAGATGTGCTCGCTTGATAGTATTAAGACCATCTCGGCTGAGTAAATAGATAATGGAGACATCGGTTTATAGGTTAGATAGACTATTTAACGATGTTCGCATGGCTGACAGCCCCACAAAGCGGAGCACCATTTCGGAATAATTTCACTGTAACGTAAATGGATGGTGGGAATTTATGAATTAAATAGGTTTAAATTTGGAATGCTAAGTGCTAAAACGGACCGAGAGGTTGTATGCAAATATGTTTTCGAATAGCGAGAACTCTTCCTATAGAAACAGAGGAAAGACGGCATCTTATATATACTTCCGAGAATCCCAGGCCATAAGACTAAGTGGAAATTGAAATTGTATTAAATGACAAGAGGGCGCGTCTGCGGGAAGAACGATTATTGCGGTTATTTCAGATGTTCTTTAGCACTTAATGTACATTATCGATTTTATTTTACCATTTTCCTGATGTTTTACTTATAATTTGGGGGAATAATAAAATACTCCGGTTCATTCCGAGAAATTCGTAAATAATTCTTTGCGAAGTATGACAATAATAATTTATAATAAGAATAATTTTATTAATTGTTTTTGTCCTTAATTCGTAGAACTCGATTTATTTTATTTTTTTTAAATTTAATGCAAACCAAATTTAATTTTGTTATTATCAAGTTCTGCAAGTATTTTCAGTTTTTTTTTATTATTGTCTTATATATTGACTTTATACGTATATGTTTCGTTTTTATATTGAAATATAAATGAATCGTCAAAATGTGGATTGACCGCAGTTTAAAAATGGCCTCGAACGCCGAAACAGCTATCACAATAATAAGTAAAACTTAATAATAACATTATTAAATTTGATGGAAGAAGAAGCCGGGAACGTCCGAGGAAGACATGGCACGATCAAGTGAATCAAATACTTGAGTCGGGCCATGTCAGAAGTCGGAATAATAGAAGAGAATGTATGAGACGATGTATGAATGTCAATGAAGCAAGAAGTGTATGCCAAGATCGAGTTGTTTGGCGGTCCGTCCTCTCTGCCTACCCCTGCGGAGAAACGAAGTGATTGTTAGTTAGTTAGTTAAATTTGATTTACATTAAATAAAAATAAAAAATAGAATCATTTTAATATCCTTTATAGGAATATGTGTTATATACGAAAATATTTCGGATTCGTAAATAAAACTTAAACACCTACGTACTGATTACTTCTAATTTTTAAATAACCAATGGAATTCCATTTTAGTGTGATTTTATTTATATTAAAAACCTTTATATCTTTCTTTCGCTTGTTTATTTAGAGTATTTAGACCGACCAGTTTCGCCTTACAACGGTCATCTTCAGACTGGTAGAATTTAAAAAACATATGGTATATGTAGTAATTATCTCAAGACTGAGCCCCACTTGCTCTATCTGATATTGCACATTTGCCACTGAGAAATTTGTTTTATTGCCGATGGAAAGGCTTTAAAATTATGTTCGAAACTTCTTTGGGGTTGGATTATTACCTTACGGAAGACGGGTGCCCGTTGTAAGGTGAAACAAGTGGGTGAAAATTATAAAAGTTTTTTAATTTAAAAATCATATTACCTACCTACCTACTTTAAAACACTGTTTTATTTAAAAAAAAAACGATGAATAATTAATTCTATTAAATGTTTCATTGCATATTTTATTTTACTCGACACAACTTCTTGTCGTGGAAATAATGTAAAATATACAACTTTCAATTAATTATTCCGTCCATATTTTATATGCCCGGGGAGTGTGTAGTGATGAAGATGCATCCATCATTCTTTCCTCTCTGTTGTTCTAAACTGACTTGGTGGTTTTTCCGAACTAATCGACACTTCGAAGGTGGAAAACTGCTAGTGGTATAAACGAGAAACAGTGACGTGTAATACAACAATCACAGTAGTTGGTACTCATCCAATATGAAAGCCCAGTTTGGTTGTCATATTTATTTATTTATTTTATTTAAACGGCCAAAGGGCTTTTACATAATAGTACTTACACCTTTTTTGTAAAATTATAATGTTTTTAGCAAAAGAAATAAAAAGCTTAAATGCGCAATAGCAAACCAAATACAGTAAACAGAAAATATTTTTATAATAAACTTAGGTATTCTGCCAATATCCATCACATAAACGTTAGTAAAAATAAAATCAAAAATGTTGAAAAATTTACAATAAAATTATAATTTATAATCTAGGTAAAATTTAATAGGTATAGCTCGTTCATACGGCTTTTGAAGTTTATCAAGTTCAAATTATTGTCAATTGCCAAAACCGTAAAAATTTTATATTGGGAAATGTAAACCATAGTTGGAATGAGAAATGTTAATGTCTGTCTAGTCGTTCGTTTGTATATGGATATATCTTTAATAATAAAATAACGTGCTGTGAAAAATTATACCAAATATTATATGTCGTTTTATTGACTAACTTCTAGATACTCTCCGATTTAAGAATTTCACGGACATATTTATATTGTTTAACAATTATTGAAAAATTATACCTAGACCAACCAAAAAACGTATCGTATTTTTGACAAATTCACGGAGAAACCCAAAGTTCAAGGTGTAAATGACAATATTAATTTTATTCATATTTAGAATTTCCATGATTGTCCCTATCTGTATACATAAGTACCTACCTACACAATACAATCAATGATTTGTAAAAGTTTTGGAGCTACCCATATTTTGAACACCATTCGCTTTTTAAATCAATTACAAATATCTTTACTGTTTTCAATGTTTACAATTATGTAAGTACCTACTTCTATTCGAGCGTAATTGTTTGTTATATTTTTTTTTATAAAACCTGCCATTTAAAAATAATTGGAATAATTTTATAATTATTGTAATTATGTTTAAATTTTTCAACGTATGAAACTTAATGCAAGTGCGTGTATGTAATTAATATCCAACCTCTTATATTAATTAGACTGCTGTAACATGTCCCAGAAAGGGTAGACAGAGATAACCGTACGCCATATTTGATAACAACATGATTTCATTAATTAAAAAATTTCCTTTTAACGGAAATGATGGCTTAATTATTATTGTGTTTAGTTCGTAGATTTTCTTAATTTATTTATTTTATAACAAATTTCGTAATTAAAATAATAAGAAACGTTTTGTATAAATCAATATTTAATGTATAAATATCAACATTATTATTGAAACTGACAAGACTTGTGAATTTGCATTTATTGAAGAAACATAATATATATAATAATGTAATTATTTATTTCTGCAATTATATTTTAGTTTTTATTATTGTGACAGCTATTTCGGCGTTCAAAGCCATTTTTATTAACCCGGATCCACGAAGGAGCATGCAATATTAATCGAATCACCTTGTTTTTCAGGATTTGTAAGAATTTCATGTTCGTTTTTTGTTGCGTTTCCCCTAATAGGTGGAGTATACGAAAATGTGGTTCTTATAGTGATCTTGCATAGGAGTATTGTATTGTCTGTAGATCGTGTACTATTCTTATCGAGTATAGGGTAGAGAGAACTTATGGCGCGATTTCTGGAATAATATTTTTCTAGGAGATACTTTTTCCAAGGAGCTTCGTGTCTAAAACGAGTCCTAAGTACTTTAATTATTTGGTACGAGGCACGCTCTCCCCAAATATTTTTTGTTTTTGTAGGCTGTTTTGGATTATGTTCGTAAAGATAGTTGGCTGCACTTTTTGAAGAATGTGTTGTGATAAGTCACTTCTTATAACATTCCTCCAAGAGGATGGCTTGAGATTGTATTCAAAGTGTGACTACGATCTCTTGAGTAGAGCTTGAAAATGGTATCATCTGCGATTTTGCATGTGTTGGTATTGTTGCTGGTGCATAAATAGTTAAACAGGATGGAGGCTACTTTTGAACCTTGGAGGACACCGGTGGTTAAAAGTTTCATTGATGAAAATATGCAATATAATTTTAAACAGAAACGATGATTTAACAGGTAACGGACGATGATTCATTGAACGAGGTATGTCAAATTGATTCACTTTATAAATTAGGCCGTTATGCCTTACTTTATCGAAAACTTTGCTGACGTTGAGTGAAAGGATCGTTGTAAAATGTTGAAGCCTTCGGTTATACGTTATTTTTGGAAAAAAACAAGATCGACAAAACTAGGAGCGATTCTGCGATTCAATTAATAATGAGAGCGAGCCACTATAAGTAACATAACATTATATGCGTTTTGGAACATAATTGAAGGCCTCAACATTAATAAACAGGAAAATATGAAATACTTTAAGTACAGGAGCCATCTACTTCGACAATGGACTTCTCAAATGACTTCACTGTCCATTTCGTAACTCTTCACGTCGCGTCGTGTAGTTTCAGGTTGCAACTTTTATCATCCTTTCTCTAACCCTGTAGAAAAGATTCGCTCGTAGTATAAGTATTACATTTCACAATGATCTTCTTAATAATAATAATGTGATAATTTGTATAGCGCCATTTTTGCGAAAAATCGCCTCAAAAGCGCTGTACAAATATTACTTCCTATTCTGTATCTAATTATGTACAAACAGATACAGAAAAACATACTTACCTGGCAGGTCGCTTCAGATGAACACAGATTTATTTAAAAAATTAAGTTTAGAGAAGATATGATGTTTACAATTATTACAGCTATTTTATCCTGCTTTTCTATTGATGTTAGATATATTAGGAGATCGGTGGCATAAAAAGAGTTGGTATTTATTTGAAATATTAATAATTTTTAGCACTGTAAAATATTTATAAAATGACCTAAAAAAGCTTAAGAAGTTTTTAATAGATGCTTTTTTTTAACACATTTGCTTATTTAGAGTGTTGCGGGCTGTGGAGGTACTTGCGCACTGGCGCGTGAAAAAAAAACTTATTCTATAAGCGACTTTAGGTAAGTACTAACTGGCTAGTCTAGCTAAGCAATTAACGTGTGCATTTCTTCCATTTATATGATATGATTGTCTGATAAAATGAGTTTTAAGTTTAACTCTGAATTCTGTCGAGCTTTTAAATACTCTTAAGTCATGCGGCAGTTTATTCCAGCCTTTAGGTCCTGATACTCCTAAAGCACGATCGCCGAACTTAGTATTAAGTGTGCGCTTTGGTTCCTTCAACCTCCCGATAGCCAATGACGCTGCTGACCTAAAAGTGAACTGCCGTGAATTGGTATTTTCTGGAATACACAGTTCCGATAAGTAAGCCGGAGCCATTCCGTCAAGTGACTTAAATACCATTCAACAGATCTTGAACTGGATTCTTTCAGGATATTTGATCCAATGAAGATTTTTGAGATGCTCTGAAATGTAGGATTATTTATATAATCCGGTGATAAGTCTTGCCGCTGCGTTGAAAACTAATTGCAATTTGTTAATTTGGTATTTGGGGAGACTTGCATATATTCCGTTGGAGTAATCTAGACGTGACACAACGTACAAATTGACTAGCAGTTTAGTCGCCTCTGTTGGCACTAAACAAACTTAGTTACCAACTAAAATAAGTTAACTCTTGGGAATACAATGCATGGAAATGTATTGTACACTTTTTAATAAAAAAAAATTTAAAAATAAGTAAGTGTTAAATATTTATTTTATTTTGACGACCGGTGATATCCCTAACACACAGGAGTAAAGAATTTCAAACCCAACAAGGGAATGGGAAAAACGTACAATATTTGAACAATTTTAATTTCGTTTTTTTTTTTCAGAATCGACAAGTTCTGCACAAAATATCCAGACCAGGTAACAAGAAATTCAATAAAGTAATACCTATATTTAAGATTCGCTGAAGAAAGTTTTTGTACACAATATCAGGCGAATATATAACTCTAATAGTTTCTTCTTCCCATCTCTCTTCACCCTTCCCCACCGCGCTTCTACTCAATCTTCCGCGCTGTCAGTTCGCAGGAATAAAATAACATTTAACGGCCTCCATGGTCGAGGGGCAAGGCTCTCGACTACGAATCCGAAAGTCGCGGGTTCAAATCCCGGGGTGCGCAAGTTAATTTTATTTATTTAATTTGTGATGTTTCACAATTAATTCATTTAAAAATAATATATAGCATATTTTCGCACGTCCCAGAATGGAAACTCTCAGTATCGTCCTGGTGAAAGACCACCATTCAGAATTGAAACGTTGCTTGAAATGGCTTTTAGTCGTGTTTGATGACCAGATCTGAATAGCCAGGTAGTTCCCCACCTTCCTCGTCCTCTTCTCCTTCCCCTCCACAATACCTTCAGCCTCACAACATTCCCCAATTGGGGATGCCATAGTCTCACTGGCTCCAGACGGGAAGGAGCAGTTGGGACTCTTTAATTTGAGGCATCATGGACTCTATCCCGATTAGTTGCAAATGAGAGAATCGTTTTATCTGCAAGGTGATTTAGGGTTTAAATCATAGTAAATTCACTTTTAATAGAACGCAAGTGGGATCTAGAAATCAGAATCCCAAGGCCGCTTTTCGTAAAAAGACTAACCGAAGACTTCTGTATGACGAAGACTGGTCAAATTTCAATTTTACCAAACAATTTCACCATTCGCTCAATACTAATAAGAGACTATAAATTCATTAAAGATTTTTTTTGTAGAAACATGTTATTATAACGTATTGGAATGCATGACCTACTGTGTACTGGTAGATAATGTTGCAATTGATTTTAGAAGTACGGGTGCGCTAATTTCGCGGTTCAACGGAGGTTAATCCATGAACTTGGACGATAGAATACTTGCAGAACTTAAAAATAACATTATTAAAATTATTTTCTTAAATAAAATATATATACAAAAAAAAGATAGACACAGAGTTAAAATTACGTTCATCTGTGTTTCTGGGAGTGATATTTTAATTTATTGACCGTAGAACTCATGTAATTAATAGTCATCATTGAAGAAGATAATATTAACACATCCCAAATGAACCACGAAACCGAAAAAAACCACAGAAATTAAAAAGATTTCAGTCGTATCTGGGACTCGAACCCAGGACCTCTACCTATGCGGGGTAACCGCTTAACCAACTTAGATAATGAGACCGGTTCAATTTACGCCATCTACACCGATATCATACTTCAAGTTCAAGACTTGTTAATATTATCCTCCATTTTTATAAATCCATATTATTGACTGCTATCCTTATGATGATTGCAAAGTTTCATCCCGAACTCAATTGCAATCGGAATAGAGTCTCGGATATACCTACCCGATTTGTATTTATATGAGACATCTATTGACTTATTTTACAAGTCTGGAAAGAAATATTCAATTTATTTTTTTATACCTTATTAAAGTTTGTAAACCTAATTGTAATATTTAATCATTGAAGAAGATAATATTAACACATCCCAAATGAACCACGATGCGACTGAAATCTTTTTAATTTCTGTTGTTTTCTCGGTTTCGTGGTTCATTTGGGATGTGTTAATTTTTTTATTTTCATATGAAAACCTCACAAGAGTCCCAACTGCTCCCAACCGTCTGGAGCCAGTGAGACTATGGCATTCCCAATTGGGGAATGTTGTGAGGCTGAAGTTATTGGGGAGGGGAAGGAAAAGGGGAAAAGGAAGGTTGGGAATACCTGGCTATTCAGATCTGGTCACCAAACACAGCTAAAAGCCATTTCAAGCAACGTTTAAATTCTGAATGTTGGTCTTTCACCAGGGCGATACTGAGAGTATCTTCCACTCTTATCTTCTTCAATGATTAAATATTACAATGAGGTTTACAAACTTCAATAAGTTATAAAAAATAAATTGAATAATTAATAGTCACTTTTATCAATCAAACTGATTGACCACTTAAAATTTGGTGAAAATGCACAAACTAAAAATTATCAAATGCAATATGTATTAACACTAACAATACACTGGAACGGTGTTACCGCAGCGCAAATTTAGAAATATGTTATTCTACCGCATATCTCTTTGTTCCTTGTAATATTTCCACATTCTCGTGGTCATTTCGTCCAACGCACGCGTTGCTGTGTCCTGTGTAAATGGGGTATTTGTTGCATAAAACACCGAAATAATACTGCTCTAATGAGGCGTGCTTCGCATTTTCAACTGTGAGTAATCCAACTCCACAGCAATGTCATTCATTTCGTTCGGACAGTTCACACAACGCACAATACACATTCCCAACAAGCAACTAAATAATTAAGCCGTCAAAAGGGCAAACAAAGTGTATAAACTAATTTGTGACTATAAAAACATATTTAGACATTTCTATTAGTGTGAACTATTACTCTAGTATTTTTAACCCTTGTCTAGCGAATGCTTGGCAGGCCTCTCAGGGTCAGGAGTTTTTAGTCAGGAGAAGTTTACACACATTATTATAAGCCACTCAAAAATTACTGTCACTAATATGAGACAGTAAGTTACTAATTCAACATTACCGTGTAGTTTTTTAAACGTCGTTGGTAACTATGAAAATAAACAAGAAAGGCGGATACGTTTTTTTATTAAATATTGCTTTCGATGTCTGTAGTATACGAGTATATATAAAAATCAATGGAAGTTTGTAACTTTGTTTGTTTTGTCCTCGATGTTCTCAAACATCACTGGACCGGTTTCGCTGAAAATATAACAGTTTGTTTTTGTTAGTGCCGGGAAGGTTTAAAAAGTAGTTTTAATGAAATCCAATATGTAAAACTGTTGCTATAACGTTTTAAAATTACTATGAAAAACATTGAACGCGCCATGTTTTATTTAGGTTAGCCATAGATATAACACTCTGGTTAGCCACAGATTGCATATTCAAAAGAAGAAGGTTTTTTTGGGTAGAATATTTTCAAAATGGAAAACACGAGTAGGTGCCTACTTAAGAACTTGTGGATGCCTACTTGATTTATGTATATATATATATACTCGTATATTGAAAAAATTAAACGTTTGGAATGAATTCAAATATTCAAATGAATGTTTCTTTATTTGGAGATAGTTACTTTCGCTGTCAAAGCAATTATGGCACCCTAATGACAATCAAGAAATCACAACTTCATAACTTCCAAATCCCGAGCAAAGCCGGGTACACATCAACTAGTATATATATATATTCCTGATAAATCATTCAAAATTACGTTTCTGTTATTTATAAGAACACACAATTTTATTAAACAAATCAAATGTTTGAAAAAGATTCAAGCAGTTTCCTCCATAGCGCCAGACTCTATCCTTCAGATAGAGTTCGTCGGTCCAACCCATCATTAATCGACCACCTCAGTTAGTTTATTTTCATATTTATATTGCTCTAAAAAAGCATTATTCTCATTACTGCGAGTTCTTTTGTATTTTTCCCTTTCGGAATTATACGAAACTGGTTAATTACACTCCCCAACAAAAGACATGGCCTTTTGAAAGCTTGACAATGTTAGTTTTTATAATTATTATTACGGTTTTCTGTAAAATAACTCGACATAAACATCCACAATAAGAAAACATTTCTCGACCAAATAACACAATCCTTCGAAATTTTTCTCAATCTTAAACTGTGTAATTTTTTTCTCAAATTTTTCATAAATTATCTTCTCACCCAGTTACAAAGATTCTATATTTCAGATAAAACTGTTCAAAAGTAATAAGCCACAGCTGATGTACCCCTTAATCTAACATTCTAACGGGTCAGTAAATCGACCAATAGAATAATAGATCTTTAGAGAATATTTCTAAATCCAATAAAAACTGCCAATAAAAATTAAATATGTTCTCGAACCCAAATTTCTCATATCTCCCATCAGCTCCGATAAAATTAAGCATAAAAATTCTTCTTCAGCTTTGATTCGAGAGATTTCGTTCCAGGATAAAAAAAAACTTTCCTAATAATAGGCTTCCAAATTTATATGGGTTATAATATTTGTGTTTAGCCTGGGGAGCGCGTATTCGTTTCTTTGCAGCCAGAAACAATATCCAATACCCTTTTTGATGTTATTTTCCGTTATTATGTTTCGACCATTAAAATACATTTCGACCGTGATGCTTTCATAATTCTATTGATAAAGGTGTTAAATTGTGTACTTAAATTTAGTGTTGTACGTTATTTGTCAGTTAAGCAGTAACTTTCCAAAGATTTGTTTTTATTACTTTTTGATTATTTTTGTCATGAAGGTAGGTAGAAACATAAGAAAATATTTGAGCGGTTTTCGCGAGCCACCGATAGCTAAACAGTTTTTGTAAAGTTAATTTTTCAATAAATAAAATTCTTTACTCAAAATATACTAATACCCCTTGGCTTGGAAAAGATGAACTCAGAACGCCAAAAGAGCGACGTCCGCACAAAATTTTAACGGTAATTACAAAAGGGACTTCGTCGTATTGTCTGCCCCAGACAGAGGTGGGGAAAGCAGCTCCAGAGGCCATGCGAGACGAAACTGAGTTTGCAATTGGCTAAGATCACTGAAGTAACACAGAACAGGGACGCTTTGTCGAAGCGATTGGCAAGGGAAAGAAAATGACGATGATGAAAATGAATTAAAAAGATTTTTTGCAAATTTCAGTAGATAGATTAAAAACAGTATTTAAGTACATAAAATTTCAGGTGTATTTCAATATCTTCCACTAAAAATAACACGTGTTTATTTTGTACCAATATTTCGAGCCAGCTCGAGTTTCCATTGAAATGTTGTTGAGAAATTCTCCCTCGTCTGCATTTTCTATTAAATCACATTACTACAGCGGCAAAGCGTCCAGACTGGCTGCAAGACGATATTCCTCCTAAAAATAAAGAGACCTCTTTAATAAAGACGACGGCGTCTAAAGAAGGTGCTTGAGAATAACTGAAAACTCGCGACGCAAAGACGGAGATGAGTCTAGCGTTACTCATGCGAAACATTTCAAGTCTCTTATTTAGTTATTCAGACCTTAGATATTAGATCACTGTGTATATATCCTTGACAAGTGCTTTATAGTTATCTTTATATATTATCCTCGTTGCTTCGTGAATGAATTATAAAAAAAGTATGCCTGAAAAACATACTCGTATTTATATGTACAAAATACCTTTATAGTGCAAAGTTAATACTATATATTATTTACTCATTGTCACTTTAACCCTGACCCTAATGCCCGGTGCACACGAGGCTAGTATAAAAAGCCAGGATAGTAAGCTAGTGTGTCGACGTCCTGTCCTAACAAGATCCTAGCTTACTAACCTGGCTTGGCACAAACTAGAGCGGTTTACACGATGCTAGGAGATTTTAAGCCAGTATCATTGTAGTGACTACGGTAACCACATGTCCGCGTCCGTCCGTAGAGAAAAATGAACAGCTTACTTAGATGAAACACAAGACTGAAACAGATGCTTCGGAAACTGTGCCAAGTTACATTGGACGAATTGAACGAAACCGTGGATTTTAAGAAGGAATGAATTTTTATTTGTATTGTTTTTAGTGGTCATTATTATGCCGATAGTTATTAATTCGGAAAAAATGTATTATACTGCTGAATTACGCATAGATTTATGTTTATAATATGTAATACCAGCGTTCCACAGACATTCTTTATCATTATACAATTGTATAAACTTTAAATTGATCTCATTACCTAGTATTGGCATTTTTAGAATCGTATCGTGTATCAGAAAATATATATTTCAGTAGCGACAACAGCGCCTCGACACTGTGCACTAGTGATGGGCGAAGCGGCTCGATGATCCGGATCAGTACAGGTTCGCTGATACAGCTCGATTGAACGACGGTTCGCATCTCCCCGCACCATGCCCTCTTCCTCGCTCCCTTAGCCCTCCTAATGACGTCCTTAAGACGCTCTTACACGATACTTTTTTCGTCCAGTTTTCATGTGGATTGTCTTTACAGAGAGCTGATTTAGTGATCCGGCTCACTAAACCGAGCCGCTTCGCCCACCGCTACTGTGCACTAGCCGATCATGTACTAGCTACGGGCGGACACACGAAGCTAGAAACAAAGCTAGAATAAAAAGCTCGGTGGTGGGGGGCGCTACTAGCTCAAATAATAGAAACACATCCTATTAAACTCTCCTGTCTTGAGACGCTAGCTTACTAGCTTCCTCTCCGTAGTTAATACTACAGTCTACACGTAGCTATTTTTCCTGGCTTGTTATAATAGCCTCGTATGCACCATACTTTACGTTGTGTTGTCCTTCTTCATCTCTCGAAATTTTTGATTCTGTTAACCTGCCTGACCGCTTGAAAAGTATTGTTGCAATATTGTTATCACTAAGTAAAAAAACTTAAACGCGACGTCTCCACTCCATTATATCTCTGAATAATGCTCGTAGATAGATGATCTAAAATTGTATATAATTAAAATAATGTTATATACCACTTTATAAAACCATTTAGTAATTGTATTTTTTCAAGGGCGCTACACTTTCATGCACGTCACCTAACACAGCGCCCTTGAGGTGATTTTTCACAAAAATAGCGCTATACAAATCATCCAATTGTTATTATTATTATTATTATTATTATGTTTTTATTAGTTTATTTTGATTTAAGTAGGTACAGTTTTCCTTTTACACAATTTAAATTTGGAAAGCTCTAAGTCTAATCTATATATATATATATATATATAAAATCAATGTAAGTTTGTAAGTTTGTTTGTTCTCGATGTTCTCGAAAATCACTGAACCGGTTTAGTCGAAAATAGCACAGTTTATTTTTATTAGTGCTGGGAAGGTTTAGAAAGTAGTTGGAATGAAATACAATATGTAAAACTGTTGTTATAACGTTTTAAAATTAATGTGAAAAACATTGAACCCGCCATGTTTTATTTAGGTTAGCCCACATATATTACTGGTTAGCCACAGATTGCATATTCAAAAGAAGAAGGTTTTTTTGGGTAGAATATTTTCAAAATGGAAAACAAGATTAGGTACCTACTTAAGAACTTTCTGATTTAGATACATTTTGAAAAAATAAAGGTTTGAAATGAAATAAAATATTCAAATTAATGTATATTTATTTGGAGATAGTTACTGTCGCTGTCAAAACAATTATTGTACCCGAGCAAGGTCGGGTACACATCAGCTAGTATACTAATAAATCATTGTTTCGTATATCAATCATGTCATAAGCATTAGCATACTACTAGCTCTGCTATTTATAAACAATGCATTTGTTGGCAACATAATACACTCGTCATTCCTGCCGGGCTCGAGGCACCGGCGCACACTGGAAACGCAGCGCCGCCCACGTCGCCGACTGCATTCAATGCACATTGGACATAATGCGCATGAATACGTCGAGTGGCCAAGTAGCCGAGAGGCCGTATGGCTACAGTGGATGCAGTGAGCCAGCCGTACCCGCAGCCACTTGGCACTACTGTCTGCGCCTATCAGACTTATTGCCGCATTAATCTAGTTGAGCGATCCTTTGTCGGATGCTGGCGCATGCTGAACACTTTCTGTAGTGCTGAGGTAGTACGAAAATGCCTCGTGTAAATTGTGTAATCTAGTTCTTATGATAATGACTATAAAAAATGAATATGATGTAGTCATTTCATCCCCAATTAATGAATTTTTGGTGGAAGGGGAAGGTTGTGTGTTTTACCTTGCTGTTCAGACCTGGATCTTAAGCAAAGGGAGTAAAATAAAGTAAATCAATTCATATTCATTAGGTTATATTAAAAAAAACACATCCTTTTAAGACGTTTTACTTGTGTTTTACACGGTTTTGGATACAGAATCAAGAATCTTTCCGATCTGCCAGATATCTCTTTAATGTGCGAATATTATTTAAACTTTAATCAATCTAAAGAATCTATTTCTGCGATGCTTTCTTAGAAAAATACGAAGAGAATTTTACAAAGTAGGACAAAAATTAGGCAGTCATACATAGTGTAATGCTCATGTTTTGATTATTTGGTCGAGTCAGCGATTGCTGTGCTTGATTATTCTATTATTCTATGGCGCTATTCGATGGAACATTTAAATCGCGTCTCATTAACTAAGATCCATAATTTATCTACGTGCGGACAATGTCCACTTTTCCCCTAAGGCAAATCAACTCAAAATAATTATCTTAATACAACCGTTATTTGCCCACCTTTCAATTGGCAATTACAAAATCTGCAATCAACGCCATTACATGACAGTACGGTGATACTATTTGACATACAGTACGTAAAAGATTCATAATAATTATAATGTTTCCGTTATGTCCCCGATAATGGCTCTCAATCTCACATACAACATGTCAGCTCACTTCAATCTTCGCCAATAGCCACTCTATGGCGTAATGTGGGGTGGACTGGCCCCTTCGGCTGCCCAGTTTTTTAATAAATATGCTTGGTACTATAAGCAAGTGGAAGATACTCTCAGTATCGCCCCGGTGACAGACCACCATTCAGAATTGAAACGTTGCTTGAAATGGCTTTTAGACGTATTTGGTGACCAGATCTAAATATCCAGGTATTTCCCCACCCCCCTCTTCCCCTTGTCATTTCTCTCCACAATACCTTCAGCCTCACAACATTCCCCAATTGGGGATGCCATAGTCTCACTGGCTCCAGAAGGTTGGGAGCAGTTGGGACTCTTGTGGAGTATTTCATATTAAAAAAGCAAGCCAAATAGAAGGATTTATATTTGAAAATATTCGAAAAACACCAATTGCTCTCCTTGCACAACTAAAAAATACAAGTAACATGTTTTGCAAAAAAAGGTCATCACGAGAATGTTTGAAGAAGTACAGATTTTTGTTAATTTTAAATTGATTTAATTTTTTTTTCTCATATTATTAGAAAAAAAAACGAACTAAATGCATTTTTTAGAGTAAACGTGTTGAATAACTGTTGCCTTAAGCATTTTCTTGAATGTTTCACTATAAATGCACTATTTTATAAAAAATGAAGTTCAAAGTTAATCTATTTAATATATATTTAATTAATTCAATTTATTATCTTTTATTATAAATATCTCCAAATGTTTTGGGAGCAATGGTCCACTCCCCTGGATGCCGAAATCATACACAATGTATACAGAAACATGTCAAGATATTAAAAACAGTGGTAAAAATGAAGTGTTTTATTTTTGCTTATATTAAATGGTACCACAAAGCAATTATTGAAGAAGTACTTAATATTTATTGATTATTATCTTTTAAAAGCAATAAAACAATAAGAGTAGAAGAGAAGAAAGGAAAATCGTAAAATGAAAAGCAGAATTCTGAAAACAGATGCCAAAACACTTTTACTACTTTTTTTAAGTGCAGATGAAAGGATGCTGTAATTTTGTACATTCTGGCTTAAAACTCGTAGGTGAATATTTGATTTGTCTCATAAAAGTGATTATTCAAAAAAAAAAAAAAAACGTGATGAACAACAACATGGGGATCATAAATCACATAAATAATTGACTCGTTAAAAGACATTATTAAAATGAATTGTTAGTCGGTCCGACCCTGCGAATGTTAGTATTATGTTCGATAGCATTACTTACGATAGTAAAATGTTCGACGGTATGATACCTTCCGTTCCTTTATTCTCGGAACGCAATCATCGCTAATTTATATCAACCGGCGCAATTTCAATCATTTATCATAAAATTATATAAAATATTCCGCGCAGTTTGCCGGCCGGAACACGGATGGTGAATTCCTCGTCCGATGGCGATGCGATGGTGCCGACGAGCGACGAGATGTGTTCGTGTTTTTTTAGTTTTATTGCTGATAATTCCAAGTTGCTTGCACACTTCGATTACACACGACGGCGGTGTGTGCTGTGTGCTGTGTGCTGTGTGCTGTGTGCTGTGTGCTGTGTGCTGTGTGCTGTGTGCGTCAATATCATCACGAGGCGGACGGAGATTATATGGATAGATCACAATTGTATTTAATTCCGCCATTAAGCCGCGCACACACGCAGATAGCTTTCAAATTTATCTGTGATTATCTCAGAGCTTATTATCTCCATCTCCACACCTTATACTGCGCGTACTGCGAATGTCATTGGCGTGCGATCCATTGTAACGAATCCCTTGATTACTCAAAATTTCTGTAAAAATATTTTGAATTATAACTAATAACAGGTATTTTGTAAGAAATCAAATACAACTTCTGGTTCAAGCGATAAATTCTCCACTTTGATATATTTATTTAATCTCGCAAACTAGCGACATTCCCCAATGTGAGTGTTGATACTTCGAACTATGTTTACTAGACAATTTATTATCAAACAGTGGTTTGTTTGATTCATTCCTTTGTTATTTTTTTTGTTCTTATTTACTTACGTATTTGGTTTTTATCTGTATGTGGATATCGCACAAGAGTCATAACTGCTCCCTGCTGACTTGAACCACTGAGACTATGAGCATCTCCAATATTTGGGGTACGTTGTAAGGCTGAAAGGTACTGGAGTGCAAGAAGATAGAGAATATGAAGGTAAAGAAGTACCTGGCTATTTAGATCTGGTTACCAAATATGCCTATAGTCATTTCAAGCAACGTTTCTATTATGAATCAGGGCGATGCTAAGTGTATCTACCACTCTGGAATGTGCCAACAGAAGTGTATTATATATTATTTTATATGAATTTGATAGGAAATAATTTAATCAAATAATATTTCCATGCGCACGCCGCGATTCGAAACCGTGACCGCCGGATTCGTATCCGAGGACCTTACCCCTCTCCCATGGAGGCCGTCGAAAGAGATACCATTAATTTATTTCTAACAAAAATCTCTAAAAAAACAATTTACATAATATAAATTAATGTCACTTTTGGACTGGATGTAACCGCACGCCACTGACGTAGGTATATTCTTATATTTACGGCGCGGGAAATATTTATTATAACGTGATCTTGGATGAAAACGTTCCAAGGTCACTGAAATATTTTTCTACTTATATATTTTATAATGCCTTTCTTCGCCCACAAATACTTTTACTCTTGTGTGTTTTTTGATCCTTTGGAAAATAATCAGAACATACAAAATATTATTCTTACGAAACGGGTTAACAATATTTTTAAAATATCTTATATTTTTCCCTTGCTAACCAGAATATTTTTCACATGCTTTGCGAGTAGTATTAGCAAGAAATAAATTATTCAATTAAAAATTCGGAGCTTATTACGCGGGTTAATTGGTTCCCCAGCCTTAATTCACAGGCTTTCATCAAGTGAAAATGATGTAAAAGAAACATATTAATAGTTATTGTCAATTTGTGAGATTATAAGTGTAGTTGCATACATCGGGACATATAAATATTAGGATGGTGTCATTGACTCGTTTATTACCGAGATGGACGCCTTACCTAATGTGTAATGTTGATATTTAATTTATTCTGTCAAAAACTGTTGTCGTACACGATTCCTGTTAAAATATAATATTCTGTACCGAGTAAGCTCACACGAATGGTCGGCCAGTAAGAAAGTGTTGCGCACAACCTTTTTTCTTACTAAGATGGTTTGAAAATATATAATTTAGAAAAACTCCGTGGTGTACACTCATAGTTGTGTGAACATTTGAATTTTGAGAATAAAAACATTTAATTGTTGAAGTCGTAGTTTTAAAATGTTTAAATAGACTTGTGATTATAATTAACATTAAACCATAATGATCCAACATATTCATTATTCAAAATGTTTACAATAAAATATATTATTATGATAATATACACGCAATTGAAACTCTACGGTGTATTGGGTAGTGCGTAACAGGGAATAGGTATAATAGAAATGGGAATAGTTTCAATAATACGTTCATAAATGTTAGTTCGAGATAAAAGGCAATGATTTTCTTCAAAGACGTATTAATTCATTTTTTCCTCCACAGATGGCGGTGCCGCAAAACATTTTTCTCATGTTAGTCTTTAACCTAGCGGTAGCGTTGAAATCTGAAAAAAACGACTAATTATGAAGTGGATAAAACATTTAGTTGAAGGATAACATTATGTCCTAATTTCAAAAAGAGCAATTATTTTCTAGAAGTGCAGTGTTACTATTCCACAGTATTTATTTTATTTAAAGAGTATTGAGTTTTATTGGAAGCGTAGCTTTGTGTAATATATCCCACATAAAAAGGATTGAAGTTGTCAAATGAATTGCCATAAGTCAAGTTGCAACTAAAGAGTACATATTTGTAGAATAGAAACAATTTATAATTGTAAAACGGTTGTCACTTAAAAAATATTCACAAATTTATGGGTAAACAAATTTTTTCTTTTTCATTTTATGGTTGGCTCTTCTGAGGGTAGGCAGTGCTTTTTAGCATTTAAGGACTGCAAGCCACAGTGCACTACATTATTTACATGCGGTTTATCGCACGAGTAGTATAATTTGATATTTTATCGACATCTACTTAATTCGTCCCAAAAGTTCCTATTGCGTTTGTATACCTAGTAGATACCAACTGATGACTTTTTCTTTCTAGCGAAAAGTCAAAATGACGTCTTTTCAAAGTACAGTGGTGCCTCGCATAACGAACGCCTCGCAGCACGCTGAACGCTCGCGACACAACGAACTTCCTTTTCGTTCATTTCACGATTCATACAACGAACTTCGCTTCACACAACGAACTTCGCTTCACACAACGAAGTCGCCCACTTCACACGATCACTGCCGATTTATTGCATCCTTCCGCGCAGGCAGTCGTTAGTCACTGAGCAGTACGCTTAACTTACGCACGTGTCGCAGCAATCGTTCATCATTACAACGAAGTCGCCCGATAACGAAGTCGCCCGATCTTCTACGATCACTGCCGATTAATTGCATCCTCCCGCGCAGGCAGTCGTTAGACTCGTTAGTCACTGCGTAGTACGCTTAACTTACGCACGTATCGCAGCAATCGTTCTTCATTACGAATTAAATCGCACACGTATCACGGCAGTCGTCCTTTTAAGATAAACTCAACATTTTTTTTATATGATGGGTTCTAAAAAAATTATTATTAATTTTAAAAAATTTATTATGGATGAAGGATACCGCCCACAACAAGTGTTCAATGCCGATGAAACGGGTCTTTTCTGGAAAAAATGAAAATGTGTGTTTTTTTCATTATGTTTTTAGATGTATCTAAATAAAAATAATAACAAAAAAATTATCTTTTTTTTATGTCATCTTACCATATTTTATGCTACAGAACGAATTATTTTTTTTAACATGTATTGTTATGGGAAAACGCGTTTCACATAACGAACTTTTCGCATAACGAACTTGCTCCTGGAACGAATTAAGTTCGTTGTGTGAGGCACCACTGTAATTCATAAAAAAATTATATTAACCCTATAAAAAATCAACAGCCTTAATTAAGTATATTTTTATTATATTCATTACATTGACTTTAAATGCTCGTAAACATGTTACTTACATTTAAGAAAAATATTTATCATTATCTCGTTCGTTGGATGGAGTAGTAGAATAACACAGATTTTTGTCCAAGATCAATTAAAATAACAAAAACAACGAACAGTTCATATACTCACTTGATCTCGATCCACGAAGAGATCTACCTAGTTACCACCTTAGATGAATTAAAAAGTGAAGATACGTTACTGAGACAAGGGTTGCGAGCTTTGAAACTGAAAACAAGAACGTGCCACATTTTTTTGTTTAATTGGTACTTATGAATATATTGTATTTTTATAATGTCATTGGTTACTATGTTGGTTTTCATTGAGCGTATAATTTTGCAAGGAGTTCAATCTTGGGGCCCGTAAGGTTTTGCTGGATTCACCAGGATGATGTCATATTTTTATTTAGAAATTAGGGATTATTTGGAGTGGGAAATACAGACTCAGTATCGTCCTGATGCAAGACCATCAATCAGTATCGAGTATATAGAGTTAGTTGAAATGGCTTTGTTATACGGTATTTAGTTTCCTAATCTGAATAGCCAGGTACCTACCTCGCATGGTGAAAAAATAAATTAATTAATTTCGGGTGGCCGGTAAGTAGGTACCACCGAGTGAAGACCGCCAGAATCGAATTTGAACTCGAAATTATTTCACCACCTTTTAGTGACTCGATCGAAATATCCAGGTATTTTTCAACGTTCCTCTTTCCATTTTCTATTCCGACCCCGAATTTTAGAATTATCTATCTGCCTTACAACAATTTCACAATGAGGATGCAATAGGATGTGGATTTGAACATTAAAAAACACGTGGGTACCTATTCCGATTTTGATTTAATTTTAATTTAAAGTTAAACGAAGTCCGAGAAAAGTCCAGAAATCGAGTGGAGCACCGCTTCACGTTGCCAGGAGCGCATGAAAATGCATCGGTACATACATTAACATATTTAATGCGACCGGAGTACCACGCAGTATGGACGGGTCTTGTAGTTGAATATGTAAGGAGTTAGGGCGGGGGGGAGGGGGGCGACCATGGGGAGGGGGAGGGCGGACTCCTCCCAACCAATGGTCACAGAAGGCCCGCCCACTCCAACCGAATCCTAATCGCACTGCCGAGTCGGAGAAACGTAATAGTGGAATGCAGCATGAAGAGTTTTGAGGCCAACCGCAGTTAATGATGCGTCCCGCGCGTGTTTTGATGGATATCTTCATTCTCGCGCGTTAACAAGCCGTTTTCTATTATATCATTATTCACACATGAGCGGTAATAATATGACGAACAACTAGGTAGTCACTAGTCAGTAGTCACTTCTGCTGCCTTCCTAAACTAACTACAAAAAACGTGCCGCAACAAAAAATGATGACCCGCTGAATTTATCCATATTTTCTCCGCGGAATGCTCTTAACAAGTTATCATGAAGTATTTTTATTGTTCGAAATACTTTTGCACCTTGTTGTTTTTTTTTCAGAACATGACGGTTGATTGTAAGGCTTTCCGGGTTATCGCAGGTCACTGGTCTTTGACTTATCAACCAACAACCTACTTTTATATTTGACACAACGCAAGAGAAAAGCGGATGGTTGGTTAGTAACTAAGTTGGTACTAACTAAAGGGTCCAACAAAATTATATCACTTTTTTTTTAAAAAGGAAAAACAAATATTCCCTGGTTACGAATAACCTGACAATATTTAAAAAATCTCCTACTACCATCATAGTAAGCGGAAGATGTTGCTTGTGTAGTAATGGAGGACTTAGCCAGCCGAGGAATTGAACTCGCTACGCCTAGGTGAGACCCAAACGCGATGCCAACTCAGCCACTGACCGGTCGCTATTCACTATTACATTTCTTTAGTTTAGAAGGTCGGTGTCTCAACAGGGTAGCAAAAAATATCTACCATTATGAAATGATGAAAAAATATCAAGAAATTTTATTTTGTAATCTTGAGAAAAACCCTTATATTTTGATAGTCCGTACGCTGGGTTTGGAACCCACGACCTATGAGCCCAGAATTAAGGTTATTACCGTTCGAACACAGACGAATGAGCAAAAAAATAGAGTCTATGCGACTTGTTTCCCAATGGAATTAAAAAAAAAGTATAAGTAAACTTGAAATAATACCCATCTGGCTTAGGCACACAAGCACCGGGTGTAGAGGATTCAACCTTGGATTAATAAATTTTCATTTCAAACTTAAAGAAACGTGAAAATATAAAAGAAACGTATTAATCAACGCAGGCCTGCTATAAGTGTGGGTGTAGCTCCATGGGCAGCCAGTAACAACGTACTTAATCGGTGGTTTTTTGTTCTATCGATCGAGTACAAGAGATTGAAATGATGGAAGGTCCATTGAATTCATTGCTTTTCGAATTCGTGCTTAGACCAGATGTACCTACCGATCTACAACTATTAACTAAGGTACAAATGACGGATCCGGAGTCGGCATAGAATATACAATGAACACGATTGAAAAATTATTCACGCGTTACTTTCAAAGTCAATCATAGTCCTGCCACTTTTTTTATTCGGCCCGTAGAGCAGCATTCATCGCAGGCCAATATTAATTGATATTCCACAACAATGGAAGTGGTAGTCTCGGATTTTTTTGTGGCCATCGGGAATGGATTAGACATTATTAGACAAATATCCAAGGCAAATAGGAGCCGGTACCGGGAAGACTATGATTGAGCTGCTAGTCGGCCAATAAGCCGATGAAAAGGCTTGTCCGTCATTTAATTCGGGCCAATCAACGCGCCGAGTAATTATTTTCCAGCAGCGGCTTTATTATTAGGAGATCATTGAAACAGTTTTAACGAGATGAATCCACTATTATAATTTTTTCCTTTATATGCACGTAATTACATAAACCTACAACATTGTCAATGCATAAATATCGTTATTTTATTTGAATTATTGTTACATACTTATTTTTCTTCCTCGCGTACTCCCTGACAGAGTAATGACATATAATATAAAATGTATTTATGTTTTTTTTTCTGCTGTTAAACACCAAAAGATATATCCACACAACCCAACTTTACACAAAGCAAGACCCACTTGGGACGTTTCCCTGCGATAAAATTGGCAGTAGGTCTCTAATATATTAAAAAATGTTTTAATTTTGGCGTTTAGTAACTAAAACATATTAAGCAAAGAAAATTCAATTTAATTCAACATCTGACCAGTTGTTTGCAATGACGGACAGAGAATAAATATACGGCGGTACCGTTGGTAGTATTTGTTCAGTAATTAAAATGCCTTCAAATATGGTAATAACCATTATATAATGTCATTTACGGGTATATTAAAGTACAGTACAATCAATCGGTGAGTACCAACATTCTCCCTAATTACCTACATAAATAATAATGAAAAATGTACCTGACTGTTTATTGGTATCTATTTAAGGGTACATTTTAATAACGAAGAACTAATATAATGTCTACATATATAACCTAAACAAATGTTATTATTGTTTTCTAAATTAGTCGGAGGATAATTAAGTAAATACCTACCTGAATAATTACCAAGAACGTACATAACTATAAACGGACAATGTCTACACAAATAATACGGAGGATATTTTTCTTCAATGTAAAACTAAACCATAAAATATTTTTAAATGATAAAACTATTTAATTTTAGAAAAAATGAATTAGTAAGTATGTCACTATAAACGTTATTTTTTGTGTTATTTTTTTTTCAATTTCTCAGGTTTGGAAGTGATATTTTTAGTAAATTGAAAAAAAATGCTTTTTTTTCTGACAATTTTCATAAAAATAACAGTTAGGAAATAGTTAGAAAAAAATGAACCCCTAGGGCTAGTTCCCAGTGACCATAAGGCTATACCTACTACAGTACAGTATATCAATGGAGATGATGAACACCGCTTAGATCACAAACCAGAAGGGAACCACAATACAATGATCTATCAGGATTTTTAAACGGTTAATTGTCGAAGGATTCTGCCGCCATCGCCCTTTGTCGGAAGAGACTACAAGTAGGACCCACGTCTCCAAAAGGGCTGATCATTCCTTATTTAAGGTCGAACAAAGAAATCAATAAACCCTTCGATTTTTTAGGTCACGTCAAAGGTACCTAATCTGTTGTCGTTAGAAATTGATTTAAATTCATTATCAATCGATAATTTCCTCATTTTAACTAGTATTGTTTGTTTTCCTACGTGTTCTCACACATGTTACGTTAGTAAAGGCATACCGCTCCGTTGTAATATATCCCTCTTTCTCGTGATAATGTAATAGAATACGTAATAGAAGAAGAGGTTGCAACGGCGCTCTTAACGACAGTATTAAATTATAGGTGATATTTCGTAACATCCTGAATTGTCATCAAATAAGGACTACTGGATACATACGACTTGGTGGTATCTATCTATAGGAACTACCCTTCTTTCCTTTTGCCACTTAACATATATTAACGAAATGTTATTTAATAATATATCATGTTATATGTACGTGTGGTAACCAATCAATAAAAAAAGGATTACTTTATACGAACCATCTATTTATAATATATACCCATTTGCTCTCTTCTTAGGCTTTACCCGAAAATTGGTTTAATAAATAAAAAATGGAAGCAAATAAAGATTCTTGTTACTTTTGACCATATCAAAGCTACATATTGTGGCACGGTTGAATGATTGCGCTGACTTAATAAATCTCATGAAATATAGATTGAGTTATTGTTCGCGAGTTTTAACTGCTCCAGAAAAAAAAAGCAGATTTCTTCTTAGTCTATCTAAGTTAAGAATTGTCGCTACCCGTTCCAGTAAACATAAATTTACTTAGGCGGCAATATTATCTAACGTGGGCACCTGTGATACAAAACATTTGTTTTGTTTATAATGTCTTCAAATCTTTTATACATAAACATGGATATACTATATATATTTAAACTTTGTCATAATATGATCAAAAATATCAAATTTACTGGAAAATTTCAGGAACCAGGAATGAAAGTAAACAGATATTTTCCTACCTTCACTATTACTTATATGTTTTTTTTTTAATTTCCTCGATAGATGTGTAATTATTTTATGGCGTCATTATTAATATAATTAATACGAAGTACTTTGTTTACACCACTCTTTATTTTTCTTTCTTTGCTAAGTAGATCAGTTAATGTTCCTCTATCAAAAAATAATTTTAACAAAGAATTATATATTATTAAACAGATTTCAATCAAGAACGGTTTTAATACTAAAATAATAAATTATGTATAAAAAAAAAGTTTATTAAATCTTATGTATATCCACAAATAACGGATGTTATTAAACAGTGGAGAAAAATATTGTTTTTATGTAATAATACTTCAAATTTATTAATTAAAAACATCCCAAATACTATCCAACCAGCTTTATATACCAATAATAAATTTAAAAATTATCTTTTAAATAACGAGGATAAAGATAATATTTTAAATAAATCAAGGGTATATTAATTATTTTTTGACGATTGCTTTAACTTTTTAACATAAGAAAGAAATTTTAGTATTAAAGTTAAGGAACACTTAAGGTGTTTAAATAATAATAATAATTTTGAATTTGACAATCATATTTTGGAAACCAATCATTCTTTTCATATAAATAAAGGCTTAAAACATTTACATGCAAATACAACTGGTTTACAATTAGACAAATTTGAAATTTTAGAAATCAGAAAATGTATTAATAGTCCATTAAATATTATTAATAATTCTTAAAAATATAACTTTTAATAATATTAATATAAATTTACAAGTATTATAATTAATTTTTTATCCCTTGATTTTATTTATATGTTAATAACAAAAATAATTTCTTTTTAAAATTTCTAATATTAAATTAATATTTCATATTTTTTAATTTTTTTGTTGGTTTTTTCATTTATTGTTACATTTTTATTAATTACTTACCCACTTTCATCATTTATTGTTATTTTTGATTATATGTGTAGTCTATTCTCACTTTTTATTATTATTTGTATCTGTATATCTTAATAATGAAAACATTGCTTCTGAAACATGTAGATATTTATATATTACACACAGTGGTGTAAACAAAGTATTTCTTATTAATTATATTATTTGTATCGTTTAACTACAACGTTACCAATGAACTGTCATTGTGTTACTTTCCAAGGAGGTCTAATTTGAACGTGGCTTTTATTTACAAAACAATTACCTCCCCGTAAATGAATGCCTTCGAATTGACTTTCAGGCACAATACTTTTATTTTGAATATGTGCGAGTTTTTTAAAGTTTTATTTTCATATTAATAACGAGCCACCGAACCACCGAGCCTTCGTCTGGCCGGTCTGTGCGGGGCAGGTACCGTCAAACCATGTAGTGTACACAATCATAACCAATAAAAGTTTATTTGTGAACAAGTTACATTAGATTCTCAAAAAATGAGAAGCGCGAAGAATACTTTGAAATCAATCCACAAAATTAATGAACTGTGTTATTTCTTGGTACTTTCTTATATATTTTTTTATTTTGGTTCCATCTGCTTTAGGAGGTTATCTATTGTCAGAAAAGTCATCATTCCGCAGGCCTTGAACTAGTCTGTGTGACTTCACTCCTATAAGTCACGTAGATTAAGAATCTTTTACACAAACGAACGGTTTAAATAAATTTATCAAAATTCTCGAGGCACACAGTTTAGATTCGCGCAGGCTAATAGAGCTAGATAGAGCATCGCAGTTACGTACAAAACGTGGTATCACATACACATTTGAAAATATATTAAACAATTTACATTTAACAAGATTGGACGCGTACAAAGAATAAAGTGACAAATCCGTCGTAGGCACAACTAAAATCTCTCAAACGGTGAACATTATTCTTAGAAATTACACATTTTTTTCCTTTCTGGCACTTTGAGAACTCCACGAATATTTTTCCTTCAAAACCTGTGTAATTTCACCGTAAATTACCTCTTGAACCATTCATTTTATTTAATTTATTTGGTTTATAAACAATCTTTCAGGTACATTTTAAACAATGTTATTGAGTTATACCATTAACCAATAAAGTAACGATATTTGAAATTGATGACAAAAAAAATCGAAAAATAATTTAATGATAGGCAGTTTAACGTTTATTCAAGTTTTAAAAATTGTTCATTTAAAGAAATAGTGCTAAAATCTACTTAGAGAAAACGTATGAAAAATATAACTAATTATCATTTATCGAAAGCTGTATGATATGGTAGATTATGGCGATATATTATTGGATTGATTTGATTTGACCAAAAAGGAAAAATGTTTTATTTTTTAAGCACCTTTTTATTACTTGAAACTTTGATTAAAAATCCAATACTGCGCCTTGAAAAGAATATTATATACTGGCTTCATTATTGAGTTCTCCGTTACCGTTCTGCAAAGTTTCTTGTGAACTTCCCCCCGTACTTTGCCATAGAAATTTTCCCAATACGGGTGCATTAGAGTTGCGCCGCGGGAACACTCTTTTGAATTATATTTTGAATTAGTTATGATAAGGGCACGAGGCACGAGCCGGTTCACGTAGAGCCGTAAGCCAATCAAACGGTGCAGCGCATGCATTCACCGTACATTCTAGGTTTATTCATCAATTACTGGAGCTTTAATCATTATCGTAAAGTAAATATTGTGAAATATTTTCAATCAACTCCAAAATATTTTGACAGGCCTTTATAAAATATCTTAAAAGATGGCTTATATTATTTTCCCTTAATACCATTAAGTTAATCCAAAGAAAAATACAAAATAATTATCTAAATAAATGTTTACCAACAATAACGCCATTACGCCATACGTATTTTAGTAATATTTTTCTGACTCGTCATTAATCTGCCTTCTTTTTTCTAAGCACGTGTGCTGCGTATATTGTCCTCATTCCTTTCTCCATATATTTGCTCTACTTATTAAAATTATTTGTGAATTGATTTCATATTCTCGTTAATTAATACTTACTTTCATTGGCCTCGCATTATATTTGATTTACTAATTCATTATACGGTTGTAAATGGTTCGATTACCTTAGCCTCAGGGATCTAGTTTCCACCGCATTCAGTCTACTATCATCCTTTCTCTACCAATTTCATGACTTACTGTCACACATCAAGGTTAGAATCCGTAGCTACTCTTTTATGAACACATGAAAGAAATACCTGTTATATTATATGGATAGATTTTAAAAAAAATACGTAGATGGCGACCTGTAGGTCATTAAAGAAAACACTTTGAACACAGTAATTAACAGATTATTTACAGCAATTATTCAATTACAGAAGATGGCCACGATAGGCTGAAACCAGTACGGTCAAAAATAAAAGTGGAAAAAAGTTTTAAATTGTTGTAATAAATCATTGTAATGGAATTTCACAAAGAATTGTCCGCATTAAATATAGAAACATGATATTGAACGGAAATATTTAGAAAACAATAACGTGTCTGAAAACTAGAATATTTATACTTAATGTTTTATCAAGTATCTAATCATCAATGTTCGTTTTCTTTGGATAGTTGAAATGAGCACCTACCCGCCACGTAGTACGGCAGTAAAACGAATAACGTATAACGAATAACGTATAACGCGCCCCAGACATGCGATTCCTTACGGAGGAATATTAACAGTGTGTTATTCAGTGTTCTGTGCGGTGGCAGCCATTTTGCTTTGGAAAAAACCTATCGTGTGAGACGCAAATATGAAATATACACGTGTAAGTAGGTAGGCTGTTTGCAGTGTCGTGTGAGAAAATAGGTAAAAAAGAGGAAGCGAGTATGAAATAAAAATAAATTAAAAGTGTTTTTTATGTGCCTTAACCCGGTATTGGTCGCGTCTCGCCAAATTCACGTGAAGCTCATATTTTATCTTAGAGAAGTGTTTTACGTATCTCAGTTATTTTTGGAAAACTTTGTTTTTATTTACGTAACATTAGAAATACACAAATTAGGTTTCATAGTACATTATTTTACATCTCAGGTTTTACGCTGCTCTTCGATTAGAAGCATTTGCTTGTGGATGGAAGAGGCGTGTACATAATTGCAGTAATTTATTAATAGTCAAATATGCTATATGTAATTGTGTAGTAGTAAGGTCAATTAAGGAAAACAAAGATAATGTGGTATAAATATCGTAACCAAGATAATGCACTTTTACAGAAATACATATGTGTGTATTTATAATTTTTTTAGAAAATTTAATTAAAATATTGAATATAATGCAAGATTAATTCAAGTGGAAACAGTTTGCCTTTAAAATATTTCTCTGACAGAGTTCAATATTTGCATTTTATCATGCTTCTGATTCCTTCCGATACCTAACTTTTTTTTTTTTTACATGTATACCGCACAAGAGTCCCAACTGCTCCCAACCGTCTGTAGCCAGTGAGACTATGGCATTCCCAATTGGGGAATGTTGTGAAGCTGAAGGTGTTGGGGGGGTGAAGAGGGAGGTGGGGAAATACCTGGCTATTCAGATCTGGTCACCAAACACGGCTAAAAGCCATTTCAAGCAACGTTTCAATTCTGAATGGTGGTCTTTCACCAGGGCGATACTGAGAGTATCTTCCACTCTGGAACGTGCGCAAATATACAATATATCATTTTTTAATTAATTAATTGTGAAACAACACAAATTAATTAAATAAAAATTACTTGCGCACGCCGGGATTTGAACCCGCGACCTTCGGATTCGTAGTCGAGAGCCTTACCCCTCGACCATGGAGGCCGTCAACTAGTTAATGTTACCTATATTATGTGTTATTAAATTAATTAATTTAATTGAGTTAAATTAGCTAGATCATAACTACCCGGTTAAAGCAAGTTTCGAACATATGGAATGACTTTGTCTTATTTATTGAGAACTAAATAAGTTTTTTTAAACTCCATAGCTCATAATGTAAATTATATTTGAAAGAGGTAGCGTGGATTTAGAAGGCGGAAAGCTGTGCAAATTTTATATCTGCTGTATAGTTGGGATCCGATTTGTCACTTTCACTCAAGTTGAAAAATCTGTATTTCAAAATACGACAACGCTAGAATTGTTTTAGTGTAGAACAGTTATAGCGCTGTGTGTGGAGTTAACAAGCAAGCTTCGTGTACCGCCAAAAATTAGATACGTCATAAATTCATCATCTAAAGCTGTGGCTCCCAAAGTGTGCACCGGGGAGCCTCGGGTTCCGCGCAGGGCCGCTGCGAAGCTTGGTTTTCTGCACTCGCTCTTATGAAATCTACGTATCGCTCGATTTAATTTAAAAACAAATCACCTTTGTAATATCTCGATTTAGCAAGATCACTGCATAAAAATGGGAACCACTGATGTTAAGAGACTATGTATGCCTAAAAAAAATGACAAGTAATGGACCAACTGTCCATTAAAAAACAAATAATTATTCGAGCGAAATGCTTGTAGTGTAATCAATGCCGGGTTAACGTAGGTAACCAACCTCTGTGTACAATTCAGTGTCTACCCGCACAAATGGATTAGCCACTTATAACCAATGGCGCTATAAGAGGCAAGGTTCATTCGTTAGTCATCTTTCAATTACACAACACACACGCCTTGTGTTAAGTCCCGGCTGCCACGAATTTAAGAGTAAAACTATTAATTATGAAATTAAAATAACTGGTTCATCTGCGATTATTTATTAGGAATAAGAATTACATGCCTACTTTCCTAGAAGCTTATTATTAATAGTCTAATCAATTTTTCTACTGTACTAACTATTTTTATTTTTATTAAATTATCCAAAATTATTACATAGAGCTCAAATTTAATCTACTTTTTTATTGGTTAAAATAATAATTGGTTGTGAAATATACTGTATGGTACGGAAGGGAATTACTTGCTACAATATGGCCCGAGCTAGCGTAGTAAGTAGAAAATATCTCTAACTATGTACAACATTATTCATGAATTAACAAATGATCTGTACAAAATGTCAAATATTATTGAATGTAAATAAATCCAATCGTTGAAGATATCAATCGCAATCCCTGATGCGACTTTTTTATTTTCTGTGTTTTTTTGGTTTCGTATTTCATTTGAGATTGGTTGTCAATGATTAAGTACTACAATGAGATTTATGAGTTACAATAAGTTATTAAGAGGAACGGCTACGCTGTCTGTTTCATACAAAACTTAATTTTGGATTTGAGGCCAAAATACCCATCCAAACTGAATGGTATATTTTTTTTATTAGAGGTTTAGTAAATATCTAGTACGGATGGAATTATTTTATTTATTTTTATCAAATCCAAAATTAAGTTTTGTATGAAACAGGCTGCGCAGCCGTTCCTCTCAAAATAAATAAATCCATCTATCTAAATAATCATTGTTCCTAAAATAGATTCTTCCAAATTTTTTTTAATAAGGATGTACAGTTTTAACAAAAACGACAGATCTATTCTGAAATTAAATGAATATTGATAGTTTTGGCTTGTCTGATTGAATATCAGAGAATTGCACTCCAAATATAATTTATTTTTTTTAATTTCACTCAGTTAGAAGTTCTCGGTAACTACTTCAAATATGAAAAATGATGTATCTCCATGGACCAGATAAAAAACCAGACAAAATTATCAATATCATCTAAATAAAACCTGTTTTAAAAATGCAATTTCAACTCATTGGTTTTAGAGAGGGGGCCGACGAAAATGGCTCGTAATTACTACAGCAAATCGTCAAATTGTCCAACCAAATCGATTATTTTTTTAATCATCAGATGAAAATTCACAAAAGATTTATTTAACTTACAGTGGAGACTAGGAATATTATCACCGTCTGGTTCTAGTTCTGTACAAATTAAATAGGTACTACAAAGAAATATTACAAATGAGATGGAAAGTATGCCATGCCTTTGATATATCTCAATGATCTTATGAACCGTAATCTACATAATAAAGTAGATACTGCACACATATTAAACATCCTTCCATACACATTCATAAAAAAATAACTACCGTACTATTTAAAAAAACCTAAAGAATTTCATCTATATTATGACTACATGATCACTGGCTTAAGGGATAATTTTTTTTAATAATTACATAAATTGTGTGAAAATGTGAATATTTTTTTAATATCTAAAACAAAGCCAGCGTATCCTAAACTCATATCGCTATATTGATTAAGGGTTTCTAAATTCATGTTCCCACACATTTAAAAAAAAGTGATATCAGTATATATATCAGTCAGCTTGGGAAAAATATTAATATTGGATATACCTAATATTATCACATTTCACGTAACAATACCACCAGTATTTTCATACCTGTGAACTAAAAAAAAATAATGAATTAGAAATCACTTGATGAATAAAAATTTAATTGAACAATTAGAAATTAATAAAAGAACGAATGATCCTCATGTAACATTGATTAATAAAGTAAGGATAATTATATATTCACCGCTTCTCAGTATGTTCACATTGTCATAACAATATAACACATTTAAATAAATAAATTAAGAAATCACTATCATTTAAATACGGAGAAACACATTATAAACGTGAAAACCTCAAAGAATAGAGAATTTTAATTATTTTCTAACTAAATCATTATTTAAAAAAACCCGTCCAAATTAGAATGGGGTGGGAGTTAATAAAACCATATAAATAATTCGTCACAATGTGGATTAATCGCACTTAGAAAATGATCTTGAACGCCGAAACAGCTGTCATAATAATAAAACACTAAAAATACTTTCAGAACTTAACAATAACATTATTAAATTTAATTTATATTAATTTAAAAAAAAATGGAGTTCTATGAATTAAACAAAAACAATTAAAATATATAATAGTAAATAAAATAAAAAATCGTATTTGAAAAATACCTTAGGTTTGTGTATTTTTTAAATACTCGTAAAGGTATATTTACTAAGAAGTTTTTCGATGGAAGTGTAATAATCTTGTGACGTCGTTATTAAATAAATTAATAAAAAAGTATTACGCCACTGTTTAATATAAAAATATCAACACATTCTATTTAGTGTATCAGGAGCTCCAACATACAAAGGTGTAATATATATAAAATACACATATAGGTTATGTTTAAAAATTGTTTAAATTTGTATTAAAATATAAAAGAAATAGAAGATATTAAACTAAAAGAAAATAAATAAAAAAAATTAAAATATAGTCCTAAACCTGCCATACATCGAATTATAAAAAAAACGTTATTTCAATGTATCGAGTATGCAAATTTCCACGAGTTTCTTTTCCGCGAAGCTCACTGGAAAACTGTGCAATACATCTTGGATACTAAATACAACTTGACAGTGTGTACATTCAGCTGGAAACCGCTTGATTGATAGCGGAGCTTTTTTCAATGCGGCGCGAAGCTAATCGCTTGCTGCTCACTGCTCAGAAAGCTCGGAAAGCTCAGGCGGCCACTTATTCACTATCCAGTTCTCCGCAGTTACTTTAAGAATGCTTTAATATATTCGATAAAAAAAAACCACGACAATAGCTATAATACAGAATTAAGCTTAATGAAAACATTAATAAATACGTATGCGTGGGTTCGTGATAACATGCGATACCACACAAGAGTCCCAGCTGGAGCTAGTGAGACTATGGCATCCCTAATTGGGGTATGTAGTGAGGCTGGCGGTATTGAGGAGGGGAAGAAGATGGGGGAGAGAAGGATTGGGAAGTACCTGGCTATTCAGACTTGGTCACCAAAGATGGCTAAAGCCATTTCAAGCAACGTTTCGATTCTGAATGGTGGTCTTTCACCAAAGCGATACTGACAGTATCTACCACTCTAGAACGTGCCGCAAATAGACTACATATTATTTTTAATGAATAAATTGTTAAATAATATATTTTATCAAATAAAATTTAGTTTCGCAAGCCGGGATTTGAACCCGTAACCTCCAAATTCGTAGCCAAGGATCGTAACCACTCAACACGGAGACCGTCAACATTATGGCCCAGTCAACAATAATTTCTAACTAAGAAGATGCCTGTTCTGAGAAACTAATAAAATCCGTTAATATCCACGCCTAGAATCAATATACCATTTTTTTATAATATTTATACAAGTATTTAATACTTCGTTCCAGGTGATGCTGAAAAATCAGTGGTTTTTGTAAAAAAATTAATTTGCGAAATAAGTTTGCTATAAAAAAAATATCTAATGTTCTAAAGTAGGTGTAGTTGAATCAGACTTAGAAAAGGGTAATAACAATAATTGTTTAAGTGAACATCTACAAAATCGTCTTCTCTAAATGTGTAGATACCTTCATTTAAAGTTCTGTGCAATAACACAAAATAAGACAGTACAGCAATGGATTTTAAACTAAATTAATTTATAAATAAATGAATTAAAAATTACTTTGTATTCACCACTTTATTAATATATACATATCAACATGTTTCTTAAGCGATGCTTTCCTCATCAGGAATATATAAAATACTAAAAAATAATAATGTCAACTATAGACAAATGATGAACATAGATCACAATAATTTAAGAATAGACAACTTACAAACATAAACAAAAATTATTATAAACCATTAAATAATAAATTTATTTTTTCGGAGAAGAATTCTTCTTCTAGAAGGTTTTCACTTTGTGATGTCATTATGTATTTTAATTAAAACAAAATAACTTTGTATACATCACTTTATTAATATACAATATTCCTACATGTTTCGTGATATCAATGTATATTACCTGAAGATGTGAGCATCGCTCACGAAACATGTACTAATATTGTATATTAATAAAGTGATGTATACAAAGTTATTTTGTTTTAATTAAAATAAATTTATATTAGAAATTAAAAAAGAAATTATTTTTTCTATTAATATTAATATGAAAATTAATTCAAAAGACAGCTATTAAAAAAAAAAACATTTTATTATTAATTATATTTAATTCACCATTAACACCTTTTCTGAAATCTAAAATTTCAAATTTGTTGATATGTAATAAAGTGATAAATAAAATTTGAAATAACTTGATATATGTATATATTAATAAAGTGGTGAATACGAAGTAATTTTTAATTCATTTATTAATAATGACGTCACGAAGTAAATACCAATCTTTTGAAGAAATTTTAAATTAATTTAGTTTTACAAAGAGTTATTTATACATATATTATTATATGGGCTAGTAACCTCTGTTAAAGGGACAGGTGAGTAGCACATATAAGAGTATATTAAGAGACTTCTTCCTCTCTTAATATTAATGTTACCATCTCTGAATTATCTTAAAAGGTGGATAAATCGTTGAATTTCCAACGTGGAATATATTTTTAAAATGTTTTATAAATAATTTTGCCGATTTTAAAACAATTATAACCGTGTACATGCAGATTTGGGGTTATGCCCCACATTCGAGTTTGACAGTTTTTCAACATCCATAGGAAAAACAAAATAACACAATTTTATTTCTAATTTTGATCTATGACTTATATTTTGTTTTATTTAACATCCTAAAACATGACCGCATCGATACATAAATTTTAGAAATCCAAAAAAAAATTGTTTCCTTGTAATTATTTTCATTACAAAGCTTTAAATAATATTAAAGGAAATTAACATAAAATTGTCTTAAAATATGATATAATAGAAATAGAATGCCACTAATTTCTGAACACCATTTGGTGAAAATAAAAAATATGCACTCGGACTATTATGCTTTTTAAAACTTACATTCATCTTCCTATGAGCCTAACCTCTTGGTGTTTTCACTTAAAACCTTTTAAACGATCGCAGCGCCATCATTTGTTTGTCTGCTGTAAAATTTCGTACCATACTTCAAAAACCGAATATAAAATATGGCGTACCTACCTGCCAATGCACATAGATACGTAGAATGATTTATGTACTCAGTGGTAGGTATCTAGTACTTACCCAGATATTGATTTTTACAGTT
This sequence comes from Halesus radiatus, assembly GCA_022606495.2. Classification (NCBI taxonomy): domain Eukaryota; kingdom Metazoa; phylum Arthropoda; class Insecta; order Trichoptera; family Limnephilidae; genus Halesus; species Halesus radiatus. Next base: position 14,547 of record JAHDVE020008978.1, on the reverse strand, counting down.
TTAGGTAGTTACTTAGCGTTTTAATTTGCAATACAGCCTACGTTTCCAACACTAATGTCTTCTGCTTTCAGCAGGTTACAAATCGGACACGGAAACTCACAACAAAGGCGACCTCAATTAATATGAGCACAATTTCGCTAGATTGAAAAGCAATTTATTGTGAGGAAATGGATCATTTGAAACTGTCATCACATTCCCGGGACTGAAAAGCCAATCCATTCATCAAGTCACACCCGCCGGGTGATCGCTTTGTTTTCATCCAGCATGTTCTACGCCCCTTGCAAGTGTATTGCGCCCTGGTATGTATTTCTACAAGGAAATCACGCAGTAAGCGCCTAGAGTAAAAAGAAACGTTACAAACCTGTAAAAATTGATAAAATTATGTTAACCATGTTTTTATTCATTGTCACCATTCTTGTGAATGTGAATTTGAATTTAAATTGTCTCTGTCACTAAAACACTCCAACATTTACTTACACATTTTTATAATTTTTAAGTACCTACCCAATTAACTGACTCGCAATTTTGGGTATATCACTTTTTATTTGTGTTTATGCCAACCGGTTTCGCCTAGTCGTGCCTTCGCCAAGTAGGTACACTGTTTGTTGGTATCATTATACCACAATACAACACTGTACAATACAATAATGTAATAGCGCACCACAATACAACACTATTATAGCCCAAAGGTTACAACCTTTCGTTGAAAAGTACTGCAACTAATTTTGAGTTATTTTAGTAACATTATTCCTTACGTGGTTGGTTACCAAACAAAGTGATTTTTTTTCTTTCTCTGACTAGATGCTGTTTTTTCAGAACAACGTCCAATCATTTTTCAATAACGAAGTACAAAATGTGAATTGAGAGATTATCACAAAATTATAACACAAATATACTGATATTCTATTTGAATTACTTACCAAAAATATCGTTTGGTTCGCATTTTTTACTTATGGTTCAAATTCCATGTTCCCCAGTATTGTGTTTGTGTTCTTCGGCCAGCTTGATGGCAACTGCTTATTCTATTGTGGTACCGACTGTATCCAGTCCACCGATACTTGTATTACCATTCACGAGGTAATCGCGGTGTACTGTGAAAACACCGACGACCTTCGTCAGGCACCTGCCCCGGGCCGGGCAGACGCGACTTGGCTCCCGACGCACGTCAAATGTTGTTACAGGCTGCATCTGACCTGCGTCAAGCGCGCACTTTCAGTCTTGTAAATTTCATTGCGAGTGCAACCGATTTTCCAAATGATAATGTTATTTGTAGACTTGTTACTGAGCAACCATTTTCAAGTGTTGAATTTAAATAATTGTGAAATGGAACTATGAAGTTAGCAATCGTTCTAAAACTAATTAAGGATTTAGAAAATCTGTCATTATTGCTCGTGTTATATTTAAAAATTGCGTTAGCACAGCTAATATGTTCGATATTTCTCCCAAAATGAATATTATTCTAATACCCAAAACGAGTTCCCTGATAAATCAACATATGTATGGATCAACATAAGTATGGATCAACATATGTATGGATCAAAACACTTTTCAAAGTGATACAAAGTCGTCAAAAGTACGATAAAAAAAATTCTCTAAAAACCTAATCTCACCTAAACACATTATTTTAAAAATAAAGTTTCATTTAGGTTAGATTTGGTTTTCGGCCTTTTTTTGTTCGTACCTTTAATGACTTTATATCACTTTTAAAAAGTGTCTTGATTCATAAATGTGTTGATTTATCCGTTCACCCCAAAATGTGTTCTTCTAACTTAGAAAATCTCTTTCGTTGGAAAAAAACTTAATGCTTTTATTTCACCGTTCTAATATCTATATCTTAGAGCTGAAATTCCAGTTACATTTCGTACGACGTTGACTTAATAATGCTACTTTCTGTACTATAATAACAATAATAATATCTTTATTGTAATTAAATTTAACTATAACTAAAAGAAATGTATAATATAATAATGTAAGTGTACAGTGGTTTATAAAGTAAAATAGAATATAATATAATAACAGTTATAGTTGAAGTTTCACATAACCCGCCTCACTAGGCTAGCCTGTGTTGAGGCAGTAATTTTGCAAATTATTTTATAGTTTTAAAATACCTATGAATATATACTTATATAATATACTATATTACAATTATTGCTGAACACACTGGAGTCCTCCGATATACCATTTCTAAAAGCGCCTAGTCTATGACATCGATAGTCCAGTAATATAGAGCAAAGACAAACTCCAAACCCTTTTACTTAACAATTTTGCAAATATGACTACCGGAATTTTAGCTTATAGATAGATATATATATATATATATATAAATGCAAAGCAAAATAAAGCAATATAAAGCAAAATACATTAAATTTTCTAAACCTATGAAACCATCCAGAACTATGGTTAGTAGGTATGTGGTACTTTACAATATAGAAACTGTTTTACATTTTTTTTTAAACACATGTATTTAATTCTCTGGATTCATATTGAAGTAGGTACCTACCTATGCATATTGTGTTTATTTAACTTATTATATTCCATGAATGTATTTAGGATTATTCAAAGCAATATAGGGAAAAGCACATTTTGGCATTGGTAAACTTAGACATTTCAAAAGCGATTTTTTTTTTAATATTACAAATTTTATACATGATACATTTTCTGCTTTACTTGACACATTTTTTTAAAAGTTTGTGTATATAAATATTACTCATAACATTTTTGATTTTCAAAATTATTAATAATTGGATTACTTCTATTGAGCCGTTTTCGTGGTAAAATCACCTAAAACAATATTCTTTGTCCACTGTTACATGGGTTGTAAATTTATTAATCTCTTATATTTAAATACACGAAAAAAAACATGATCAAAAAATCTAAAAATTGTATTTTTCATATGCATTGACCAATATTACTGTTATTTTTAAGGACGAAAATAAACAGCTGTGTTTTAATCATTTATGAATCGGATGTTTGTTAACCGCTGGAATATGTTGAAACTGTGTTGTGTTAAATTACCTGTGTTGTGATATTAGCATTCATAGCGTATGGACGCAATTTAATTTTATTATTGATAGATATCCGACCCTTCGCCGGGGTCCTCCGGATGTTACCGTGAAAATTCTCGTATATTCTATCAATAATTTCATTAGGTGCAGGGCTTAGACCTTACACGATCCAAACCTTTCCATGCTTTAAAACATTGTGATAGTTAATTGATGAATATACACTATATTGATCTTAAAGAAACCTTATGTCTTCAGTTTACTTAAAACGTCTCGACTTTTAGACACATTTCTATTTTTGAAATTTTTTGATTGATTTCATCCACTTAAGATAAAATTGGCGTAACTTCGGGAATGCAAACAAGCTCATAATACATCTCTATAGTAGTTGTTTGTTTTAAAAAAAAACAAAGTTATAGCAAAAGCGTCGATAATAGTATTTAATTATTTATCAGAGAACATTTTTTAAGCAAAGAAATGTCTATAACATTGCAGGAAAACGTACTCAAGTATGTATTTAAAGATTCTAAAAACTCATATTATGGCAGAATAAAACAACTTGCACACGTAGTGAGTAGCAATCTACACCCCAGGAGTATATTGCAAATATTATTTAATCCCCATCTCAGTGTTTCATACGCACTTACGGGTGTTGTTAATTCCACAACCTCCTCGCGCTCCTGCCACCCCGTGAATTGCATGTGTGCTTTGCTGTGTGCAAGGGGATCACAGGAGTAAATACCAAGTGAGGAGGTCGTCCCACTCGCTTGTAGCACCCGCATAGGTGTGCGGATACTATCTTGCAAGGTAATAATCAAATTACAAGTTGAGAGAGATTAGTCCAGAATTTAATTAGCCCACGAACAAGCAGAGGAGCGTTAGACTCGTCGCGCTGTCATCACCATTGCTGCTCCGCAATCTCCTGCCGCCCTGATCCTTGCAAATCCTTTCTGTTCTCCCGATACGACAGGTAATGGAATACAAATCTCATTTTAGTCAAATTCCAATTATTTCCCGGAGTTGCAATATCACTCAAAGTAATATCCAGTCTACGCGGCTCTCAGTCTCTATTACTCGATTCCCTTTAATTAATGGTAATTACCATTTACAAATATTGCCACGCCTAACATTCTTTAGTTTTTAGTATAATATTCTAATGACGTTGCACAGAGCGTTCAAAACTAAATGATATATATATATATATATATATTTGAAGTTTAGTTTAGTTAAGTAAAAAAAAAACCTGTTAATTTTATGATTTAATTTGAAACGAAATAGTTATCAGGGAAATGATTTATAAATTGACCGGGAGAATCATTTCTAAACGAACAAAGATAACTTATGGGCAATTTCCCAAATAGTGTTTTGTTTGCTATAAATTGCGCCCCAAGTCGCGTGATATGATACCATGCCAATTATTTATTGGAAATTTTATTTATTGCTTGTATAAATCTCTTCTTGTCTGTTTGTTCTGAAAGACGAAACGGCCCGTTCAATAAATACGCGCATTATACATTATTTTTCTTCCCCTGTAATCACCGAAATTTTCTTTTCAAATCCATCACCGAAATTGTGTTAACGTCTGGCTGTTAATTTTATGTGGAAATTAACTTGGCTTCGTCGAAAGGTGCGCACGGAATTAACTGAATAAGATATGGATCAAATTATAAAATTTGTGTGTAGAACCCACAAACCAAATAATTACGTTTAATTATTACCATAAATCAGCATTGTCAACGATCTCTGTAATCATGGCATGGATATTTTCGCTCTGTTCTATAATTACCACATAAATGTAATAAAATATTCATTGTTAAACCGTATTCCGAGTGCGTTATAATATATTACATTATTAACTTTAATGTGAAGTAAGGCTGCTTGTTTTTGTACTGCAGCAGTTTTTTTAAACATAAATTGAGTTTTTTTATGTATCCACTGAGGTCAAACGAATTAAAATGAATACGAGCACATACGTCTGTGTTGAGTTGAGTAGTTTACAGACTTCTATCCGAATTGAGATAAATTAAAGAACACAAAGGAATACTAATTTTAATTGCCTCTACCATATTAAATAATACCCTGAAAACAAAGGTTAGTCAACTTTAATAAAGATGAATCACGCAAATTAATTTGAAATGTAATATAGTGTTTTCCTATGATGGCCTCGAGCGGTAACTACTTTCCCGTTTTCGGCGTTATTACCAGCCTCGATACATCTGCCTGGTAGATTATTGAAAGTGGACACACATTTATAATTCTTTATATCTTTGTTCATGATCGAAAGATAAAAAAATGTTAAATTATGCAATACTTTCGCTATTCGCCCGAGTGAGATTCCATCCCTTGGATGTGTAATCCCCCAAATATGGGCAAAGCGAGCGCCCACCCCCACATCTAAGTTGAAGACGCGTGTGGTGAGGAATTGGGAGGTGGGAGGTGGGTGTATGGAGGCAGGTAGTGTGTGTACCTCTCGGGTAGGACAATCAAAGCATAACTTGTCCCTTGAATCGTCAGCGGGTCTGTGTGACCGCCATACTCCGTTTCTCAGATATTCTGAGGTCTCGGCGGAATTCGGGCGATGCTTTACTATTGTGAGTAATGCACGGAGTTATTTGTCTTTCTGGGACCATTTCTTGGAGATATGAGGCATGCCGAACCACGCGTGCCTCAAACTTGACAAGTCCCGCAAGTTTCAAACATTCAGGAATTCCGTATTTTATTTTCTCAGGGGTTAAATCGTTTGTTGTCTTTCTTCTTCCTTTGTTCCATGTGTGTATCAAGTGTAAGTGTACCTACAAACTACGCATATTTGGTAGAAAATAGAAATTGTGAGAGCCGCCTCATAAATCTCACAGCTAAATTAGCTTACATTCTTTATAAATCTCACAGCTAAATTAGCTTACACTATTTATAAATCTCACAGCTAAATTAGCTTACACTATTTATAAATCTCACAGCTAAGTTAGCTTACACTATTTATAAATCTCACAGCTAAGTTAGCTTACATTCTTTATAAATCTCACAGCTAAGTTAGCTTACACTATTTATAAATCTCACAGCTAAGTTAGCTTACACTATTTATAAATCTCACAGCTAAATTAGCTTACATTCTTTATAAATCTCACAGCTAAGTTAGCTTACACTATTTATAAATCTCACAGCTAAGTTAGCTTACACTATTTATAAATCTAACAGCTAAGTTAGCTTACACTATTTATAAATCTCACAGCTAAGTTAGCTTACATTCTTTATAAATCTCACAGCTAAGTTAGCTTACATTCTTTATAAATCTCACAGCTAAGTTAGCTTACACTATTTATAAATCTCACAGCTAAGTAAGCTTACATTCCGTATAAATCTCACAGCTAAGTTAGCTTATACTATTTATAAATGTCACAGCTAAGTTAGCTTACATTCTTTATAAGTCTCACAGCTAAGTTAGCTTACACTATTTATAAATCTCACAGCTAAATTAGCTTACATTCTTTATAAATCTCACAGCTAAGTTAGCTTACACTATTTATAAATCTCACAGCTAAGTTAGCTTACATTCTTTATAAATCTCACAGCTAAATTAGCTTACATTCTTTATAAATCTCACAGCTAAATTAGCTTACACTGTTTATAAATCTCACAGCTAAATTAGCTTACACTATTTATAAATCTCACAGCTAAGTTAGCTTACACTATTTATAAATCTCACAGCTAAGTTAGCTTACATTCTTTATAAATCTCACAGCTAAGTTAGCTTACACTATTTATAAATCTCACAGCTAAGTTAGCTTACACTATTTATAAATCTCACAGCTAAATTAGCTTACATTCTTTATAAATCTCACAGCTAAGTTAGCTTACACTATTTAATAAAATCTCTCGGCTAAAGTTAGCTTGCACTGTTATAAATCTCACAGCTAAATTAGCTTACATTCTTTATAAATCTCACAGCTAAATTAGCTTACACTATTTATAAATCTCACAGCTAAATTAGCTTACACTATTTATAAATCTCACAGCTAAGTTAGCTTACACTATTTATAAATCTCACAGCTAAGTTAGCTTACACTATTTATAAATCTCACAGCTAAGTTAGCTTACATTATTTTTAAATCTCACAGCTAAGTTAGCTTAGATTCTTTATAAATCTCACAGCTAAGTTAGCTTACACTATTTATAAATCTCACAGCTAAGTTAGCTTACATTCTTTATAAATCTCACTGGTAAGTTAGCTTACATTCTTTGGAGGTTTTTGATTAATTGTCAGTTCGAATAAATAAATAATTTAAAGAAGTAATGTGATTTTATTCATTCTTTTGGACAAGTTAGAACGCATGTCATCCACAAAATATAAAGTGCTTCCTTTATGGTAGCTTAGACATAAAGACAAGTTTTATTATTGGGTGTGTATTAATGTAATCAGCGCTTATCGATGATAAATATTCAGACAACACCCTTCCAAGTCCGTCAACCCGAAACTACCCCTCACATTCGTCCATATTGTTAATTTAACATCCACCTTAATTTCCGGCCGACACATTGGATCGCAGCATCTTCGATCCATATTAATTCCGGTCCTAACCACCGCTTCCGGTAAGTAGACTGAGGGATGGACCGAACCAGCCTCACGAGAGAGATCTTACTTAATAATTCCCCGCTACGGATGTGGCGCGAAAGACCTTTAAGCCCCGGAGGCTGATCGGAGATCACGTGACCAAACCTATGAACTACCTACCACTGCAGGATACATAACTGCTGCCCACTGCTATACTGATACTGCCAACTACCCCCCACCCCAACCCCTGGCCGTACAACCTCCGCACCCAGGGGTTTAAAATGTTTAAACTACAAAGTATAAAACATTTTAAAACCAAAAAGCTAATGTCGATTATTTGATCAAGCGTGTTAGGTAATATTTAATTCAAGCGAACCGTTCGCGTATTTTTGATGAAAATTATTGTGATTATTCAATTAATATTGAATGATTCTTTGTCTTCGCCTTTACACTAACAAAAAAACATTAATACATGTTTTAAATACCTAATGACTAATGATAGAAATTAAAATAAAGGTGCATGCACAATATTTGTAATTCCATTAAAAACTCGATAATTCAATTCAATTTCATAAAGAGCGAATTAAAGTTTTGGTTCTTGAAATTATGATTGATTGGTTAAACTTCATGTTCGTACATTAATTTGGCATAACAGTTACTTTTCAGGTCAATTTTAACGATGGAAAACAACAACAGACCGCAGAAGAGAGATAAAATCTGTTCTGAAACACTGTTAAAGTGATTATGACATGTACAAGTGGTTTGAACTCTCGTAGCCTTCATTAAAAACCAATAATCAAAATTGTAACACCTCACCCATAAACTGATAGCGACGGGAGTGGACCACCCCAACCCCGGCTGTAAAAGGGTTAAAAGTGTCGGGTCATTAAGGGTTGAAATATTTACCTTGCAGTTTAAGTGTTATTAACTTTGACTCATGTTTGGAGAATTCAAAAATAACGTTGCCCTCTCTCTATCTAGGTACAGAGACCTGGCGTAATTATTATTTTCCTCCAATAATAATATTCCGCAGAACAATTCCGAATTAATTTTAAGCGATTAAAAAAATGTGTTTTTAATGATGACTTCCATTTGGATTAATAATAAGGTATCATATTTTGTTCTTGATTTTTTTATAAATCTGTAGGTATTTCATTATAACATTAATAACATCTGATATTGTATCGTGCTTTAAATTCTTGTATATTATTAAAAACTCGTGTATAAATATTTATGTCATGTCCTTAATTAAAAAAATACTTTTTATTTCTAAATGTATCACCTATTGCCTTGAGAATATTTTTATTCTTCCTACGTATGTACCAAATCTCCCCTTTCAATAATATTATTAAGTATATTTTCTGTTTTTCTGTTGTGTCAATTTAGACCCAAAGGATTTTTTTTTGTTTTCTTCGTTGTTTTTTTTACTTTTTAATGCTTTGTTTAGTTCTACTAATGATACCGAAGTATGTTTAATGTATTTTTAGTATAGTTTCAACTTATCTTTCTTCGTGAAGAACATAATCAATTTATCGTCGGAATTAAGAAATTTTATTTTGTTTTTAGTGCAAAATATTGACCGAACATTGTCATCATTTTTTTTTGTTTGTTTTATTTTAGTTGTTTGTACATATAAGTTAACATATTACTTCTAAACACAGTTGGATTTTACCTAACGTAACTTAATGTGGATCTTACAATTTATTTTTATTTTATTAAATTGTTTAGGTTTGGCAGTTTCCTCAGCGCATTATAATATGCCATCCCTTATGTAAGTAACGCCTAGTTCATCTTAATAGGTCAAATAGGTAGCCTTCAAATAATTTGTGGGGGAGTAATTTCTTAATAATTATTAAGAAAAATTGTAGAAATTTTTGCTTTAATCAAACTTCGTAACCGAAAGTCACCATGAGATTTTATCAAACAAACAAAACTATTTTAAATACAATTGGCTTCAGACATCGGGTAAGATTTTTTTGTAAAAGAGACTTCTTCTTATCATTAATCCAAAACATAATATCCTCCAGTCCAGACATATTAAAATTCAATTTAAAGCATTTTGTGCTAACCCTTCTTCAAACCCCAGCTTCACCTACGAACGTGAGAGTACTGAAACCCTAATTTTTGTTTCTGCAAAGTAATCGAAAACATAAATGAATTAAGAGCAGGCGATTTTGAAATATGCTCGCCGAGATGATCGCACGTGATGCTCTCGGGAGGACCCAATCGCATTCCCCCCGCATGACTGATCAAAGCCATTTAGCAGGTGTTTGTATTTAAATTTAAAAAAAGCTATACAATCGTACAGTAATTGACATTTTGAAGCCGTTTAACAGTGCTTACACGAAAAAATTATATGCCATAGGTAACAGATTTAAATAAATCTGATGTTGCACTTATGTATTATATGGTTTGTATTGATATACTCGTATACATTTTATGTAGCTTTTCCATTAAATGTTTTTGTTTATGCATTACGTAATATTATATCGATAATATCATAACGGATTAACATTTTTATTTATTTGCGTTGTAAATATTGCAGAAAGTACAATATCTTGATAGCATTATAAATTGTTTATTAATATAAAAAAAGAGTAAGTATAACCATTCAACAAAAGCTAAGAGAACAAAAGAAGAATATGAGTTACATTGATAAAATGTCATAAAAAAAATTTGTTATCGTCATTCTTATAATGGTAACATAATTTCGTACAATAAATTAAGCCCAGAAATAATAATATCTAATAATATAAATTAATTTTTAATAATTTTTTCCAAAAAGGTTTATGGCATAGTTTTGAAATTCCTCACCATGGAATTTAACGAAAAAAAATCCGTCTTGACTAATTCACATGATATTCGCAGTGCCATTAAAACACTGCGGTTTTATAAACTCCCGTGTTCACAAAAGGTGCAATAAAAGCTGCGTAAACGCTCTTAAATAATAACCCAAAAATTGTTTCTTCGGAAAATGATTCGAATTATCCCAGTTTTTTTAACCTGACTAAATTTGATTCGAGATACTAAACAGGTTATAAAAAAGTCCGTAGATTAAACAGTGAGACCGTCGTTATTATGGAATACACGGGTTGGCCTTAAAGGCATCAAAATTATCTCAAATCGATTGGTCCGGCTTCTACGGAGACAAGACTCCATAAGAACACCCATCTTTTGTAAATCTGATGAAAACAAATGCAAATCGTTGCGCAACATTTCAAAATGCTTATTTTGTTGGCGAGTACAACATTTACTACTACATTTAGTACTACATTTCAACAAAACTTCAATTTAATGTGATGTTTTATTATTATAAATCTATGTCTTATAAGGTATGGGTTTACCCACTTGCAAATGATAAAGATTGGCACAGAGAAATGTATTATAATGTATATACGAGTACATGCCAGGATCCAGGATCAAATTTTAACTCACCCGTTGACTACAGAAGTAGACTATTTCAGAATAGTCATCATGAAAGACCACCATATAGCATTGAGAAGTAGTAATAAATGGAGTATGTTTAGTAACCAGAACTAAATAATCAGATTCTCCACCCTTTATTATTCATCTCCTCCCATATTTGTTATCAATCAACCATTCTTTAATATTTTGGTAGATTGTTTTATTTTATCTCTGGTTCATTCATTGTCCAGTCTGAACTCGAGTCTGATAAGTGGCCTTCCTCTTCTCTCCAGTTCACCATCTTCTGTTGTTAAGGCGGTGTTTGGTCTCATCCACAGTATTCTCCACCGGTTCTTGTCCCTAGTCAATCATCTCCGTTTCCGAGTATTCTGATCTGCTAGTATTCGTCCACGAGATCCACCGATGTTGGCCCACCTAATATTTTCAATATCAATGGAGTTCATAGACATTTCGGGATGGCAAGACATTTATATTTTTTGTTCCAATAACGTTTTGTCCGATTGGCAACCCGCCGGGCGCGGGCGTCCCTCCTGCCTCCTCGCTAACTATTGTAATGTTATTGTAATAACTATGATTGCGCCTCAAAGCATGGCATTAAATCAAACCATTTGTATTCATACGATACTTAAAACCGGCAGAACCGCATCGTGAGACTTGGATTAACAACAATGTTGCCAATCACGACGCTTCTTACGACTGAGGAGGTTTTACGTGTGTTTTGAGAGGTATGAAAACGTCATTGAGACCGTTGACAGGTGCTGGACCACGGAATCTGAATAGTACTATTTTAACAAAACATTCGTAAGACTTGGGCGGTCTTCTTTAATTATTTAATGCACGCTTCATCAATGACGTCCATTTTAATTCGTATGTCGATTATCCAAAGAAATAGTTCATTTATAATTTTTTTGTTAGTTTGTTTTTTTACCTTCCTTGGAAATGCTTTTATCGAATATGGAATAATTTCGATTATTCCCGTCACTAGAATATACAATAATCGTTGATTTTATTTTGTGCGAATCTTGGTTTCCTCCTTGTCTTGCATTGCTGTTAGGAAGATTGCCCGCAATTCAGGCGTCAGTTTAAAAATACTAAAAAAATTTAAACAGCATTTTTATAGATCAGTCAAATGACAATGTTTTTGTAATGTTATTAAATTTTCAGCTACTCTAGAATAATCAGTAGGTAGCTAAATACCTATCGACAGCGAATGATTTATCTACAGACTACGGACATAATTACTGAAGTTCACGTATTAAATAATAATATTTTAGTATTCTATATATTCCTGATGAGGAAAGCATCGCTTTCGAAACATGTTGATGTGTATTTATTAATAAAATGATAAGTAATTTTTAATTCATTTATTATACCATATTTATTTAGGTTTCGTACAGATTTTTAACATTGTAATACTAATAAAATATACGAGTATTCATGTAAAAATATTACCTCATTTAAAAATGTTCACAAAAGGATTTAAAAATTTGAGAAATTATAGATTAATACACTTTGAACGTATTTCGTAATCTATTATTATTTTGTATAGTTAATCGAATGGCCAATTTTTTATACAATATTGACCATTCCATACCCAGTACCCATAGAGCCGTCTACGTTGTAAAATATTATTTAATTACAACAGCACTATCCCGGACCTGCGACATTTCGGCACTCGCGTGTGTCCAGATTGCATAATGTTTGCAATACATGAACAGTTGTTGAAGATATATAATACTCATAATTAATAAATAATACTAATACTATCAAATCTTACAATAATTAGTTGAACATAAAATTTATAGATCATCAATTATTTCAATCAAATCACGAAAATTCTGCATATTGTTAACATGTTATAAACGGCCCAACTTAAATATTTACTCTAGATTTTACAGTTATTTGTGAGCTAAATAACTTTGGTGTTAATTTAAAAAATATATATATTATTATGTGTCGTTTCACTAAAATTGTAAAGCGACTCATCTCAACACAGGACTGTCCTAGTGAGATGAGTGGCTAATGTTTTTGTTCTGTTTTTTTTTTAATTTTTTTTTTTTAATTTAATAATATATATACTATAACATGAGAAAATTCCAATAATATTTAATTTTATTATTTCTCATTGTACTTGTAATTTTAGTTGAAACACTTTAGCTATATTTGTGTATTCATACACCTATTTAATATCTACTTTGTATTAGAATCTACCTACTTTATAATAACATCCACCTACATTATTATTTTTCCTGTATACAACAGATTTTCTTCTATGTACACTGTTTATTTGTGTTTTATTGTATCACCTTTATGTAAAAGCCTTTTTAGGCATATAAATAAATTAATTACATGTATATTTGAATGATTGTCGTGAATAATGTACTGTATATCTAAATGAAATAATTAATCAAATACATTTTCAACGATTCAACGTTTCAGACGTCAGATGTTTTTAACGATGCAATAAATATCAGATTATTTACGAATGGGTCTTATTATTTCCACAGATTTCAATATACTCGTATATAGAATCCTAGAATCCTTTTTTTCTTCTACTTCTGATTACAAACCATTAAATTCAAAGTTAGAAGATGAATTCGACCCTGTCGATCTGAATCGTTATCAAGATGAATTGCCTTCAATTTGTGATTCGGGCGCGCCATTACGTTGATTGGTCGTGGTTTACAGAGTCGTTCTCTGATTGGCTGATGCCTCGCCGGATAGACAAAACAGTCCATCACTTATCAGCCTTTGCTCTATTTAATCTACCCGAATGAATTATATTAACTGTGATTACCTTATACGAATATATCGATTGGAATGCTCGGCAGACGTTGCCCACTTTTTTTAATACTTCTAATGTTTTGGGAAAGGCCAATATCATGGCAGCGCCGTCCTCTCGTTTATATTAATTAATGTAGTACTGAAAAACATCTAATCGCTGCAAACAAACAAATCGATACATTTTATGGTGAGGAACTATGGGAAAGTTCTATTAAAAAACATGAATATTTAGGTGGCGTTTCAATGTTAACGTTTGAATAAAAAAAAGTTTTTTTTTTATGTCAAAGACTGGAAAATGTTTACTTTGTATTTGGGTGTATTCAAGCGTTTGATTTTTAGGTGTACCCACTATAAAATATGCATACGAAAATTATTTAAAACGCAATTTTTTTGAACTATTGTATTTAAAATTTAAAAAAAAAAGTATTTAGGGACTAATCTAGTTCAATGAATTTGAGAAGAATTTTCAGTTAATAATGCTACTGTAAATCGATTGTTTACATTTCATTTTATTTTACCATTTATTATTTTAGCCTTTTTGATATTTTTTTCCATGAAAAATATCTATAAAGCGACTATTTTAATTTTTTATTTATAATTGACATTCAACTTCGTGTAATATACGTTGATGATTATTTATGTACCAACACGATCCATAAAATATGACAGTTAAATATCAAGAAGTCCTAAAAAATAGACAGTTTGTTTCAAAATCTCATTAGCTCAGTGGTTAAAGCGCTAGTCACGGGAAGACAGAGGTCCTGGGTTCGATTCCCACATGAGATC